>JANPWX010000233.1:818084-1015084 GCA_024734555.1 Trochalopteron elliotii
TATTATTATTATTATTATTATTATTATTATTATTATTATTATTATTATTATTATTATTTCAGGAAGAGCTACACTGATCATCACACAAACCATAATTTCAATAAGGAATAATGGAACCAAAAGGGGACCTAGGTGCACGTGCATGTTTGACATCCCCCCCACCTGTTTGACAGAGGGAAAAGGGAAGGCTGATATTCCAGCCTGTGCAGAAAAGTGCATACTCTAGTGGCCAGAGCCTGAACAACTATTACCTGACAACCCAAAATAAGAACCATTACCATATTTGGATTAATGAACAAAAAATTCAATGTCACAATCTTAAATTACAACATGTACATCAGATTAACATCTGAATATGATTAAACAGAGTTCAAGTGCAGAGAGTCAACTTATGGCAGCTCAAGAAATAATCAGGTCCACTACAGTTATACAACACAGGTATCACCTACTAGAAATAATAATTTAGCAGCTATGTATTTTGAAGGCATCCCTTCCTAGACCTTTTATGCAACTATAGATTCAAGTAACCATTCTGAACATATACACTACAATGTATGAAGAATATGAATAACAGCAGTATCAAATTCAAAATAAACAAACCCCACATAAAGCAGCTCAGTGTGCCTGTTAACTTGAACATCTCAATTCATCAGAGCAAAAAGTGTGATCAGCTTTCACTCCAAGAGGTGTCCACAATGTTTCAGTGCAAAAAGAGTTGGGGCAGTTAAGACTCATTAAAAAATAGTCAACATTAATTCAGGAGATAAGAACACTAGACTTAGGTTAAAGTATTTTTGCTGCAGGATAGGGAAAGGATGTGCTCATTCCATAGGCAGAAACGTTGTTTTCCTGATCTGTAGAGCCTTTTATCCTTCTGTTGATAGGGAACACAAGAAATACTGAAAGACCTGGCCTTTTTGCCTTCTGTGCACAGCTAATCCTAGACCTCTGCTTTGGATCTACTTGTCTGAGCTCACACAAGACAGCCCACAGGACTTGTCCAAATTGCTTTTTTTTTTTGTTTAAACTCAAACAAATAGGTAGATTCTGCACTTTGGAGCTGCCAGAAATTAATATTGCATCAAAATTTTTAAGACCTATTAATTGACTAATATCCTTTTTAAATTGTATGTAAAAGAAGCCTCAGCCTAACTGCAATTCATGTTACTATGAATTAGCTGAATGCAGCACTGCTGATGAAGATTCAAGGCACTTACTAGAGGAGAAGCTATCTTCTATTTTTGTAAAAAGCATTTTTTTTTCAAATGATCCCTGCCAGCCTCTGTAACATTTCAGGTTATTTGCCAGCAGGGAGTACAGACTTGGGAAAAACAGCAGTCCTGTGGCTGGGAAGGTCTGCCCCTGAGTAAATCAGTAAGAATTGAAGAAAAACCCCATACAATTTACAGTAAAAAGCATTGGAAAGCAGGGCAACTCTTCAGCATTGCTAGGTATTTTCTCTATGTGTTTACCCCTATAAAAACCCATAAAACTGTCTGCAAAACTACAGTGAGGAATGATTGGTGTGGAAAAGATGAGCTGTGTTTTGTGATGGAGAGTCTCTCTGTGCAGCACAGAAGAGGAAATTGTGTCACTGTAGGACACAAAAGAAAGATGAAAGACTTCAAATATTTTAGAAGGCAAAGAGCATAGAAAAAAGCCTTTATTGTCTAAATTCTTACTACCTTTTATAAGGTGTTTCCATACAGACTTAATGTGGTTGGTGAATAGGAAAGACACCTCTCTGATCCCATTGGTTAAACCAGAGAAACAGCAAAACACCACCTGGAAAATGATTGTTTTGAGAAAGGAGAGTTTGTTGCCAAGATTGTTTTGAGAAAAAGCTTTCTTGCGAAATTATTCCTTGGGAAAAAGTTAGCAGCTGCAAGCAGGCTAAAATCTCTCAGACCCAGAAATATCAGGCCCACAGAAGTTGATACCACAGGCCTGGGGGTGGGAGCTCTGGCTGCAGATCCAGGAGTGGAGACAGATTATCTTCCCTGTGCAACTCAACAAATCACTCATTAAAATGGACATTCCACTGGGTTTTTTCCTCCTGTTATGTCATGTCTTTAGTCAGGAGCCCGTGTCATGGCAATCTGAAGCCTTCAGTGACCTACTACAGCACAAACACACACACACATCCCTTCCATTCTTTACAAGGTTACCTTCAGTTACTTTTCAGCTCTTTATAGCAGGTAAGGTGTGACAAGTTATCACCACCTGCCCACCAGGCAGTACCAACCAGTTCATGCAGTGTGTCCTTAGCAGAATGCTGAAGCACTTTGTTGCTCTTGTATGCTCAAGTTTCTATTTTCGGTGTCAAATCGGGATGTGACTTTCAGGTCTGCTGAATAATGAGATCTGTGGGATATATCCTTGAAATAGCTCTCACATTGATTTCACAGCAGAGCAAATATCTTTCCCTTCAAGAAAGTCCCAGCAGATAAGAAAGCAGATCCCCACTTCTCCCAGCATCACACTTTGAGAATAACATATAAAAATTCATCACTGCAAGTTTCCTCTGATTCTTTCACTCCAGAGGCAAAGCCTGCACCATGCACTGAACCAGCCTCGTCCTTTCAGTCTTCCTGCAAAGATTTACTGGATTATTTCCTTATTCTGTCCCACTCCTGTCAATGTACCAAAATTCAGCAGAATACTGCATATGACATATCAAAGTGTCTCTTTCCAGTTAAGGATTAGATGTCCTTGAAGTCTTGTATTTTTTATGGCTGGCCATACATCACATTCCAGTTGTGCCCAATGAAATTCTACATAAACATATAGAAGATTGATTGAGATCCAGCACTAACAAAGCCCAAAAGAACAAATAAATTATATTTGGATGGAAACAAATTCTAGGGACTTGGAGTGTTCTTCCTGGTTAAGATCAGGTGTCTCATATTTCCTTAACAAATACAGAAGGGAATTTGTTATTCCCTTTACAAATACATGTATTTTAGCCTATTTAACCACACATCAGGGTAATAACCTCATCTCAAGCTTTTTTGAATAGGAAATTCAAGTGCTCTTCACATCAGAAGAATGCTTTTGCCTCTCTAATTTCCTATTTGGCAAGAATCATGCCCACCACAGCAACTTCCCATTAATTTAGAAGCCTCAAGATATCTTGAGGATACTCACTGCTTCAAATGGTGGGTTCAGAGAATCACATGGACAAAAAACTCAAAAAAGATTAATATTACAAAACTGACTGTTGGTCCAACTCTAAGTGCAATATGGTACAATAAAAATTAACCCAAGTAACCTGATATAATTCCAGACTGTTCACCTGTATTTGTGCAGGGTGAAATAACTAAGCTTTCTACATTCCTCTGAACTCTGTTACCTACAGGATCTTTGGTTTCACATTTTTGCACATGCAGCTGGCAAAAATCTCTCTCCCATTTGCACACTGAAAGCCAAGCCTGCAGCACTTCAGCTCCCTTCTGCCATATGTTTCAGTTTCACAAGTTTGGTTCTTCTATTTGCAGAGTCTGAGTGTGGGGGTTTGCTATTCTTAGCATTTCTGCCTGATGAAAAGCTTGTTTTCTGGCAACTCGTAGCAGAGAGATGACAAAAGCTCCAAGACTCAGATTTCTGCAGCATGCACTTCCCCTCTGATGATTTTTTAGCTTTCACTGTTCCAAAGCACAGCTCAGGCTGCAAGAGCACTTGCTGGACTGATCCACAGTTTCCCATATGCACAGAAATGGGATTTCTTCTCCTTGGCAACAATAAATAATCTAATAAAAAAGACACTGCATCTTATAAACAGATTTTTATTCCTTTGCAGATCTCTCCAAGGGCCAGCAAACTTTGACCCAGCAGACTGACATCTCCAGGCATATCAGATTTAAAAAGAAAATACCCAGCACCTCTGTCAAATTCTCTATCACTTGCTTACACAAACCACATGCCACCTCAGCTGTTTCAGAGCACTCTGAACCCAAAGTCCAAATCCAAGTGAGGATGAAAGTGTTCTGAGGTGGTCAAAGGCAGAGTGACGAGGGGCAACTTTAACTAAGGTCACACTGTGGTTGCCAACAGGGAAACAGAATGTATTTATACATTAAAAGCTTTAATTGATCCCACAAAGGGATCGATTGCTCACTGTCTCTCTCAGTGCAAGAGAAGGGGGACATCAAATGAAGCTGCATGTTACAAGTTAAAACAACCAAATGAAGAGGACATTCAGGCAGTGTGCAATTGATCTTAGATAAAAATTAAGTTAGCCCATCCTGTCTCGACCATTTGTTTTTGGGGCTCTCATCTGATTGTACTCGTGCAAGACCATTAAATTAATTAAGTTTAGAAGACCAAAAGCATCTCAGTTCCAGACAAATCTGGTGGATTCACATAGAAATGTCTTTGGGAACCAGCCTTTTATTCATGGGGATGATTCTCCTTGGCCAGTGCAGGACCATTCTTCAAAGTATTAAGACTCAAGATTCAAAGTATTAGATCCCTATCTACTTTTCAATACTCCCTTCTTTCATAAAACAAAATATTCCTAGACTGCACTTAGCTACTGTTACTCATGACCCAGTGATTTTAGTTACTTTTTCAATTTCTGAGAGTTTCTAAGGCAGTAATTTCCCAGCTTCCTCATCCCATTTGCTTTGATTAGTTAGACCTGGGATTTAGAAACAGAGCTCAGAATCTCTCCCCCTTCTGTGCCTCAGGGAGGACTGATACCTTCCTGTTATATGGCAGTATACTCCTTTACAACAAAACTGCTCAGAACTGCCAAGTTCTCTTTTCACAGAACAAATTCAGCTCCAAAATTCTGTCCTTCATCAGACCCAGCTCTAACATTACTGATCATAGGTTTGTCTCCTCTCCTCCCTCCTACTATTGAAAGTATGTTTCAGATTAATTTCCCTACACAGGTATTTGCTGTAGAATTAAAAACTAATGAAACATTTCATCCCAAATGCCTAAGTGCTGGAGACATTTCCAAACAATTTGGGAGGAAAGTGCATTTGGAATAAGAGGCTTGTTTGCATTTCACTTCAGATCACCATTTGCCACTTTGGATTCATTTTACAGTCCACTTCATCAACATGCTCTGCAGTTGCCAAACACAGCCATGCAATTGTTACTCTATAGAATGAAAATCCAGCTGTACACACAAGGACCCTGGTGTCAAGACACATTTAGAAGGACAGCAACTATTGGAATTGATGGAGTCACACACTTAAATAGTGCAATGGAACTGGGGTCAAATTTTAGACACGAATTAAGACAATGCAGAAGCTAAAACCACTCAAGAGAAAAGTTTTTCATGATCTTGGCTCCACTGCCAGTGTCGTGACCTCTTGGATGTTGTCAATGCTTGAGAATGGCAGATCAGACTCATTACAGAGCAACCTGCATGAAATTCAGTGACCTCTGACACCAAGTGGATCAGACTAGACAATCTGATTATGCTTTCTGTGAACCTCCTAAGAGCCATGGATTAGATCCCCCAATGAAAAAGGCTTGGCAGGGCCCCCCACTGCTCTTAGAGCAGAGGTCTTGCCATCAGCATCTCCAGACAGAAATCAAAGTCAGCCTCTCAGTGACCTCCCTTAAAGTTAACAATATTATTTTATTCTCAAACAGTAAGAACCAGAAAGCAGCTTGGAATTTCTGTTTCCTAATGATTCTGCTGGAAGCACTGAGTGGAGAAGCTGGGTATTTGTCACTTGGAATTTAGACATGAATCAGCAAAGATGGGATGTTCCACTTGGCAGAGTGCCCTTGAATTAGAGGAAACTGTAAAAGGAGCAATTCTCATAGTTCAAGTTATTGAGGTTTGTGCCCTAATTCTGCACAGATACACACACATGGTGCTTCTCAATGAATAGATGGTGCTAGTGATTCTTGTCTCTCCCATCATTAAGTTTTATCCATTAAAAACACAAGTTTCTCCATGCAGATCTGTTTCTATTATAAGTAATATAAGAGAGTAACTTAGCAA
This sequence comes from Trochalopteron elliotii, assembly GCA_024734555.1. NCBI lineage: Eukaryota > Metazoa > Chordata > Aves > Passeriformes > Leiothrichidae > Trochalopteron > Trochalopteron elliotii. The sequence goes on from JANPWX010000233.1 coordinate 824,053, forward strand.
AGAAAAATTGTGGATTGACATTTGCTATATTTAGCAAAGGACTACACAGATACCATTTCAGGTGTGTGTAAAGCAGAAGGATGGTGAAGGATGGGTCAGTGCATGAAAATGCCCAAAGGACAGTGAGGTATGAAAGATCCACAGAGCAGAAGCTGTGAATTGACACAACTGCTTGGTTTTAAAAACACTTATAAAAAATTGCCTGCATTTCCTAGCATTCTCTAAAAATTAAAGTTCAGCAAAACAAAACCTGTATATCTGCAAGACAGAGCAGTAGTCCCATTCCACATAGATTTACCCTTTTTTAGGAAAAAAAAAAAAGACACAAAAGAGGAAGCTGGTAAAGTTAGGCTACTTGACCACCACAAATCCAGCTCTGCACATGGACTGGTCACCTGCCAGGGATGGAGACCTTCCCCCTGGGCAGGGAGACTCAGCAGGAGCAATCACTACTCCAGGCACAGGAGAGAGGCTGCTGCTTCAGGAAGATAAAAATTACAGTGCTCCACAAGGAGACCCACAACCAAGGGTGACTGCACAGAAGAAATTCTTCCTGCAGCCCTTTTTCAACAGATTGTAATGTGCACACCTGACCTGACCAAGGAGTTGCCCAGCAAACAGCTCCTGCAAACATCCTGAGTGGATCCCACCACTTTGAATGGAGCAGAGCTCACAGAGCTCACAGTTCTCTTTGTCTGGGCACAACTGCAGTGAAGGCAATCAAGAATAGTTTCACAGACAACAACTGATACCAGAGTCCCTTAGATCCCATTTTAGCCTGTTTATAAGAATTTGTGCTCTAACAACCTATTTCTCTGGCTTGGGCAATTCTAAGATTGGGTATCCAGTTAACAGTGCAAACAGGAACATGATGGGGCACCACATTGCATGGCAGGGCAGGTGAAGTGCCACATTTCTCCTCTGGGACCAGTCTTAATGTGCATGAATAGACATTTGCTTTTGGGAAGGAAAATTGCCCTAAGCAGATGAATGAACCTGTGGCTGTGCTGTGCTGGTAGACTTTGCCAAGTGCTGCCAGGTGCCAGCCACATTGATGCTCTCAGTGAGTCACCACAAGCCAGACACTCTCAAGAAGAAGCTGTCCTGTGACCAACAGCAGAATTTATCCATACAAGTCCAGCCATGCCCCCAAGATCTTGCTTCAGAAGCACAGACTACACATCCCAGCCCTAGGAATACCAGCCCCAGGGATCCCACCAGGCCTCTGAGCACAGAGGAGCAACAAAACTGCTCTGATTTACTGCTGCTTGAAGGCTCCATCTCCCTGCCTTCTTGAGACTGTTGTTCTAAGAGATGCTTCTCCCCACCCCTGACTCCTGGGCAGCACTGGGGCACTCAGTGTTTACAGAAAGTGTGTGTGTGTGTGTGTGTGTGTGTGTGTCTGTGTCTGTGTGTGTGTCTGTGTGTCTGTGTTCCAGCTGGGGTGCAAGCTGACTGAACAAGGAGTTGGCAACCAGGTCCACGTCCAAACCAAAGTTCAACTTCCAGCTCAGAGCCTTTGCCCTTTAAAGTATTTTCCTGCACCACCGTGTGCCAAGAAAATGAATGAGCAAACAGAGAGAGGAAAACAGAGGAGGCACTGATTGCAAAAGTCTATTTCTGATATTCTTAATGTGCTCAGTGACATCGACCATCACAGCCAGATGTTTGAGATTTAAGTTGAACAAATTAAAACCCTGCTTTTTGCCCTCGGCGTATTTTGGTTTGTAGAGCATCTCATTAGTGTGGTTTCCTTTAATGGCTCATTTAGTTTTTGGACTGAAAATTAGAAACTAAGCAAAAGCTAATTTAAGCAAACATTTTTTTGAACAGCCACTTGCTGGCACCTCAGAACTTAGGGGGCTTGAGAAGGATAGAGAAAAAAGGGCTTTCTGTTTATCCACTTCACCACAGTTTTTTTGATGCTAAAATACTCAGGTTCTAAATACTGCAAAGAGAATATTTGTTTTCTTAAAAAACACTTCCATGAGAATTTAGAGGCCTGAAGTTGATATATCTACCCTCAGTGGCCAATTTTAATTGGCAATATCCCTTTAAAAACAAAGGGTCTTAGCTGTAAAGAAGTGCTTTGAATGAGAAAACAAATTTGGTTTTGAGGAGTTCAGATGCCTGTAACCTGACATCTTTAAAGCAGAAAGAGCTTTCCTCAAGAGATTCAGCTTCTGAAGAAACTGAACTAAAGGCCAACAGCATTTGGAGAGGGAATCTTAAGAACTGAACAGAAAACTTTCAAAATCTGTCTACAGGAAAGAATCAAGTCTTTAAAGTTCAAAATAATGGCATTATATAAAGGAAATTAAATTCTTCTCTGTGAAGCTAATCACACTTTAAACTGCAGATGCAGAAAATGCTAAAGGTTTGTGTTAAGCAATGAACCAGACAAAGCCCTCACCATTCTGGCCTTATTAAATATCAGGCAGACATTCACAATTGTATTCTAAATACTTCACTGTTTTACACTAATGACACGTGATCTGACATCCCAAAGATGCTCCATGGGACTTCAGTGTCTAGTGCTGCTGGACTTCTCTCCCCACATTGTCGTTGCAGAAACATTTACCTCCTCAACAGCATGATGCCAGCAGCATCTTTAGAGGTGGGCACCAAACAATAATCCCCTTAAATACAAGTTACACATGTTGTCCCAAGTCCCTTAGGCTATCCAGGAAATTCCATGGAAATACAACTCAGGTCTGACACTCTGGGGGAACCAATAAAAACAAAATTGCAAATTGCACAGAGAGCTGATGTTTTCCAATCCACACCTTCCTTAAATAAGTAAAACTGTTGGAACTCCTCCCTGTAGAAAGTCACATGGCAAGCAATGTTTATGCAGTAGTGCAAAGCTCTAGAGATCCTCTCACAGGACATTGCTCATTTGGGTGTGCATTACAACACTTTCAATCTGCATGAATTTATCCAGATCAGGAAGCTGTAAGTGATCCCAGCTATCAGCTCCCTTCCTCTGCCTCACGAATATATCTTGATAAAAAGCAATTACCCATTTCATCAAAAAAAACCCTTCAGTGAGACATTCCTGCAGCTGAAATCACCCTTGCCCAATCTCCCACCTCCTCAAAAAAGGTCCCAACACTTGTCAGGTTCTAATTCACGTAGAGGAGCAGAAGAGTTGAAGTCAGAAGTGTTTCCCTGCTGACTCCCTGCAGGGTGCAGAGGTAGGACAGGTACAGCAGGACTCTCATTTACAGAGGCTTTTCCACAGTCTCAGTGTGGTGCAGATGGAACATCCTCCCCACACCACGTGCCCAGGGGTGCCACAGAGTGCTTTGTCACAGGTTGAAAGGATGCTCTCAGATTTCAGAGCTGTGTGAGTTGCCAAAGGCTCCTCTCTCAGAAGGTGAACCCCAAGCTGGCACCGATGCCATGATGGATTTTTGCCTTTTCTTTTTTATATACCTTTATGTAGTCTCAATATTCTTAGCATACATGCTAAGAATAATTCTTTAGGCCTGATATATTAGCATAGTCCTGGTATTCTGCTAGACTAGAAAGCCAAACATCCTAAAGGCCCCACAGCTGGAGGCCCAAAAGCCTCATGCTGTCTTGAGACACCAAGTTTCTCTCTAGAGCACATTCTGTAAACTAAGACTAAAACCTTCTGAGGAGAAATACTTTAAAATAAGGAGACATCACGCCATTCATTTAAGCCTCTCACTGGGAAATCTTTATCAAATATGCTAATTTGCAAAGTCTGTAAAATTGTATACGTGATATTCCGTGTGTGTGTGTTTTGACTTGTTACACCTTGACAAATTGTTGGACATGATTAAACACCAAGGTAAAAACCCTTTTATCCTTTAACCATGTTTGGCTCACTACTCCAAGACCAGGAGAAAAGGCAACAGCACAAAGCTGAATAATTTCTATAAGGACAGAGGAACATAAGCAGCCCCTGAGGAGGAGCTGGGCCTGGTCCTCAGCCTCACACGCTGATCATGAGAACTGATCTGCACCAGAAAGTGCCTTGAATTTTGTAAGAGATTGCTCTTTCCAGCCACACAGAGGTAGCAGGGATCACACTCTGCAAGGTTCTCCCAGAACTCCATCTGAAGCTGAAGGGGACATTTCTATGCACAGCTTGAGAAGGTCACGAGGCACAGGATGTATTGAAATGAACAAAATAAGTTTAGCTTTTTTTTTATCCAAGTTTTCTCTGCTATGCTCAAAGGAAAATGAGATGAGTAGAGCTTGCCAAGATTTTTTCCTTATTACATTTGCTTTAAAAATCCATAATTTGATATCTGAATTATTTGTATATTTGGACTGAGCACAAAGAGCTTGAGGAAAAACACAGTTCAAAAGTTGATTCCTTTTTGGTTTTTTTTTTTACTGTTCTCAATGAAACATTTTAGATACTTTTCCCAAAGCTGTTTATACCTTAAAAATTAAAGGAAATGTTTTAAATTAAAATATTTCTTTGATGTCTCAGTGTTTTGGATTAACTAGAAAGGATTATCTACCAGTTTCATAGTTAAATAAGAACAACAAAAAAATCCTGTTATTTCAATAGCTCCAAAGAATGTGGATTAGGAAGACAAATCATGTACAGCACTTCATAATTTTTGGAAGCATGTTGTGAGAAAAGCTGTAGGAGAGCTACCTACAAGAAAAGCCATAAATAGAACTGGCAACCTGTCTATCACCATTGCTGCTGGGAGGCTGCTTCACAGGTCCACGTGAATATCACTGTGTTTTGTGAATATCACTCAGGTTTTGAGCAGGTGAAGTCACTGCACTTCAGCAATTTGTTTATGGAACAAATATCCCATGACAGGGAGGATTTTTTTAATTTTTTTTTTAATTTTTATACATATATATATATGTATATATATGTATATGTTTGGGGGGTTTTTTTAGTGGCTCAGTACCCCATTTTGGTAACTTTCCAGAAATAGTGCCAGACTAATTGAAAAGGCTGAAAGTAAATACGTAATGAAATCTGAGTCTGAGAACTGATTCAGAAGGAGTCTTGTTGGTTTTGTGGTTTGGAAAAGTATTTTAGTGGTTTCGGGCAGAGAGCCCATTGACTGAAACTTGCAAGTTAAATGTTGTAAATCCAGAGCTTGTGGTGAACACACAAATCCTCTTTGAAACAAACTCCTGTAACTGGAATAGCCCTTAGGTATAAGCAGTGTGCTCCCCAAAGCCTGTTTGAATTATGTCTGTATCTGTTGCATAAAAAGGTGCTGTCCCTAGAACATTTTATGTCTGAAAGTTTAACTTTCAGATGACAAAATGTTCTAGGGATAGCTAGAAATGTTTCATGGGCAAGCTTCAAGGAATCTATCTGAGGACAAAACCAAAAAAAGTAGTTCAGGTTCTTCACAAGTTTGAATTAAATTCAGGGCTGTGTTTGCCATGGGATTTATTCATTAAGTTGCCACTAGTAGTAATGTGAGCCACGGGTGATGCCTTGGGAAGGCTGAGCTGGAACAGAGACTGGACAGAGCTGGAGAATAAAGTAGATATTTAGTAAAAGGCCTTTAAGGAGTCACCTTGGGCAGGACAAAAGCCTGGCCAGGGCTACACCCAAGGTGGACCCAAAATGGTCACAAAATGGAACACAGATCATGAGGTCTCACACTTCTATAAGTTTTGGTCCATTTGCATATTGGGGTTTAATTGTCCAATTCCAGCTGCAGGTTGTGAGATCTCATCCTTCTTGTTCCTCCCTTCAGCCACTGTTGTTTGTGCTTTTGGGGCTGAAAGTTGTCCTTGGTGTGCAGCAGGAAAAGGATTTGTTTTGTGTCCCTGCTCTGTGCAGAGCTGAGTGACACTGAATATGAGGCTCAGAACTGCACCCCTGGGCAGCACAGAACCTGATACACATGAAAGCTCAAACTTAAAGCATCATGGGGAGAACACATCACAGAAGAAATTTATCTACTACTGTATCAGCAGAGATGCTGAAACTCATGGGTGTGCATGACATCCCAGTTGGAGCCAGAACCCAAAATCTGCCATTTGCAAAGTAATTCCATGGATGACATTCCAAACAGCAGCAGCAGTTTGGCTCTATCAGATACAGGGTCAGGCTCGTGCTGTGGCTCAAAGCCAGAGCCACACTTGGCATCATTTTCCTTACATGTTTAAGTCTTCTCCATTTGAATGTATTTGTTGTCAATAACACCACATCACTTGGAATGTTTCTTCCCAGCCTCCAGCAAGTTGCACAGAGCAGAAACAAATTAATGGCAACAGCCCCTAATCTGCCTTTTCTTTATAGTGGTGAAAAATAGAGGTAAAGTTAGAGTTTGGAACAGATACAACTAAGAGCACCATCACAACCAGTGCCTCAGTGCTCAAATCCTCCAGAGAAGTATCATGCATGCTGAACTGTTTGACAGTAATTGTGTGAAGGTGAGTTTATAGAAATAGCAGTATTTTGAAAAGGGTTTCTAATACCTGGTTTTTGAAAGGGTCTTTTTAAAGGCTTTTGGTCTATATCTTAGAAATCTGCATTTACCCATGGAGCTATTTAAAACTCAAACAAGCCTTTACTCTTAATTCCACTGAACAGAAGGGAGGCAACAACTTCATGTTAGATCAAGGGTATGGACGTACAAACAGTAAACAGCTGAGTTTAATTTTTAGAAATATCTCTTCTGTTCTCTGCTCCCAGACTGCCCTAAAAACATATCCCTGTTCAATTCCCAGTCTGACTGACTTCTAAAGCCAGCTACTTTAAAGGTTCAGACTCAGCTAATCAGACAGACAGCACCGTTACCCCTGTAGCTCTTCTAACTCCTAATCAAAACCATTACACAGTTCTTCATTTAGATACAGAAAATATATCACATTTCCACAAAACCGCAGAGACCTCAGCAGCTGTTAGTTTCCAGATTAGTAAACTGTAATTGGAGGGTAGGTGCTGATCCTAAGCCATTAGCAGAACCTCCACAGATAGTGTGGATGGCTGCCTGCTGTGCTCCTCAGTGCAAATGGACCAGCAAAGAAACACTTTCTGAAGACCAGAGATAACAGAGGTCACCAGCACTGGGATCAAGGCTCCAGATAATCTCCAAATTAAAGCCTTCAGGTGCAATGAAGCCCAGCTGGCACACGTCAGGGTGATAATCTAAACATAATCCACAACCTGCCAAACTGAAGACTGAATTAATTATAACACTGAGGGGCTACCTAAAAGACCAGAGATTACTGAACTCCTAATTACTGAATTTGATTACCCTGGAAAGAACATAGCTATTCATTTAGTTTTATCACCTTCAGTTCTGCTTTGGACAGACACAGTTTTGTTGAACTGAAATTAAGCCTCTGCAAGATTTGGCATGCAGTAGCAACCTTGGCTGAAAAACCTGAAAAATTGACAGCTAGGTAAGCTACCCAAATCTTTTAGTTCTTTTCTTCAGAATATCAAGTCCTAAGAACAGACAGCCTCACAAGTATCCTGACACGCTTCATGAGGTGCTACATAACCAAAGAATAGTCACATTCTTGAGGCACTTTGACTTTTTATTAACTCCATCTTAAGTGGACAGTACTAAAAATAATGGGCGAAAGTAACAAATAAAAATCTAGAAAGATTCATGTTTAATTAACTTCAGTTTTAGATTTATCACAACTGGTTTACCGAGGCCTAATACACTGTTACTCTATTGTAACATAACTCAGTTCCCTGACAGTGAAATCCTCTACATCTGCAAATAAAATGCCTGTTCTTCATGCATTATAGGAACTGAGATGCACACTGCTTAAAGGGGAATGATCCAAGAATACAGCAGAAAAAAATGTTCTGGTCATTTTCATAAGCTAATTTTTTTCAAAAGCTTTATTAATGTATTTCAAATAAACCCCCATTTGATTCTTGTCATTTATGACTTATAATACAAAAAAGCAGAAAAAAAATTATTAACACAGTGATTCACTAATCTTCCTTCTTCCACCTGAAATTAAGGTGGAGCTATCCATTTAAAATTCCACATTGCTTACTGAATTGAGCATTACTGTTCTGCTCACACCCTCCTCTTCCAACAGAGCATTTTTAAAACAAAAGATTTGTTCCCCAAAACACACCAACACACCACGATATATCCAAGTCCTTTGAGCAAACACATCACCAGTTTATCTCCAGAACTCATCTCCATTTCCTTCCAAGTTTGACAGTGAGCAATGGTAGAAATCTGCCTCAATTTGCTATGCAAATTTTCACTTTATTAGCAGCACATCTTCATTTGAAGCACAAGGTGAGCAACATTCAAACACTGTCTGACTGCACTATTTCAACTCAATCTCTGTTCCTATGGATGTAAAGCACCTTCTCCAGAGATAATATGAAACACTGTCACAAAAAACACACTGGAAGAGCTGGAGGATGAAAAAGAAACTTTACAATCAGGTCCCAAGGATAACAAGTACTAGGTTTGAATGCAAGAGATTAGGACTAAGGCTTTGGTGGAGCTGCAATTGTTCTGGGGTTTTTGGGTTTTTTTTTGGTTTGGGTTGGGTTTTTTTGTTTCGGGTTTGTGGGGTTTGTTTGTTTGTTTTGGGTTTTTTGGGTTTTTGGTTTGGTTTGGTTTGGTTTGTTTGGGGTTTTTTCTTTTTGGTTTTTTTTAGGAAAAGTAGTAACCTGGTTGATATTAAACATCACCTTTACATTATTAACCAAGAGAAACTTTTCCCCCACTTGTATGTTGGTTCTGCTTTGAACAACATCACTTTGACCTGGAACTGGAAGTCTGAAAGTCTTGTCTGAAGTCACCCATTCCCAAAATTTCATCCAAGGCAGAATTTGAAAAGTGCATTAAGTGCCAAAAAGTCCAGTTCTCAAAAGTTTTTTAAAAAGTTTTTTTAAAAAGACAAATTAGGTATGGTTTTGCAGAAATCTACAATTTTTCTTTCCACAGACAAGGAATATGAGCGTGAATGAACCAGGATTTCTTTGAGGCTATGAGAAGTTGCAGAAAAGGGCCAAGGAAACCAGTCTCCTGAGACCTAATTCACAACAAAATTCTCAGGAAACATGTTGGTAGTAAACACAAACAGATATTTTTAAAAACACTTCAGAAGACTTCTAAGGTTGCTCCCTTCAAAAGAAAAAAAAACAACCAAAATTAATATGGTCCCTGCTATGCCCCTTCCTCCTCTCTTTTTTCCCCACACTGTTTCTTAAATGCTGTATTTATCCAATTTGAACATTAGTCATTATTTAAAAAGAAAAAACACCCCAAACTTTGGCACAGCAAGTATTCTCAGAAGGACTCTCACATATTTTTAGACTGGATCACAGTTTGTAAAGTCCCTAGGGCATAAAGATGGAAATAAAAAGCATTTTAAACAATCAAACTACAAATATGCTGTAAAATGAGCATGGGCTTTGCAGTGATTATGCTCATAACTTTAAAAATTTGGATTGGATTTGGATTTGTAGAGGATTCTCAAAGCCTGACAGAAGGCTCACGTAGTCTTGTGCATGTGTTTGCAAACTCTGAGATAAAATGTGCTGACTTAGAGAGGCCATGGGATAGGACAGACATTGTTGGGAGAGAAATGGAACTGGAAACAAGTTTCAAACAATGGCCTTGCAAATAGACCAGATATTTTGGAGAATTAGAAGTGTGAAAGATGCATTGTAACAAGACCACTGGGGTAAAATAATAGGTGATTGGTGTTAGAAGAATTAACAGCATTGTGTGGCAAAAGCTGATAGGCCAAAAAACACTTATAATGGATTGTAATTAGGAAATAGTTGGGCTTCTGATTGTGATGGTGTGAATTGTAACATCTGCACTGTCTCACCCTTCTCATGAGACTGAAATGGAATAAAAGTCTTAAACACCTCTCAAGAGCCCCATCTCTTGGTCAGAAAAAGGGATTTTCCCACATCTGAGAAAGCCAGGACTGCTGCCTGGAGAAGTGAAGGCCCAGGGGGATTTTAATGCATATCCATACCTGAGTGAAAGGTGTTGGGAAGGTGGTGCCAGACCCTTTGCAGTGGTGCCCAGCCAAAGGACAGGAGTCAATGGGCACAAACTGGAACACAGGAGGTGCTGTGGAAGGAAAGGTGACTGGCACAGCTTGCCCATGGAGTTTGTAGAGTCTCCACAACTGGAGGCATTTCAAAGCCATCTGGACAGGGTTTGGGCAGCCCTGCTTCAGCCTCCCTGCTGGGGGACAAACAACCTCAGCCATTCTGTATTACATCTGTGATCCAGTATCCTTGCTCATTCCAAAGCTGAAAAAAGGAAATCACCCCCTCAGACTCTTCACTTTTGAGTTCCTTCAGGGAAAAAGCCTTGGTGCCTGATGGCGAGAGCCACTGCAGTATTCAGAGCACTGCTGAGCACAACAAAAGGTTGTGTGGGGACAACAGACCCCTATCACAGACCTGTACTTGAGGTCTCACCCACAAAAGTGCTCTTAGGAGCTGCACAATCTTAGTGAGCAGCAAGGGAGAGTAAGACTTCTCTTGCACCACCAAGCTGGGCACTCAAAGCCAGTTAGAGCCAAGACGTGCTCGTGGGTGTGACATGGGGAGCTGCTCACTGCCTGAGGCTGGTGTAATGAGCCAGGAGAACCAGAACTGGAAAGAGAATCAGCCAGGTTGCAGAAAAGCATTTTTTTCTGGCTCCTCTGACCTAAGGAAGAAAGCACCTTTCCCATTCCAGGTAACTTACATGCAATCATATATAACTTACCAGAGAGAAATGCCCTTTACCATTGGACTTTACAATTATCAAGTGTCAAAATGTTTGTCTATTCCAGAAATGGTGTAAAGTGTAAGAGCCTAAATTTTCCATTGCCTTGAATCTCCAGAAACCACTTAAACCAGGACAAAATGGAAGTATCTGTACTAATTTCATATATATGAACACACATTGAAAATCATGTCCAGCAAGGACTGTAAAACAGTAATGATTAGTCTTGCTTGTGCTTAATGCTTATTTTGTCCCCATTTGTCATTTAATTGCTTGTGGAGCTGGTGACAGCAACAAAACAGGGTTCTCACTAAATGGGAGTAACTTCTACAAACCTGAGCAAGACAAAAAGTCAACAGGCCAGTGGAGGTCACAAAGAAACACACCCCTCCATACACACACACACACATAGACCATGCCCCAAGCCACCAGGCAAGAAAAGATTTTAAAATGCAAATTAGATATCCATGTAGTAACAAATCACTGTGAGTAGAAAACCTTTCAGCCCAGTACTTTAATTTCAAGATGACATATAGTTTAATGTTGGTGCTATAAAACCTCAGTGCTGTTTTTAACTTGCTGTTCTGCTCTCCCCTCAGATTTACTGCAAGAGAATTGAACCAGGGTTATAAAGAGCATGTGTAGTTAAAGAAATTCTATTTGATCCTGGAAATAGTTTCAGAATGGACAATTAAATCCATTTTTCCAGCAACTTAGATAGTCTCAGCAGTCAGTGTTGTAATTTGTTGTAAAGCCTACCACACATGAAAAATTGTGGCTATCAGCTTCTGGCTTTTTAATGGTGTGATGCCAACCACAAGAGCTCTTTAATACAGTGAAGCTTAAAAAGACCAGAAAATGAACATTTTTTTCATCTTCATTTTTCAAAACTGGAAAATTCTCAGACTCTTTAGATGAAAGGCACCACAGAAAGAGCTTCATACTAATTGTCTATGATATGGAATTCAAATATTCCTACAAGAAATTGCTAATCTTGGAGTGATAATAATACAAGTATGACTTAAGACACCAAGTAGAACTGCACATGGATCAAACAAGACATTCAAGATGTTGTCTTCTGTGGCTTGGACATGAGCATGGGCAGAACCATTTGACATCTGTTTGTATTTTTTTTAAATCTGGACAGAGCATTTTGTTCCTCCCTGACATAACCCCTGCTCTCCTGCCAAGGGGTTATCCTTCTTTCACTGCATTCCTTCTCTCACCTGAACTCAAGACATACTGTGGATTTCTGCAAAGCACCAAAGCAGACACCCCCTGATCTCAGCTGTCATATCTACACATTATGACACTGCAAAACAAAGAAAAATTCCAAAAGGGAAACACAAAGTTTAGAGTATGAGGAAGTAAATCTCATTTTTTTGTGCATATATACACACACATATAGAATTACAGAATCCTTTAGCTTGGAGAAGACCTTTAAGCTCATCAAGTCAAATCATTCCCTCAGCACAGCCAAGCTCACCACTAACCCATATCCCCAAGTGCCACATCTACACATCTTTTAAATCCCTCCAGGGGTGGTGACTCCACCACTGCCCTGGACAGCCTGTTCCAATGCTAGAAAACCCTTTCCATCAAGAATTTTTTTCTAATATCCAATCTAAACCCTGGTGTGACTTGAGGCTGTTTCCTCTTGCTCTGTCACTCATTCCTTGGGAGAAGAGACCAACCCTCACCTCACTACAATCTGCTTTCAGGTAGTTGTAGGGAGAGGTACAGTCCTTCCTGAGCCTCCTTTTCTCCAGATTAAACAACTTTCCCAACACCAAGGTCAGGCTGACAGGCCTGCAGTTCCCAGATTCTCCTTCTGGTCCTTCTTGTGGATAAGGATCACAATTGCTCACCTCAGCTCAGCTGGGACCTCCCAGCAGCCAAGAGTGCTGGTAAATGATGGACAGTGAGCACTGCTGCTGCCTTGGGAAGGCTGACCAGGAGCAGAGACTGGACAGAGTTAGAGAATAAAGTAGATATTTATTGAAAGGCCTTTAGGATCCACCTTGGGCAGGACAAGAGCCTGACCAGGGCTACACTCAAGGTCAACCCAAAATGGACACAAAATGGACAGCTGGTCAAGAGGTCTTACATTTTTACAAGTTTTTGTCCATTTACATATTGGGGTTTAATTGTCCAATTACAGTTTCAGGTTGTGAGGTCCCATCCTTCTTGTTTTCTTTCTTCAGTCCACCCTTGTTTGTGCTTTTGGGCCTGAAAGGTGTCCTTGGTGTGCAGTAGGAAAAGGATTTGTTTTGTCTCCCCACTCTGTGAAGAGCTGAGTGACACTCAATATGAGGGTCAGAACTGCACCCCTGGGCAGCACAGAATCTGGAAATATGAAAGCTCAAACTTAAGGCATCACTTCCACCAGGTCTCTCAGCACCCTTGGGAGAATCCCATCCATCCCCACAGACATGTGTGTGTCTAAGTGGTGTGGCAAGTCCCTGAGCATTCCCCCCTGGACTGTGGTGCTTCATTCTGCTCCCTATCCCTGTCTGGCCTCTTGGGGAATTGTGTCTCTGGACAACAGCTGGTGTTGCTATTAAAGACTGAGGGAAAGAAGGTTTTAACTGTCAGCCTTTTCCTCATCCTTTGCCACTATATTTTCCTCTGTGTCCAATAAAGATGGGAGATTCTCCTTAGCCCTTCTTTTGGTGCTATTTATTTACTTTTTACTGCATTTTGTTCCCCTGGGCCAACTGAGTTCCAGCTGGATTTTGGCCCAACAATATAGCACATATATAGGTGTGTGTGTATAACACTAGAGGGAGAATGACCCCACAGTCTCCCTGCTCCTTTCTTCCAAGTCTGGAACCCTTAGCAGCAGCAGATGAAGAAGCATAACAGAAGTAAACAAAAGACACAATCCCAGACAGAATTGCTGTGGGCAGCCATGCCATGCGTTGGTGTCACCTGGAGGGTCACACTAAATCCACACACTGCAAAGGACATTGGAGGCAGATGAAGGAAAAAGGTTTGAATTGCAACTGAGAACCTGTTTGAATCAGGCCTATCTGAGCAGATACTGCTTTGGAAATATTTACCAAATGTACCTCAAACCCCATGTAATTAAGAAAACTGAATAAGATGTTTGTAAGGATTTAATTTCAGGAAAAACTCCAATTTACACCAGATTAACAGATAAAAATCTGACCTTTTATAATTGACACGGTCAGCAACTTGTTTATTGTCTTGTCTGACTCACAGGATTTCTGATAGCACACAACCTTTCCTCTTCTGTTGTGCTTTCCAGCTGAAAGATCATACAAAAGTCCCTCAGTGAACTTTACTCAGAGCTGGTCAGGTGGCCTACCAAGCTCCCTCTGCTTACTGAAGGAAAATGCCACCAAATTTTCTTTTTTTCCAGCTGAGTTGGAAAACTGTTTGTTGTCAAGCACTACAATGGTCAGGAATGATGCTGAAAACTGAAATAGCTGTAACCTGTGCAAAGTGGGAAGAAATAAAACACAGCTGTCATTTTCAAGACTTCAGTTTCACACCCTACCTTTAGTTCAGGAGTTTACATTTTTTTAAGAGAAGCATCTTGGACTGCCCTGAATCTCCTCTCATTTCTGGATGGGATTCACTATTCAAAGGGCAAATTATCAATTCCTGATGTCCAGGAAGAGAACTGTGCCTGAAGAATTTTTAATCTCTGTCACGGGACAAAAAAACAGAGTCAGAAATATCTTGACAGAAAAAATATTACATAGCAATCCCCATGTATTTACTAAAGGCCCTGACTTCTTCATGTCTCCAGCTATGTATTATAGAATCTAAATTTATCATTGAAAGCCATAACCTTTAGCTAAAGACAATCTGAAGATCAGAAGAGCAAAGCAAAGGGATGATAAATTCAATACAATCTCCTGTGTAATATCAGACAGCAATTTTGCCCTGCACCACCTCTGCCTCCAGCGAGCTGCCCATAAAGGAGGCAGATTTTACACCCACAAGATTAACTCTTAAAAAGATGCTTAGTTTCAATTTATCCACCTTCAGTACTCAGAACAGCTCAGTGCTGTTTAGGAAAGGCAACACATGTTGAATAAGCCATAACATTTCCTCATGTAATGTCACATCCCTGCTTACATCCATGCACAGCACAAGCTGGGGTCTGCCTGTGTCCACAGGGTCTGAAAGGCTCCACCTCATTCCATGAAATGTTAAAACAGATGACAGCACCAGTCAATTTGAAAGCTTTAACTGCTCAAGAATTAGTATCCAGCTACCATGTTTATTCCTCAGAACTTTTCTCTCTTTAATGACTGCTCCATTTTTCAAAGGTCACAGGCCCCAGTTTAACCCAAGAGAGAATAGAACAAAATCTGTCTACAGAAAACATAACTGGTGAAATTAATTCACTCTCCTATTTCAGAATACTGAAACGTTTATTTTTAAAACAGTAATAATTAAAATCCTCTAATTTATTGTGATGTACAAGTGCCAGGATAGTCAGCCTTAGGTTCCTGTGTTCTGCAGACCACATCAACACTGGCCAGAGTACCAAAAAACGTAGGCAAACACCAAGATGAGGAGGAATCAGGGAAGAAGAGAAAGTAGAGCAGCCAGTCTGACGCTTGTCATAGCAGCTGCCAACAAAATTTTTCAGGCGTTGAGGCAAAGTGTTTCAAGGTTGGATGTCAGAACGTGGCTAAACCAAGTTACATTTGAATGTTAGGAAAAATGTATTACAAAGAATTTGCAAGGAATACTTTTGTCAGGTTAATTGCCTTGCTAGAGGTTGCAGTGACGACTATATGCCTTGACTACTGCTCACACTTGTGCTGGGGAAGCTGAGATGGAGCTTTACTAATTTACACACTGAGTTGAGTCTTTGCAAGATTCTGACATTCAGAATATTTGTTCTTGACATGTGTGGATAAAGATTTTTGTCAAAGCCCGATTTTGTTCTTTAAGTAATAAAACACTGGCTGCCTTGTATCATGTACAATAAAAATATGCACTTAACACTGTGAAGCATGAGAGAATTTCCAGCAGTTGTGCCTCATCTTATTAGATTTCTTTAGGCAGAAATGCCTAAACAGTCCTCCCCTTGCTTCTTCAGTGTGTTTCATAAGTGAATTCCCCTTCCTCCCACTTCACATTCACTGCTCATTTTCTTTCTCAGCTGATCACACTAATGGTTTCACCCTTGTCTATTTGTGTGGGTTTGAAATTGGACAAAGAATCCCTCATACCTACTTTCAGAACATTTTATTTCTCTTATCTTGATAACATGCATTAGGAGTGTGATAAAGTGGTCTCTATCAGCACTTTTCTCTGTATTTAGATGAGATCATTTTGAGTAGCAAGGCAGAAGCAGAACTTCTAGATGAGATCATTAAAAATGATGCTGTTGAATGCCAGGGAAATCCAATCTGAACAGGTCTCATTATCACACAGGCTACAGACTATCATAAGCAAGTCTAAACTATGTACATTGTCAGCTTCCCTTTTAATAGTCTAAATACTGACTGTCCTTTGCCCATCCTTTCCTACCAAAGTCCTCCATTTTTCAACAAATCTTACCTTATTCCAGAATTTGGCCCATCTCTGACGTCAATCCATTATTATGAGGAAGGCTACCAAGATGATTAGAGGCATGGAATACCCTGCTTTCCTGCTATGAGGAAAGGTGGAGAAAATTGGGATTATTCAGCCTGGGAAGCTTCATGGTGACATTAACGTGGCCTTCAGTACCTGAAGGGAGCCTACAAGAAAGATGGAGATGTGCTTTTTACAAGAGCATGTAGAGACAGGAGAAATAGAGAAAGGTTAGATTAGATATCTGGAGGAAATTCTTGGCTGTGAGGGTGGTGAGATCCTGCCACAGGTTGCCCAGAGAAGCTGTGGCTGATCCATCCCCAGTGACAGGGGGTGGAATGAGATCTTCAAGGTCCCTTCCAACCCAAACCATTCTATGATTCTATGATCACTTCTAGCGAGTTTAGCAACCTGAAATGTGTGAGATGGAAGGTCTAGAGGATCAGCCTAACACACCAATTTTAAGGTGCATGATAAATAAACATTTACAGTCAGGTTTAGCCTCAGCTATATTATCTTCTGGGATAGGTTCACTCTAAATCTTCTGTTCAATAGCTTCTCAGGAACTCATGAAAACAAAGTAAGCAGAGTAAAAACAAAACACAATGCAGATAATGTGCATTCTAAAACATATGCCCTGATTGTGCATGTATTAAATATAAACTGAAATACAAAGCTTCATGAGAATTGATATTGTAGAGCAAGGCACTGACTCATGTACCTGTGCAAAGCAGCCCTGCATCCAGCAGACATCCAGTGCTGAAGTATGAGCTTCTCTTGGATGATGGGGGAAACACAGAATGTGAAAAAGTTTAATACTGTCAGGTAGAGCAGGGACCAGGAGAGAGATTACATATTCAGCCTTACCTTTGTCACTTCCACAGTGCTTTTGACAACCCTTAAAAGAGCAGTCTTCGGTGAAAAGTGTAAGTCTTCACCTCTGCAGAAAGAAAAGCATTGACATTTTGTTACTGATGTGCTTTCCCACAAAAGGTGAAAGAATGTCCTGGTAGGTCTAAATAAATTCTGCTTGTAACAATGGTTGCACAATTGTACATTTTATGATTTAAAGAACAGTTACAAAATTACATCTCAACTATTCCATTTTTCTTTATAATGAAAGAACTGCAAACCCTGTGCCTGCCCTTACAAAAGTGTAACTGATAACAGATAGTGTACACAGAAAAGGATTTGTTGAAAACACTTTCAAAACCATCTAAAAATATAAATGCTGTTAAAGTGTGACCCTTTGTCTTACTTTGTAATGGTATGATTGTGTCAGAGCAAATAAATTCCTCTCCAATTTATTTATTTACTGGTACCTGAGCAGACTTTAATTTTGTTGACACCTGCCCCTAAAAATGATAAAAGCACACCCACTCTGCCTCTCCCACTGCCTTATTCCAATGCATATGAGGGCAATTACTACTTGACAACTCTCTGATGAATAACTGTGCTCTTTGCTAAGCTTGTCACATTGATCACTGGCCAGCAATACAATTAATAAAGTATTGCTGTCCACATAGCTCATTAATAACTAGCCCGAACCAGAGGTGGCAAGTCTGGTAGATCCAGAGCATTTTAATCTTTCATACCCTGCCAGCTTGGAAGATTAAAGGAAATCTCCAAGACAGTCTCCACATGCCTCCTCTGGGTTCCATGACATCCCAGCCAGGGCTACAAACTTGACACCTGATATTTCATTAATGCAACTCAGTTGGACATTCCGAGCTTCATTTCCAAATGCTGCACTGCCTTGTGGTCAAAACATTATTTATTTCTTTCTCCTTCCTATTTATATTTCTGAAAGGTAGAATTGATTAAAGTTGTCCGTTCAACCAGAATTCATTAGAAAATAATGACCATAAATTTAGTGCCCTCTCAAACACTGCTTAATAATTCCATAACATTTAGAATGGAAAAAAATCAATCAGGAAAGGTCCCACCTCTTTAATACAGAAAAGGATGAATTAAAACTCAGCCATGAGCAGCAAGTCTGGAGTTTTCCCTCAATATTTTAGAGTAATTCTAATTTCTGCTTTTAGAGTTTTGCTGGCAAACAGCCTTCAAGAAAATTATTTTTTTATTTCTAGGATATATTATGATCTGTTCTTTTAGTCAAGTCCACAGAGGGCAGAAAGTTCATTGAGCAGAAAAATATTTTCAAGAACCCCAGCAAGATACTCTGTCATCCTTGGAAATATCTGTGCCTTCATGTTGCTTTGTGAGAAAATTCCAATTGCATCTCAAGCCTTGGATCCACAATATCCACATCAGGATCTTTGCTATTGTCTGTCCTCAGCTTTGCACAACTTCCAGTCACTTGGGGCTGATCATTCCCAGCAGCCACAAGGAAATATGGCACATAGAGATTCTCTACTAGGATCAAATAATCACCCTTTAATTGCACTAGCTTTGTTTAGCAGAAGCAACATGGGGGAGGTAAAACATTCTAAGGAAAAAAAAAAGTGATATTCTTCGTTCTTTAAGGGATATGAAAGGCAGGAGAAATGCTTGAAAGGACCTCACTGATCCTAATCACTAACCATCAGCCAAGAATAGTAAAACGGGGTGAGAAAAGAGTCCACATCTCTAGCAGAGCCCCCCATGAGGAAGGGCACAGGTTTACGTGCTCCCACGTACCAAGGAGCAAGGTATCCCACCAGTAAGATTATTCACCTTCAAAGGACACTTCAAACCTTTGCATTTTATTTCCAACTTCAGAGATTTTGCAATTCCCACACTGTTGCCCTGATTTTTCAGCCTTCTGATTTTTTTTCATTTCTACTAAAGTTTTCTCACGCTCGTAACAAAAACAAAAACTGATGTTTGGTAAATAATGCATTCCTTTCCAGGAAAAAAACCAAATTGATAAATTTCTAAGTTAACCACTGGGGTCAGAGAGGTGTTCCTCTCATCCCCCAATCCTTGACCAAATCCCAAAGACTATATAAGTCAAGATCCCCAAATAAACTCCCCCTCTTTTCCATCTCACATCCTGATGGGTGAGTGTAGTTCTTTTTGTGTCCTCTTACGACACCCCACCTGGCACAGAACAATTCTTTTCCACGCAGGAAAAAGAGGTCTAGAGAGAAACACACAGATTTTTATAGTATGTGAATTTGACCTGCATTGTCCTGCATAACAAATATTTTCTTATTTTTCTCCCATTTTTAAGTGGTCTGTCTGATACATCCATCCCAACTTTCCCTCAAGTGTTTCCTAAGAGCACCAGGAGTGTTCAGCACACCACCTCAGGCAATGACCAGATCACCACTGAAGTTTATCCAGCAGATAAACACAGTCCCACTGAAATACCTGTTCCTCTTCAGGTTGTCAAAGTACAGAAAGCCTTAGGATAAAACTTGCTAGGCAACACGAAGTGCTGCAGTTCTGTCCCAAGGTTCTGGCTGCCAGCAGCCTGCTCAGCTCTGGAGGGAGGTTTGATTTTAGTTTATCTCCTTGTGAACTCAGCCCACCTCAGGGACCAGGAATGGATTACACCCACAGGCAGTTTGCTAAGGATGTTCTCAGCCTCCCCAAATCCTTCTCTTTTCAATACCTTGCTTCACAGGGCCAAGAATGGAAGCTGTGCCATCAGGCTGTCTTGCTATGGTATTTTTTTATTATGCTTTATTTTGCCTTTGGTTTCAAGGGCATGTTTAATACCCGTAGGCAAACACAATGGGATATCTTATTTGTCTATGTACATTACATTATAATAAAAGTGACATAGCAGAAGCTATGTGGACTTTGGAAGCTTCTCCTCACTCTGTTTTAATAAAAAAGTTTAATAAGGGAATCTTGACTTCTAGTAATGAAATGAAAGTCTATTGAAGTGGCATAATACACTGGCAGTGGATGGAATCACAGTTTGCACTTAATTAAAAAGATGGCTTTCATAAGATTACCCATGCAAATTAGTTGCCTCTTTCCTATGTGTTTAAGGGTTGCAGAACCAAAAGACATTTGTACTGTAAATTGTGAACAGAAAGATGGCAGCACTCAGTTATAACACCAGTTAAAGTCATCTCTTAGGAGTGCATTTTCCTTATACACACCACTTTCCCAGTTTAATGCACCAGGTCAGTTGCAGAGATCCATTCCACCATGAAATTTTGCATACAGACTTTTGGAGAAAATTATATGCATGCAAAATGTCACTAGAAAGGATTATCATGGGAAACAAACCCGTAACAGCCCACTGAGGATGGATAGATGAGATCTGTCAGAAGGAATAACACAACTGACAATCCTCAAAAGATTGCAGAAGCCTCTGGGAAAAGGTATAGCATTAAATTCCAGATACTTCTTTCAAGTGGAGGTGTTTTTTTATGACAAGCAATAGCAGGGCAGTGGGAAGTGGTGAGATAGCTCAATGCCCAATGCTGGGGTTCAGAAGGAAGAGACTGTTGGTGTAAGCCATTTATCCATTGGCCTGGAAGTCCTGCCACCAAATGAGCAGTGGCAAAGTCCCATATCGAGTTCTATACAGTCTGTTCTCCTTAGCTGGCCAATTTTGTTTCTAAAAGAAAAGAAAGAATTTGAGCTAAACACTAAAAGTAACATTTACAAACTTTTCAAAGGAAGCAGCTAAAACAAGCTCTTTTCAAATGCATTTGCTCTTTTGGTTTTGTGAAAGGGCTGTTGAAGGCAGTTGTCACAGCAGGAGAGGCTCAAAATTCTCTCTAGCAGCCACCCTTGCAAAAGTCAGGGAGAATTTTTCCAAGGAAGTCTCCAGAGTGAAAACAGGTAAAATGCAGTGATGACAAGTGAGAATGACCTGAAAGGTGGTGGTGTTCTACCTTCTGTCAACATGAGTGCTCTCTGCAAGGCCCAGCATAAATGGGTCCTGTCAGCTGACAAGGAGTTGGTGCACTGTCTCACGCCAGAGTTTCTTTATATTTTTTTTTAGGGACCAATTTTTAGTCAGTGAAATGCACTCACAGAAACCCAAAACATAATCTTGAAAAGACTTTCTAGGCATTTTCCAGAATGCTTGGGACCAATTTTGGTTAAGTCAGGCAATGAAGGAGTAAGAATATATGCTTTGAGTTTATTTAACTCTCCACTGTAATCAGCTCTCATTTATTTCAAACGGGAATATTCATGACAACAGGACAGTTTAATAACAGAACCTTTGTCAGATGTCCTCTGCCTGCAGAAAAGTAACAGACCAAAGGAAGAGCAGTGATTCTCACTGAGACACTTGTCCTGATCGTTCTGGGGCTTGAAACTGGTGCCTAGGGCACCTCCAAGTCTGAGGCAGTTCAGAAAGCTTTAAACATTCTGGCCCAGCTATTTTCATGGCTGCTGCCATGTGCAAAGCACTGGGAGGCAGAAGGTGCCCCATTCTTGACTGGGACTGCAGGCACCTGTTCACAGCAAATATTAAAACACAAAATAAAGCCCAGCACCTTTGCTACCGTGGGATCTGCTGCCCAACAGCCAGACTAGTCACAGTTTTGGTAGGGCTCAGTGGTGCAGGATGTGAGGGATGACTGGAACGACCAGGGACATTATCCACTGACATTTCAGGGTCTGGGTGAAGCCAACAGGAAAGCATGTGCAAGCAAAAAGCATATTTTGGAAATAACACAATTTTAATCATCAGCTGAAGTCAATTAAAAGGTGCTAGCCTTCAAGGATTCATTCCAATGATTTTTGGTGAGCAAATGTCCTCATAAACAATAGGAAATCCTCCCTCTGGGAGAATTCCACTTTGGAGAGATCACTGGAAAGAGGTTTTCAGGAGTCTGCTGTAACTCCTAATGTGAGACACCCTGGTGATGTCCTGAACAGCTAGGCACGTCAGTCCAGCATCCAGAACATGAAAAGGTGGGAACAAACCCCAGGGTTGGTGAGGTATTCAGTCAGGTAGCTGCTGCTCAAGATCTTTGCCTCAGTGTCTTGGGAAGAGGGAGGCTGTGGGAAGCATAAGGAACAGGAAATATTTCTGAAAGGGAGAGAGAAGAGTGAGTGTGGCCAGGGACTCCAGTGTGTGGCTCTCAGGCTGTGGTGTGCAGTATTCACTGAACCTCTAATAATAACCAGGAAATTAAGAAAACTAAACAAAGACAACACAAGAGCCACAGTTTTCAAGAAAAAAGGGGCATGTGCCAGTTCAGATACTCAAAAAAATATCCCAGCACCCATAATAAGAACTGGAATTGCCTATTCTGTCTTTCAAATTTAGCTCAGCATCAACCAGAAGCAGTAAAATAAGTGTTCCATATTTAGTGACAATGACTCACTATGAATGGTGATAGTTTTTGGTTACATATGCTGCTCACTGGTGTAAAGAGCTGCCTTGAAAGTTGCCCCTACATAAAGATACCTCTGCAGGAACTCTCACTTAGCTAAAGAAAAATTATATATAATCTGCTCCATTACCTCCAGAATTTCTGTCAGGCCTTGGTCTTTGTGTAAGGGGTTCAGTGGTGGAGCAGCCCATGACTGTAGTGGGAACCCTTGGGTGGATAAGGTGGGAGCAGCACTGAGTGTACCAGGAGCTGCCTGGCTGAGGTGGGGGACAAGAGTGGGAATAATCAGTCACACCCTGAGAGCTGGAACCAGGAACTCCTGCTGCCTGGCTGAGGTGGGGGATGAGAGTGGGAATAGCCAGTCACACCCTGAGAGCCCTGGAACATTCCTTACCTCAACTGCAACTTGAGTGGCATGAAAATGTGTTGGAGTTCTGCAGTAATTACCAACCTGGGCTGTGACCAGAGTGGAATTTCACTGAAGCCAACCATTTTGTGACCCTGTAAACACTGGTCCTATGTGAGGCACTTTGAACACTCCTGGGCTGCAGCAGCCTGCAGCCAGCATCTCCCCCTGGGAGGATACTCTCAGAGCCCACACACCCTCCAGCCTGCAATAATCAGAGGACCCTTGTTGAAAGCTGACAATGGAGCCTAAGCTGATAACTCTGCTCCTCAAGGCTCAACCCTTGCCCAGTGAGAAATGTCAGTACCTTTGAAATATTTCACTGAAGTCTTGGGGAATTTTCAACAGGTACCTTTCTCCATACATGTGTACATGTATGACATGTAGACACAACTATCTTCAAGAGTGTATGGGTAAAAATCAGAGCAAAACTTTTTGACTAATGGGCAAAAAAACCCTAAAAATACATACTATATATATATATATTGTTTTGAACAACTCACCAGCTGCAAGTTGACTGCAGGCAGATCATTTCTTTATTTGTGTCCTCAAAGTCAAAATGCAAAACCTTACATAAATAAGAACCTGAAAAGAGCTCTAAAAGCTCCTTTGAGAGTCTGGACAGCTACCTGAGCATCCTGTTAGAGTGACAGGATATATGTGTCCATATAAGTGCACTAAGTCTGCCTAGTTCTTAGAACTCAGCAAATACAACATTGAAAGGGTAGTACATAGATCATGAGCATGGATAATTATATTGTTGAGTAGGATAATTACAGTAGAAAAAAAAAAACCTCAGAAATATAAGGTGCATATCCTGGGAAGACTGCAATAGAAAGCATTCACTCGACTTTAAGAGACTTTGATATTTGTACAGGATGTTCAAGCAGCTCTTGCTGTGGGTTTACAGCTGGGACAGCAGATTCTTTCCTGCTGAACTTCAGCTTCATGGCATCTGTTGGTGAAGGCCTGGACACTGCATCTGTGGAGATGCATGTGGAGAGGACTATAAGGATGTTGATTGCACTGGAACACAATGTCCTTGAAAAAGAAAAGCAGATATCCATTATTTAAGTGAAAATCTTGGATTTAATTCCCAGGTTTCTTATAAATCAACATCACTGACTCATACATTAACCCACAAATCTTGCTCTTCACAAATTTTAGATATTTGCATTTTGGAAAGAGCCATTTGCCTAGACAATAATATTTAAGTAATTAAATATGAAGTAGCAGATCTCTCTTGTTATATAAAATGAATGAATGTTATAAATATGAAATGAATGAAACAAAAACAAAATGAGGAGTCAAGCAAGTCAGTCCCAGCTACTAGTGGCTACATTATTAAAATTAACTATTCCTCATATAATTATTATAAAATAATTTATATTATAAATTATAAATTAGTTGTTAATCATATAATTAATGGCTATTTAGTCCTTGGAATAACTGGAATCACTTCTATCTCCCAGTGTGCCATGGTCCAGCAGTCCCCAAATATGAACACCTAGCCCAGAGTCACAGATTGTTGCAGCTCAGCCCACATGTAAAGATTGCAAGGAAAGCACGTGCCATGGATGGAGTCTTTGTTCCTCACCCAAACAGAGCAAGTCCAGGGCACACAATCCACTATTAGCTTAGAGATTTATATTTTTTTTTAATCACTGTTTTTAACCCTGATTCCTCATAAATACATTCACAGGCACCATTTAAAAGTCACTGCTTTGTTCCAAAGAAATGCAACACAACAGCAGGAAGATATTATGCAGTAACACACCAGGGCAAGCTATATGCAAAGGAAACCTGCCAAAACTAGTTTTTCCTCCTTTTCTGCAAGGCAGCAATTTTTTCCTTAAGCTGTCTCACTTGAGGGCTTATATGAGCACACAGCAAAGAGGCAAAAATCCATTTCATTTTCCTCTCTTTCAGGCTGTCATCAGCTTCATTGCCATGACACCAAACCCCTTTTATGCTGCTTTGTGAGCACACAACTGTGTCACACACTTCAGGCTGACTAAGCACAGCATTCCAGCAGCATTCCCATGGCTCCCAGCCCTGATGCTCTGAGAGAGGAGTGGAGACCTGACTGCAGCACTGCAGGAAGCACCTTCCCTCTTCTTTCCCAAGGCTGTACCCATCAGAATCCACAAGTTTTGTGTCTCTTCCACATGAGGCTTTCCTCTCCAATTTCTCATTCTCATCAAAAGCATGCCCCTAATCCAAATATCTCAAGCCAGGTAAGGTAACAATACAACATAGATGCAAGTTGTCTGTATCTTCCCAGGGCCACACAACTTGTGGAAAGTGTTTATAGCTCCAGATGCCTATATTATTGAATTTAAAATAAAAGCAGCATTATTTGTAGTTTCAGTGGACAGCTGACTTGATGTGATTTATCCTCACATAAAACCTCTGTTTTTCAAAAAGAAAATTCTCACTTCAGTCTTAAAGGAAAAAAAAATAACAACAAAGAAGCAGTCAGATAAAAATCTGTTTTGAGGTCCTACAACATAAATTAAGTTAGCACAGCAGGGCTTTCACTGTAATAATTTAACTTGTCAGTTCACATCATTGACTAACTTGAAGAATTCATGGGGCTTAACTGATCAATATAATAAACAGTTTGGATGGCTCTGCAGGAGTAGCCCAGTCTTAATTTGAGGGCAGTTCTTATTCCTTTTAAGTCTCATTAGCAGAAGCCAGTGTAAATCCAGAGATGTGAGGACAAAAGCAGACAGCTTTACATCAACAGCCAGGCCAGCACAATGTCCAGTTGAATTGTATGCATCCCAAGTGCAATCTCTTCCAGGTCTCTGGCATGGAACAAAAAGCCTGTGTGACCACTGGCAATAAGGGGGAGAGTCCTAGGTTCAAGCAACCATTTTTTCTTTCTAGTTTCAAGTTGAAAATCCACCGTGGGTGTACCAGGCCACATTTGCAGCTAGCACAAAAAGGCTCCATTCTAATAAACTCTGCAGAGAAAGCCAATCTCCAGCAGCCAAGCTGTTGAGACAGCACTGTTAAGCAACTGTTGCCTTTCACCCTTCATTTTCTCAAGCAATTCCCTGAACGCCTGTCCCAGCCTGTGCCTTTGTACAACCCACTGTGGAGCCACAAGCCAATTCTGCATGAGCTGAACACCACCAGGAGCAGCACAGCACCACCAGGCAGAGCAGCTTCAGGGGAGGCAGAGCTGTGCAGGCTGTGTCAACTGGGACCCACTGCTCCACCATCAGCTTAAAAGCTGACTTCAAACAGGGGCAGCTCTGTCCTCCTGTCTAAGTTTGAAAGACAGGTGTCTGCTAAGGAAGGCAAGAGACTCCCTTGGAATGGAGAATGTAAACCCCCTCCCTCTGAATTATAATTTTGAAATTAAGGGGCTCTCAGGCAAAGATAAAGGAATAGGAATAACAGTTCTTTACTAGGAAAATTAAAAATGCAGTTGTAAAAAAAAATAAAAGCCCACCGACAGAGTCAGAACACAAGCTGACCCCCTGTTGGTCAGGGTGTTGGTGTCAGTCCAATCCAGTCCTCCTGCAGTGACAGATGTGGTTCTGTTGGAGCAGAGATGATCCTGTAGAAGGGTGCAGTTTTCCTCTGAAGGTCCAGTGGTGCTGAGATGGGTCTGGTCTCCCTCTGGCAATCCAGTGCACACAGGCTGTGCTGCTGTTCTGAATGCCAGCTTTGATCCAGGCAGGAATGCTGGGCTCCTCCCCTGGGTGGAGCATCTCCCCATGGGATGATGGAATTGTGTCAGCCCTGCAGTGAGCCTGGGTGGCCCATGGACAGCAGAGATCCCCTGGAGGGAGGATGGGTCCTGGAAGGGATAAAGAACCCTGCCCCAGCTGGTTTGAACAGCTGCCCATTAACAGAAGATCCCCCCTGGAGTTATGAGGAATGGGTCATGGAAGAGATAAAGAACACTGCCCCAGCTGGTTTTAACACCTTAGGATGATGGTAATAGAATACATATTTCTGGTTACATCTTGCATTACAACCTAAGACACCCTATGAAGAGGTCCCTTTGAACACTGATCTGTTTGCCCAGTGTGCAAGAGATTGAAGAGTTCTGCTTTAGTCTTTCTTGTCTCCTTCCAAACAGCTACATTTAATCACTCCCAAAGGAAAGGAACTTCCCAGGCCAAAACTTCTGACTGGGCAGAGTAGCAACATGTGAACTCCACTATAATGAGTGAAAAAACTGAAGCTGCCAGGTAATTAGTGAATGTTCTTTTTCCTCAGCCTAAGATGGCAGAAGCCCCTTCAGCTGGAAAAACTCTCAGAGCTGGAACTTGAGGCCTGTTGCCTTTACCCACACCATGCCATCCTTCCTAAATGAAGTCCAAGGAAACCAACTAATTAACTTGTGCTGAATCAAAGGAAAAACCTACCGTGAAGCCAGGTGAAGTGGCATCCCATGCACCCAGGAATTAAGCTCAGGTAAGGTCATCAGCCTGTGGACAGATGCTTCTGCAGCAGAGTGAAAATGGAAGAAACATGCAAACAACTTCTATCTGAAGAGTCATTTGAAGGCCAAGTCTGTAGGTGTGAATCTGTAAAGGAAGAATTGAACTCCATAAATTCAAGGACTAAACCCATTTTTATCTCAAGAGGGAGGCAGCAAAAAGCAATAGTGCATGGTACTGGCAATGACATGTTAGAAAACCAAATGCATTCAACAATCCTTCCATTTTCCCTATTTACTTGTTCTGTCATTCTGGGTGGAACAAAACATCTGCTACACAGCTGAGACACTCAGCTCCTCAGAAAAAAATATCTTGAGCCTGATTAAAACACAGCTGAACAGGATGGAAAGATGACTTCTATGCACTGTTATCCAGGTGCATAGAAAACATTTTTAATAGATGGTTATAGAAGTGGCTGAGCTTGAAAGGAAGTCAGTCTCCTTAACTATGTAACAGGACATCAGCTGCAGCAAAATTCCCAGAACTGCGTAACTATTGTTGCATCCAAGCTCTGTCCTGCCCCAGACTGAGTTTACATTTTAAGAGGAAGGCCACAGAAACATTAAAAAAATAAATTTTCTCTTATAGTCCAATATGGAACAGAATTTCATTCAAGATATGCTTCAAGGTACCTGCTTCCAATTTCAAATATGAAAGAGTGCTTACTCTGTTTCATGTGTTGCAGACCAACTGTCAAGCCACAGAAAGATTTCTGAAGCCAGCTCTGAAATACCAATTTGCTCAGGTAAATCAAACATCACTTGTTTTCCGAAGTGAGGCTGATGAAATCATTGTGGTGGTCGGAGTGGGCAGTGCTGTAAATGGGAGCAGTTTCAGCCCTTGACATTCCAGGTGTGGCTTTTCTTCACAACAGGATTCACAGCTCAGGGAGCATGGCATTTTTCAACCACACAAAGACTAAAAGCAAAGCTTGCATCTTACAAGGGATGCAGAGAGAGCATTCTGAGAAAGCCAGATCTTCACAACGTTCAGATTGGTGCCACTTTTACTCTGGTAAAAATCAGTGCTTTGGTAAGTAACCATCACTGCATTCATGTATATAAAGATGCCAAGTCCTTTTCTAAACTGTTTCCCTTATTAACACAATGTCCATGTATATTGATCTATTTCCTCCATGATTTTCACCATGAAAGCCATCCCAGTCACTGCTTTTCCACATTGCACTCTCAGCCTCTACTGAAATCTGCACACAAAACTCCTTTTTACAGAAAATTTACAAAAATACATTTCCCCCTGCCAAGTGTTAAGACACTTGCTCCAAATTTGAGCAAGGTGTAGTGAACCCTGTGCCTCAGCTCTCCTCCTATCAATTCACACAACACAGGTGTTGTATGAAGTGGACCATCACTTAATCTGTCAGCAATACTTGCAATGAGAAAAGCATGTGGGGACCTCACCATAAATTTCTCATGTTTAAATGGAGAAAAAGGCATAGAGTAATGTCATATACATCAACTTTTCAAGTGAAACAATTCTGTGATATACAGACTGCTAGTCTTCCATGTAAATATAAGCCAGTATAAAGTGTCCAACATCTAACTGAAATATCAAATGAAAGCTCATTTTTAAGTTCTTTGCTCCTGAGGAATAAGGCTTCTCCTAGTAAATGGTGCTTCCCTCTGAAATCCATTTTCCCTGAGCTGAACAGTGCACTTAGAAAAGAAATCAAAGTGAGCTATCTAGGAGGAAGTTTTGACTTCTCATCATGAAAACCCCTAGATACAGAATGTAAGACAACCATGACTCCTCAGGTACAGGAACCTTCATAGAAACAAGAACAACTTTCACATGGCCAGTTCTCACTGGCTGACTTGGTTCAGAGCTCCATTGTGGAAAGCCCCATCGGCAGATACCTGTTCTGATGGCCTTTGGAAAAGGGGGAGAAATTAGCTTTTTCACTAGAAATAAACCCATTTCCATAACTTTCACCCTGGTTTTTATTGCATCAGTACTAAAGAATGACTCAAAGGAGACGTGGCTACGTGCAGCAGCTGAGTGTCTCTGGTGAGCAGCCCCAAAACGACAGGACAGCTCTGATGCCAAGTCTGCTCAAAGTTTAAAATCTGTGTGATTATATGTAATCAAACCCCTAGCAGGGCAATTTTCCTTCTGAACCATTTGAATCCTGGACACTGCTTCTTCTTCCAGGTACTGTACTGGTACAGGTTAGCATGTGGGTCAGAGTCTTATAAACCATGTGCTAATGTATCAATCTCTGAGGGTCCAGCCTTTGCAGAGAAGTGGCTGAAATTAATTAGCCAGACTGCTCTTCAGAGGTGTTTTGTAAAGCAAAAGGTTTAATAAAGAAAAATATCAAAATAACAAACGTTACAGAAAACAAATGATAAGACGTGCACAGGTGTCCAAGAAAACCTAAACCTTTTTGGAGTGCTAAAACACTCCAAAAAGCCCTTTACTTCTTTTGTGCTTCTTCCTAAATACTGAATGTTTTAGGAGGGACAGTCTGGCTTGCTGCCAATCAATCAGGTCATCAAGAGGCTTTGAGTTACACTCTCAGAGTCCAATCCATGTTCTTGTGCTGGTGCTGAGCCAGTCACTGCCAGGAGGGTATGGAAAAATCTAGGTAAACTTCCAAAAATGTCTAGAGGTAAACTGAAACTCTTTCCCTATTTGGAAACACCTGCTGGGGGTGTGGGGGGATGCTTTACTACACTGTACTATCCATCAAGGTCTGATGTGTCCTGCCTGATACTCCAAGGTTTCTTCCTTTCATGTGGCTGCACTGCCACATTCCTAATCCACCTGCAGGGATGGAAGGAATCATTCATGCAGGTGTTAATATTTACCCTGTCACCACGTAATGGTGCCCAGGTAGAGTTTTAGCATTCGTTTTATCCACCATCAATGCTGTTTACACAAATTCCTTTTCCAGGAGCAATATATCTTTGGCAAGTTCCTGTTCAGCACATTATCCTGAAAGTCATAAAACAGAAGGAGACAAATCAATAGTATCTAATCTGAGTATGGTTCAGTTCTGTGCTTTTGGTAAAGGAAAATTAACTGATTAGCAGCCATCTAGTTTTAGATACAGTATCAGACACTGCCAAATAGGGTTTATCTTTCAATACAGTAGTCCAGAGCCAATAAAACACTTAAAAATATGATAGTTAAAAAAAAAATTCCATTCATTAATTTCGATGGTATAATTTGAAAATAAAGTAGTTCTCAGATAATTGCCAAATTTCCATATTTATAAGAAGATGGCACATATGGGGATAATAGCAAAAATGGAAGTACCACTTTTCTATTAATGTGGAAATTCAGAAATTATTGGAGTTATCTGTTATAAATCAACTTTCTCATTTTTTTTGCAGATGGAAATGCCATTTATGCACTACAATAAATTCCAAAAGTACTAATGCAACTCCCCCTTCCACTCTGATAAATCAGGGTAATGGTTGTCATGCTTATCCTCAAATTTGGCAGGAGCTCTGCTCTTAGAATAAAATGGGTCAAGCCAACCCTTGGTGCAATACCACTACAGGTTTTGAAGTCAGAGGCAGGATTTGCTCACACAATTTTGTTATTTGCTTAGTTCAGCTGCCCCAAACAGACACTGCACAGCCACCTAGGTAGCTGCATTATTCACTTAAACTGACCAAAGCAGGCCCTGTGACTCCAAGGCACTATTTCATCTGCTTGCACTGGATGAATGATTTAGTGGAAACTGGCAAGAATGAGATTTTTCAAGGATTTGGGTTTTTACACCAAGAATTGCATGTTGCTTGGTATCAGGGTGAAGGTAGCCTGTCATCTTCCATACAGGAGTGCAGCCTTCTTGTGCCTTCAAGTGGAGCAGAAGAGTCATCTGTCTTTATCTAGAAACCAGTCAGATGCTGAAATTGCAGTATTTTTTCAAGTGCTGGTCCCCTAAAGACATTGTTCCCCTTCCCCAAAAGTGGTTTCACAGTTCTCTGACACCTCTAGATGTGGCAGCTGATGGGAGATAATAACTTATACCTGACATGGAGCTCCTGCTCTCTCTGAATGCAAAAATTCTACAGAACACAAAGGGTAATCATTGACCCTGATCATTGTTCCCCCAGTTTCTCCATGCACAGAACTTTTCCTGTCTCAGAATGAATATCAGAACCTGTGTTAGTTACTTGCTGCTTTAAATAAAGTTGGGTATTCAGCCTATTGATGTTTTGACTTTATAAGGTGAACCCAGGAGCTCCCAGGCTTCCCAGCAGGGTTTCACATACATGAAATAAAGCATCTCCCAAGATGATGCTACTGTAATCAAATCTTGAAAATAATCCTGTCAGGCCTTTTAGGGTAGCACCTGCTTGCTGCAAAGCCTGTAAGGCAGCTGGCTGGACCAGCATTACACAGGCACTGAACTCTCAGAACCTGCAGCAACCAAACATGAGCAGTGACGTCCTTCCCTGTTTTTCCAGAGTACTAATTCACACATTACAGAGGAAATGCTGAAGCTGCATCCATTAACACCAGCTTCACAAAACTGTCTCTACAGGGGATTTTTTCAAGTTGAAAAAGTCAAACAGCAGGCTGCATCACTACTTAGCAGTAGGGTCTTTGTAAGCATGAAT
Organism: Trochalopteron elliotii; assembly: GCA_024734555.1. NCBI lineage: Eukaryota > Metazoa > Chordata > Aves > Passeriformes > Leiothrichidae > Trochalopteron > Trochalopteron elliotii. The sequence goes on from JANPWX010000233.1 coordinate 856,045, forward strand.
GAGGAAAGATGGTTCTCACCTGCTATGAGGATGAATTTATTATTCACAGGGAGACATCCAGAAGAGAATTTTACTTTTATCTTGTGTGTTATTAAGTTGTAAGTGCATCCCAAGGTCTTCCCAGGGTCCTCATCCTACCTTTTCAGGAAAAAAAAGCTCTTCCATCAATATTTCTGTCTCCTGCCAGACCCTACAATTTCCTCTGCATAACTCATAGAGCACAGAGCTGGAAGCTGGGACAGAGGGCCAGGGCTTAACACAGAGTTGGACAGAGAAATTTCTCCCAACTGAACCAGTTCCACAGGCAAGGCTCCAAATGATACCAAAGCCCAGCCAGTCACATGCCTGTGACCACGCCACACCCAGGGATACCCATGAGTATCCTTTATACTCCTCCTTGTCACTGCAGCTGGGTTTTAACAGTGTGCTTTTGAGCTAAACAGTGACCTTCCCCCAAAGTCACTTGCTTTTGAAGCTGTGTTCACATTTGGAGGATGGAAGATTCAGAAATATCACTCATGCTCAGGCTAATGAGGAACCATGAGCCCTGCTGGTACCTCCTGCCCACTAACCAAGAAATGGTTATAAATGTAAGAATTCTTTTTACTTTGGAGATGGAGACATACCTTCATGTACTTCGAACCCAGAACCAACAGAAGAGCACCAGTAAACACCAGAGCTGCTGGTTTTTGGGAGAATCCACAGAGAACCCTGTGCCACCATCACCGTGGCTTCCCCTCCTACCACAGTGCTTACACTCAAAGCATGTTCCAGAGTTTAAAGGTCAAACAGAAAAAAAACTGCACCATGATGACATGAATAATTTGTTTCAGTAATTTAGCAGCATTGGTTTGTTGTGATTATTGCTACAAACTCCTTTTGTATTTACAACAGTGATCCTTTTAACATCTGAATAATTTATATACAGTGATCAGTGGTGCGTGTGTCAGAGAATCAGGAAAATTAGCTCCTCTGGTGCTCCCTGGCTCTAAGAGAACATATTTTCCCATCCAATTATATTGTTTCTCTGTTGTTTGCATTTTGAATAAAGAGAAGCACCAGGCCAAGAGGTTCTGAATGGAAGCCACGAGATGATCTGCACTTAAAATGTAGCCATACAGACACACCCATTAGACACGCCAATAAATTCATCCTTCCCTACAAGAATCCAGTAAGGATCAAGAAGATGGGAAAAACTGTGCTTTTCACCAGCTCACACTGTGCTGCAATTTAAAATCAAAACCAAACAACAAAAACAAACAACTCCAAAGTAGACACTTCTCTCTCCAGCACGTTATAGAATAAACTGAGCAAAGAGCAGGAGCTGAGGAAGAAAAAGGTTACACCTTGTGACACTTCCTTTAATTGTATGCAGCCCTTATGGACAGCAGAGATCCTGAAGCATATTGAGGGAAATCCTCTAACATCAGAGACCCAGAATAAGAGGTGCTCTAGAAATACTGAAGTCAAACCAGGAGACAGATGGGAGATTGGTAGCACTAAAGATGAAAAAAGATGGAAATTCTGGGAAGAAAACTTTTATAAAGGGGTTTTAAAGCCTGGGGAAAGCACCAAAACTGTAACTTTCATCCCATGGGCTGACATCCCCCTACAAACCCTCCTGAGCAGAGATAAGTGTGCCCAATGCTTCAACAAGACAAATCAACAAGACAAATACAGATAAGACAACAAAAATAGTTGATTTTGATTTAACATGAGGCATGCCTGGCAGACTCAGTTTGTGCAGGAAAATTGATCTGCCAAAGGAGGGGCTGATGGAATCCAGGTGCAGCCATGGCAAGTGAGGCTGGATGTGAATTTCCCTGAAGAAATGTCAATATCTGGAACAAGTTTGACAGTGACATGCTTAAGGGACTCATCAAACACATCTATTCCAGCCTGGACCTGCAATGGTGAGGCTTCCACCAAACAGCTCAAACACAGTGTGTGCACTGCATTACAGCTCAGCTCCAGCAAGATTCCTGCCCTTCAGGAAACTCCAGGCACAGTGTCTCAGACAAAGAATAATTTTCCAAGACCCAGTGAGGTGTTTAAAAAGAAGAAAAAAAGAGAAAAAAAAATTCCAGGTCTGTTTCCCTGTCTACCCATGACAAACACAAGCACAAAATTTATGAACCCCACCTCAGGAAGCCACCACTTCAGCAGAAAGGTTGCACAATATTTCCCATTCCCAACCAAGGGACAGCTGTGAGCCAGTGCTAATCTCCCTTCCAGGAAAGGCAGAGACAGCAGCTGCACTGGCTGGGACCAGGCTGCACTCAAAGTCAGGATCAGGCTACAAACTGCCTTTTGACTTGACCTTCACAGCTATTCCTGGAGTATCTTCCTCCCCACCAGGTTTATGTCAAAGCCCAGTTGTAGACTGTAGAAGTCACTTTCCTAGTTAACACTGGCTTGGCTCTGAAAAAGTAATTCCTGATGGAGAGGCCAGACTTGTTCCTGTGAGCACAGTTTCCAGAGACTAAAATGCTGGAGAAGGTGCTCTCAAAAATTTCTTATACAGAGATAATCGAGGAAGCATTAAGGTATGAGCCTGCTACATTTGCAAAGCAGGAGAGATTTAGCACATAGGATAAAATAAAAAGCAGATTAAGATGCTCATGCTTAAAAGATGAAAATCAGGAAAAAATAGGCTGATTGTACACATTCTCCAATATAACAGATAGAAGACCAAAATACAAGATGTGTGGCCCAACAGCTGCATCACTTTCAGCTGCCAGAGCCAAAACTTATAGAATATTCCTTTTTGCTGATTGAAATCTCTAAGACACTTCAACATCTGTTAGGACAAGATGTTTGTTTACCACATTCCCCTACGAAATGGAATGATGTTTCTTACCTAATGTACTGAAGAATTTTTAGATGAAAGAGGGAAGTTTATGAGCTCCATGCAGGGTGTAATTGAAAGAATATTTCCGGATAAAAATACCATATGTTTTGTGTTTCCATCGAACCTATAAATATCTCTCTAACAGTTTGGGCCCATAAATACCATGATTGGGAAGAGTTTTATGCATTTGCTTAAGGCTTTTATTACTTCCAATTATCAGTTTGCTAACTGCATCTCATTTCCCTCCTGCTACATCGCAGTGTTCCCAAGGAAAAATCCTGAGATGTCAGAAAGGTCACTGGGATGGGCATAGAACTGAGCAGTGCTGGGGCACATGGAACAATCCCACAGGGCACAGAGAGCAATTCCTCCCCCACCACAAATGCCACATGCTCCCTACAGTATATAGAGAGATTTATTTGCTGCCTTGCTTGCAGGGTATGATGGGGAAAACCTTAAAAATGCAAACCTCCAGGAAGTCCCAGCTGCACTGCAGAGCTGTGCAATGTAATTCTTCCTGCACAGCACATTAGCAGGAATAGTGGAATGTGAGCATACAGAAAGAATTCCAAGCTCCTAGAGAGACAGAAATGACAATGCCTTACTACTGACCACATAAGAAATTCTTCCTCTTTTTATAAAAAATAATAAATTTTAAAATGTCAGTGTTTTCTAAATCCTACCACTGAAAGAATCCTTTCCCCCATATGAGCAGGGAAAACTGCCAGTATTTTAGGGAAAGATGCCATTTTTACTATTTTTTTTTTCACTGTATTTTGGTAGTACAAGAGCACTGTTTGTCCTTGTTTCAAGAAAAACTATTTTACTATCAGTCTTGTTAAAATCCAATTTCTGCACTACTCTTCCACTCCCTCAGAAAGATATTCTCCTAAGAAGAAAATAACCTTTGCTTATTTCATATTCAGCTTAATTCACACAGTGGTTTTATTCCTCTGATGTTTCATGTAAAAAAAAAATTAGAGAACGTCTCTGCACAGTTCATACAAACCTTGCAATTCCATGTGCACTGTTCTGTGGTGCCAATAACATTATACAGATGTATGAAGATTTAAACAGGGTTTAAAAGTTGAAGAATTCAACAATATGCATCCACCAGTATAGAAGGTGTTGAAGCCACCTGGAAGAACACACTGTTGCTCCACTGAAATTTTTCAGTGTCGCTGTAATTCCAGATTACAGTGTTTGAAGTATTTGAAGTTCCATGTTTCTCTCCATTTTTCTCCAGGTGCCCTTTTCACCTTTAGCAGGTGATAACAAAATTGTTCTGTGGCACTCCACGAGCTGAGAGCTTTGAGAGATATCCACCTCCACCAGGCACGAAGATAAAATGTACCCAACCAGTTCCATGATCAGACTTTCACAGCTTTCTTTAAGCTAGAAAGAAGAAAAAAAGGTAGGAAAAATATTATCTCTGGAATTGGAGCCCAAATTCAAATTCTAAATTCAAGTCACATAAGGAATTTAAGGAGGATTTATAGTTTAATAACAAAGTTTTCTGTGCCTCACAGTGCCAGTTTAAGTCATCAGAAACTCAACACTGAATACACAAGTTCATTTCCCAGACAGTGCAAAACTAAATGCAATTTTTCTTTTTTTTACTTTTCCCAGGACTGCATTAATTTCAGGTTAATAGTATAGGACTACAAGATAGATAAAACAATGTATACATGTGTGTGTTCCTGATATAACAGTTACTCAGCAACTACTTGTGAAAGACAAATGCTACCACACCATTGTTTAGGAAAACAGCAACTTGTAAGTAGCTCTTAATTTCCTGCTGCTCAAAGCACCTACTGACCATGAGGACACTGTGGTTCCACCTCACCATTTTAATTATTTATTAAGTGTTTAGGCCCCATTGGAACAGAGCTCCCACGAGTTTTGCAGGGTGATAATGCCACTCACAAGCAACCTGTACCCTGGCCTGAGGTGTTCATCTTTCTGGAGTTCACAGGACCTACCAAATCAGATAAATGTCAGTAGATTGCTCTGAAAAGCACATTTCAAGGGAGAAATAACATCTGCTTTAGGGCAGAATTCTCACTGATTTGCAAGTGATTTACAATTACTGCAGGAAAAGCCCTTTGGAATGGTGATTCTCCATGGGAGTCAAAGCTTCCTAGGGGAAAAACAACAACAACACCAACACCCAAAACAAAAACAAACAAACAAAAAACAAAACAAAAAACCCAAACAAAAACAAAATCAAAAAATATCCAAACCAAACCAACAAACACACACACACACACACACACAAATAAAAAAAATAATAATAATAATAAAAAAAAATTTTTAAAAAAACCACCACCACCATCCCCACAAAATAACAACAAAAACTGATTAAAGGGTAATGGTAGCACATTAGAATTCAGCCAAGAGCTCACTGGGACACAGCAGCAGCTGAGTCCCTGTGCTTTCTGACTCACAGCTTCCCAGGGATGAGGAGATCTACAAGGTCTAGAAAGCACTGCCATTATCAGAGGAGTGTGAGGTAACCCCAGAGCAGACCAGAGTTGCAGCTCTCAGTGAGCCAAGAGCCTCTAAGCTCCAGGAGACCAAATCACAGCCATCTGTGTAAGCCAGCACTTGGAGCACAGAGCCAGGGAGGTCAGAAGTGCAAATGGGCTGTGCTTTTATTGTGTTAGATGCAAATTGTGATGCTACAGGCCCAGGTGGACACGTGCACAGGGTTGACTTAATGTGAAAACTTCAACAGACCAAAGTCAACACAGATGGCTGGGCAACAGGCTCTCCACAGACCTTGGGCTTAAATATTTCTCTTGGACTCTTTCCACAGTCTGAAGACACTCCTGGATCTATCTGCAGCAGCAGAAGAGGCAATGGGCTGTCAGATTATCCCTTTTCCTGACCCAGAGATGGGGCTCTTGAGAGGTGTTTTAAAGACTTTTATTCCATTTTCAGTCTCGTGTGAAGGGTGAGATGGTAGAGATGTTACAATTCACACCATCACAATCAGAAGCCAAACTATTTCCTAATTACAATACATCATAAGCATTTCTTGGCCTATCAGCTTTTGTCACACAATCCTGCTAATGCTTCTAAGCCAATCATCTATTATTTTACCCCATGTAGGTCTTGTTACAAAACATCTTTCACAGTTCTAATTCTCCAAAATATCTGGTCTATTTGCAAGGTCATCATTTGAAACTTGTTTCTAGTTCAGTTTCTTTCTCAACAATGTCTGTCCTATCCCATGGCATTTCTAAGTCAGCACATTTTATCTCAGAGTTTGCATACAGATGTACAAGACTGTGTGAGATTTCTGTCAGGCTTTGAGAATTCTCTACAAATCCATTTCCCACATCTCTTCTTCTTCCCTGAATGGAAAAAATCCATTTCCCACAAGGGGCTTTTCCCACTTTCTAACTGTTCCCTTCCTGTGCCTACTGCAGCAAAACCACCTGGAGACGATTTGCTCCAACAGGAATGAATGACATCAACACGGAGACTCACAAAAGCTCTCCCTAAATGAGGTGTTTCAGACATTTTCCCAGTGGTCTGGACAAAACTGCAGAGTTATGAGCACCACAAGTAACAGCCCTGTAGCTTCACAAATGGATTTCAGGGGACTGGGAACCACCAACACCAGCCAGATACATTCTGGACATGTGTGCAGCAGCTGCCCTGGCTGGACATCATTCCACTCAACACTTCCCTGCACAAGCTTGCAGACTGGCTAAAACTAGCAGGATCTCTTCAATTTACAGACAATTATGAAGGGAAAATGAGTCCAGGACACCTACAACCAGGCAGAGCTCACACAAAATGCAAAGTCTAAGGCAGGTCTGCACCACTGATCTGGTTTCCTGTATTTTAGTTTCCCAGACATAACATTAAAGAACAGTTTTTATACTGTGTCATATAAAGCCCACCTCCAGGGATTAGTCCTTTGAAGTAGGCTGTTTCAGTGCAGTATTTCAGAACATTTTCTCTCTATGTTAGACCCAATTTATGTTACTCATCTGCTGTATTTTCTTTGGGTGTATTTTTCTGAGTGTTTTCCCCCCATCAGTTGTTGTAAGTCAGTGCTTTAGGACAGCCTGACTTTTGGGAAAGCACTGTTGGCTTACTCTGACTTGTTAGCACCAGTGTTCTGCTCACAAATCTAGGCCAGAACTAGTTAGGCTGAAGATAAATTGCAGAGTACTCAAATATTAACTTCCAAAAGTAGTTTGAAGGGGGAGGACTCATTGGGAAGGCTACAGATTACCAACCAAATCTGGGAATTTGGAACTCAGAACAAGGAGCCCCAGAGTACAGCTGCCATTCAGGAAAGAGTGCTTGCTTCAGTGCTGCTTGCCAGGAGAGTGAATAGAACACTTCCCATGCCTTGTTTTAATAAGAGGATTGATTTACTGAGAATGCTTTGGTATTGTGTGGTTACAGTCTACTGGAATAGTTACCCCTTCATCTTAAGTGACTCCCTCACATCCATTCTTACAAATAACACTGGAGAGGAGCCAAAGAGGAAATAGCATTTTTAGATCTGCCAAAATATCATTTGATTAGATTGGATATCAAGAAAAACCACCAGTGCTGTTTTTCTTGCTTGAAGTTACACAGCTCATACACAAACACTTTTATACCCTTTGAAACAGGTACAAAACTGCCAGCAACAGAAGAATGGCTGTTTCCCAGACACATTCTTTGTGCTAAATCCAAAGTGCACACATTTTTCAGAATATTATTTCTATTCATCACCTTGCCAAACTTGGCAATGACTCAGTGCTGCAATTGCCTTGGTGTGCTGAGCCCTAGGGCCCATCATTGTATGCGGATCCACTGTGCCAGGTTAATCATCTGGAAGAAGCTTGTCCAGGTAAAAACACCATGATAAAGACCCAACCCTAATGGTTATTTTCTTCAATTAGACTGCAGGTGAAGAAGGCTTCAAAAATTCTGAGGCCTGAGATAGAAAACTGGGGTAGAGAATTGTTTTGAATCGATGTTGGATAGCAAGTTTGGCTTCAATGAGCATAGCTTCATAAAGTTCCCCTTTATTAACAGTAGTTATGGAAGTTAAAAAAACCATTAATCTAAGAGTACAGCTTCCAAGTACATCACTGATGCCCTTGCAAGAGTTTTGCAGAACTAATTTATTACAGTAAAGAGCTTGATGAAATTACTCTTAATAGGTGAAAAAAATTGAGTTTAAAACTTAAAACACATTAAATTTAGAATTTCTATTTTTCTGCTTTCTGTCTGTGGATCACGATGCTTCATGACAGCAGAGAGGATTTTTTTAGTAGAATTTATTTGCCTTCCAGCTACTACACTGGAATGACAATCAGTCTTACTCTGTATCATACTAATTACACTGAGAGTACAATGGCCAATAGGTGTTTAGGAAGGAAAAAGTAGTAGAAGTTCTATAACTGTTTGAAAAAATTGCTATCCATAATTACAGCGCTGTAAATAAAAAAGGAAGTTCATATACTCCCATTTAAATCAGAGGCTCCTCATACAACCTTTTCTAGTGCAGTATATTATTACTTTTTAATGGCCAATACCTTTTCCTGCCTCTAGTGAAGATCTTGTTCCAGTACTGAATATAAATTTAGGATGGCATATGAGAGACAGTACCTGACTCAGCCTATGCTTTAAAAATTTGGATTGACTGACAAGTGAAAACTACCTCTACAGGACATTTTGTAATCTTAAAACCCTTACTGATTTCAATCTCCCCTGAAGATTGCAATTCAATGTCTGAGGAACGATGGGACGAATGAAGAGAAAACTTGGAATATGAAAGTTAGAGAAGAGACAAATGGAAGTTCCACCCTGAAAATAAAATGTAGCCACACAGAAACACTGAGCAAGGAAATGAGTGAGGGTTTGATTGGCAGTCCTCACAACAGCTCTGAATTCCTCTGTGAAAGGCAGTAACAAAACTGAGCATGATCATGTCATGTTCTCGCCTCTCAAGGTCTAAGTCTTAGAGAATTCCTAGCCAAGCTCTAGGAAGAAAGATTAGCATCAAGTACATTCTAAATCACATTTTTTACAGGTTTCCAGTTGCATGAAAGTATTTTACTAGAAGCTTTTTACATTTCATTTGGTGTTTAGGGTGAAACCAAGAAATGGTTATAAATGTAAGAATTCTTTTTACTTTGGAGATGGAAACATACCTTCGTGTGCTACAAACCCAGAACTAACAGAAAAAATATCAGTAAATGTGGGGTTTGGGGTTTTTTCACATCAATATGCAAAACCCAGCACTTTGAGACTAAAATTACCAAGTGCCAGATCCTGGGAGAGATTCCTGAGACAACATTGTGCTTCATTCAGCAGTGTGACTGGCCTGAATGGATTTGCCTTGTGGGTGCTGAGGGTAAAACTGAAACTTCTCAGCAGCTGGAGTCCACCAACAGCTGGGGATCCAGCGTTGACCTAAGAATAGGCAAGCTGAAGAGCAAAGGAAATACGTTAAGCAGAAATTTTAATATATTGCAATCACAGCTCCATCTATCGTGTTTGTTACAGGTGAGTGGAGTCCTGTGTAAACACCACAGATTGATGGAGTCAAACATGGAGAGCTGAGGATGTTTGCCTTGCTTTGCAACACACCAATGTATCTAAAAACATTATTTCACCCACTAAGCAGCTGGCTTGGGTGCAAAGGAGAAGAGTTTCTCTTTTCTTGGATGACACTATACCTCCCACATCAGTGATTCTTTCCTTGGGAGAAGCAGCCTTCTTTCCTGGCTTATAAACACATTTTGAAGTATCTGGCAACACTGGTGATCTCTGCCCAGAATTCCTCCCCTTATCCTGCTTCCTCCTCAATTCAAACAGGCTCTTAAAATTTCAGTAGACAACCATAAATATCATTATTATTGTTGATAATTTCGTTGGAAAATAAAAAAAATAATAAAATTTAAAAAAATCAATCCTTAAAGGGTTTAGGAAGAGGTCACACATTTAAACTGTATCTGTTCAAGAGCTAAGTATGTTTCCTGTGTTTTCTACATTAACAGGAATTTTCTACATTCCAGGAATTCAGTGGTACAAATATCTCCCTAATGCCTGTGAAAAAAACTCAGTCACAATATTTTCACCACAAATTACAGGAAAGTAAGATTTTTAAGCACTATTTCTGGAAATTCAAATGCTAGACTGAAAGTGTTTCTAAATGGCATATTTACATGCTTGCTGCTAAAATCACAACTAGCCCAAATGTCTACATCTTAAAGAAAAAACATGATTGACCCAGTTTTTAATCACACAATCTGGTTAAAACTTTCATGCTTTTCAAAGAACACTGTGCCTTCTAAACTTATTTATATAAATTTACATTCAATTCTGTTTGTTATTTTTTTCTCTCCTTTCCTGAAGTCTTTCTTTCCATTGTTTTCCTTCACCAGGAACTGGATGATGTGATAAATGCAAACACCCAAACAGAATCTCAACCTTAAATTCACTTCAGAAGTTTAAAGATTTTGACTTTTCCTAACTAGTTGTATAAGTAAATTTAAAATTTTTCTTCACTATATATTTATACACATACACACATGCTCTACATAGTAAACAACAATAAACATGCTCTCATCCTGGTCATCTGAATAAGTGAAAGATTTCCACTCTGTATTCATCAGTTAATTTGCTCTGAAAGAAGTTTCTCAAAGAGCTTTGCAGAGGAGAGTTCAAGCTTCTGCTTGGTTTTAGATGACACTCTTACCTTTCTCTGCAAAGAGAAGCTTAGCACCAATGACAGGAATAAAAATGGCACAGGTTCTTCCTTGAATCATATAAAGGGAATATCTGGAGAAGCTGATAAAGGCACAGATTGCACTATCAGGGACTAAATTTCTGCTGCTTTAAGAGCCCTCGTTTCTACTTTCTTCATAGGAAGAAATATTTTTCAAATGCTAAAGCTTCTTTTGACAGGTTCAGCTTTGTCCCAAGTTGGTTGGTAGTCACAGCATTTTCAGCCTATAAAAAGGAAACAAAACTGGGAGCTGAGCCAGAGTACAGGGTCTGCAGAGAGTTGGCTGAAATTACCTCAAACTGATTTCATCAGGCAGGACACTAAAGATCACAACAGAAAGAGGAAAAAATAGAAACAGGGACCAGCAGAAAACAACAAGATAGTTCTCCTAGGAAAGCAATTTCAACAAGAGATTATAATTCCTGAGAGATAGGGATTGCAAAGTATAAATGTCTTTCCAGGTCCTTCAGGATAAATAGCATGATTACAAAGAACAGTCACCCTGTAATGACAGATTACATTCTGACCTTAGTGACTGCCAACATTAAGATAAGTGAGGTTTGCTTTCAAGTCAACACCCAAGCCACTGAAATGACAGGCTCTGTCTATCCCTGATCAAACACAGCTCCAGCCCTGATCTTTGTGAGGTGAGAATGTCCTGCTTTCTGCTCAACCCCCTGCTACATTTAGTCCCAAAAAGAAACATGGGAGTACCACAAGACTGCTGTTCTGAGAGAAAAAAAAAAAAATCTAAATATGACAGTGTAAGCCTGGCTCAAGTGACATTTATAGTCAACCTTTACACATACACAGCACATGGGCAGGTAGTACAGCGAAACATTGGGGTATGAATATGCACTTTGAATATTTCCTTTATACAGCTTTGGTGTTCTCCCCCCCCAGATGCCAATGTCAGGGGGTGATTTGGAGCACATTGCATTTCCAGCTGAGCAGGAAGTGCAGCCCACACTGACAGAAGTCTTCCTTGCAGGCCCATGACCTGTGTCTTTCCAGAGCAGAGGAAAATAGGGCAAGCAGTTTATAGTGCATGGAGATAAAACATAGACAAGCCACATTCAGTCATGTTCCAGCAGTGCTGGCTAACTGGTGAGACCCCAGCTGACTGCAGGTTAGCAAATGTGATGCCCATCTATGAGAAGTGTTGGAATGACAATCCCAGGAGCTCTGGGCCTGTCAGTCTCATTTCGGTGCTGGGGAATGTCATGGAGTGTTGGATCTAATCATCAATAACAGGACAGGGCAACTGAGAGGCAGTCCACAAGTTTTTTTTTTTTTATTTCATTATCAGTCTCAGTGAAGGCAGAGACATAAAAGTTGGTAAAACTCACACCACAACAACAGAAGCCAAAGTTCTCTTCATTACAAAGCCTTTTAAAAGTTTTTTAGCCAATAGGCTAAATGCTAAAAGTTTACAAGTATCTGCTTAAGCCAACACTCAACACTACACGTGCACCCTACAGCATACAATAGTTTCTTGTTTTATGTTTTTTATGGCTCAGAAACTTTTTATGCTCCAAATATTTCAAGGCCTAAAATTCTGTTTCAAACCCTGTTTCAAACCTCTATCTATGTAAGCTTACTGCAATGCTGTGAAATCCTCTGCTTTTTCAGCTCCCACAATGGAGCAGATCACCGTGGGTGCCATCAGACAGCACCTACAGGTGCTCCAACAAGGGAGCATGGATTGCTGATGGGCAGGTTGGGCTTGAGCAACCTGATCTCCTTCTCTGACCAGAAGACCCACTTAGGGCACAAGGGAAAGGCTGTGGACATTGCCCTGGACTTCAGCAGCACCTTTGATCCTGACTCCCACAGCACCCTCCTGGAAAAGCTGGTAGCCCCTGGCTTGGACAGCAGCACTTTCCACTGGCTGAAAACTGTCTGGATGGCAGTGCCCAGGGAGGGGATGGTTACATCCAGCTGGGGCAGGGCACAAGTGAGGCTCCCCAGGGCTCAGTATTGGAGCCAGTTGTGTGGAATATCTTTATCCATGATGCAGACCAGACTGAGCCCTCAGTCAGTGTGCAGGTGACTCCAAGCTGGCTCAGAGTTCACCTGCTGGAGGGCAGGAGAGCCCTGCAGGGGGATTTGGACAGCCTGGATCAATGAGCCCAGGCCAGTGGCATGAAGTTCAATAAGCTGAATTCCCAGGTCCTGCCCTTGGCTCCCAGCAAGGCTCTGCAGAGCTACAGATTGGGGCAGAGTGGCTTTTCCAACCTAAACAATTCCGTAAGTGTCCTTCCTTCATCTGGAAATTTTCTCAGCTACTGGAGGAATTGTAGAGCCAAAGCTGTGTAATACCATGATCTGTTTTGACTTGCTAAATTTAAAATACAAATGCATTCAAACTATTTGCTGCAATCATGAAGGATTTTCCTCTTCTGACAGTTGCTTGCTGTGATTCAAATGATCATTTATCTTCTGTTGTTCTTGGGGTTGTGGGTATTAACTGCATGACATGTGCTTTACTGGAGCCACATTCAAAAAAAAAAACCTCTCTGTTTTTGCCACCTTTGCACAGGTAGTGTTTAAAGGTGTAATGCAGTGGGGTTTGCTGGGATAGATTGACATACAGTAAAAGATTGGTTGAATTGGACATGCAACTTAACAATGAATGAAAAGCAACACAGTCACAGCTGGATTTCAGTTCATGCCTCATTCAACACTAGTCAAGCACAAACTGCAGTAGGTTTTTGTGCAGGCTATAAAAAATTCAAATTGTTTTTGTACTGTGACTTCATCATACTGAATTTTTAATATTTATAGGCAAACTTTAGGTAAACAATCAAAGAAGACACCTAAATTTTCTACGACTGCTCAAGAATAGGAAAAGTTCTTACCACCACACAAGTATGCTTCTGAAAAATTAATTGAAATGTTTGTGGCTAAACTAACATTGAATTGAATACATTTATCAATATTATTTTTGCAAGATGGTAATGTGCTTTATTTGAAATATTAAAAGCTGAATTATTGGTGTTGGAAAATCTGAAGCATAATATATTGCTTTTTAAGTTTCCAGTTTTCAGATTTCCATTTGCCTTTACACTATAAAAGTGCAAAGGGACTCCTCTGGCATTCTACCAAGGGTGCTCACTGTGATCAAATATAATGGTAAAATAAATGGTAGCTCTCATTTTAAATATTTGACTTAAACTTTCTGACTTCCAAGATCCAGAAAGACATACCATCACTGGCCTGGATATACGACCTAATTTTTCTGGCTTCACCATGGTAAAGCCACAGTATCTGCCAAGGACACAAGGTTTTCACCTGCACTGGAAATATCAGTGCTGCAATATTTTACATTCAACAGATGGTAAATTTTCTAAGATTACTGACTGGCACTCATAATAAACTTTGTTATCAGTGTATGACAAATTAAATGCTGAACTCAACTCAAGTTCTTCTGCAGAACAGAGGAAGCTGTTGGGATATTCAGGCATCCCCAGAGTTCAGCTCTTTGCAGTTGCTGTCTCCTGGTACTAGAGAACGTAGACACACCTTTTGGATAGGCAGGTTTCTAGAACACAAAGAAGTTTTGCACAGCCCATTAAACAGGAGGCTGCATTAATAAAAAGCTCTTTCTAAATCCACATCAAACAGAAAAAGAAGTTGTCCCAGACTGTAATTATTCCCTAGCATCTTCAAGAAAGAAATGTGAAAAGCTGCTCAAGTCTCAGTTTGCATCTATTTCTCCCTCATACCATCTGGGATGGCAGAGGGTGCCTGATGCAAAGCTCCAGTCAGGTTATCTGTGTTGATTTTGGCTGGCTTTGAATCATGCTCTAAAGGAAGGGATGTTACTTGTCTTTGAAAAGCACTCAGTCACAATAATGCCTTTTTGGGCTACCTAAAAACAGAGGCCAGACAGAATTAAGGGAATGAAAAGCAGTTCTATTTATTCATTATTAAATATATTTAATAATATATTAATATTCAGGTACGTTTAGGGCAGACTGAGCACTCCAGGGGCTACACCCAGGAATGGACGATGGGTCACACGTTTCACATTTTTATAAATTTGGTCCATTTACATATTGGGGGTTAATCTTCCAATTACAGCTTCATGTAATGAAGTCATTTACCCCAAGTTTGCTCGCCCCAGCTCACTTTTGTTTTTCATTTTTTGTGGCCTGAGGCAGTGAGGTGTCCTTGATTCCCAGGAATTGTTGTGCCTGACCAAAATGGGAAAGCAGCAGCTAACACTGTGTATGGAGTTTAGGGTTCTACACTAAAGAATTGCAGGGTTACAAATATATGAAAAATATAAAAGCCAAAATCCTAAGACATTATCAACAATACTGCAAAGACATTTCAGTAGCAACCTAAGAACTGCATGGTGGACTGGCTTTCACAAAATATACCAAACACACCTGGAGTTCTGTTGCAAAGAGGGTGAGAATAGGTTTCTAGATATTAAATTATGCTTGTCTTGTAAGTAAATAACAACAGGATGTTAGAGCACAAACAGCTGAGGAACCCCTCAGCTCTTCAGGAGTTCTGACCTGCAAGGTGTGTGCACCTGGTTGGCAACTTGATGCTAGGTTTAAATGACAAAATGATCTCCTACTGCAGTAAATATTTACTTCCCTCTGAGTGCTCTACCACAGGTTTAATTTAAAGCACACTTTACCTGAGAAATTCAGGCTGCAGGCACCTCACCTGAGTATCCTTTACTATTGATGATGTAAGTTTGCCTTGAATATATTGTTATTAAATGTACACTTGTTGCTATAAACTAACAAACTTTGAATTTGATGGAGCACCTCATATCATGCTAGTCCATGACCAGGACTTTGAAGGATTCAGCTTATTTCAGCCACTAAGCACAATTCAGAAATTGCTTCTTCAACTCATTATCAGTCTCTTCTTGGATGATTCTGCAGTGAGTGACACCTCAGTAATATATTCCACCCAAAAATAGCATTTTGTTTTCTTGGGTGTTATGGGTCTTGATTGCCCCCTCACTGCCACTGGACATATCTGCTACAGGCCAAGCAAAGTATGCTGCAAGTGTTCATGATTTTCATAGATATTGGCCTTGTACATATCTGCAAAATAACTTTATCCTAAATTCCTTTCAAGCTCCTCAGGCCCTCCTAGTTTGTTTCTTAGCATGAGATTTCTCTGTCCTTAAAACACTTTGGTCACAGTATGTGAACACAGCATCTAAATCAAAGTACAGGTTCCTTTAGCTGTCCTGACCTTGTCCTGGCAAAAATTACCTCCTGCTAGGCCATCCCATTCAGTCTTCTTTGGACAAGGAGTTCAATTCAGTAGAGAGTTTTAGCATATTCGTATTGATGAATATAAATGTGATAATGCCTGCTTGGATTGTCCTTTAGCTACCTCCAAAGATGGAGTGAGACAAGGCTTCTATCAGCTTACAGCTGATTGAAAACACAGAACTGTTTGGTAGTTGGCTCATAAAAATATCAGCATTCACAGTTTGCACAATGATTCCATTAAAGATCACAGCGGGGTGATGAAGTTCAAGCAGCACAAAAGAAAGCAGCATCCTTTCTTGTGAACCAGCTTTGTTGGCATCCTGGAGTCTGATTCACTTATCAGGTATTTGAAAGAAGATACCTTCATATTGCTACTGGCACAATATCATGCAGCCACGTGGGGTCTGTGAGGCTGAGAAGCAGAACAAAGAGTTATCTACAACTTGCAAACAGGCAGTCTGATCACTGGTTTGCTCTTTTCTTGTCCATTTCCCTGAACAGAGGTTGACCTGGAGCACTCATAGCCAAGAAGTCTATTGTTGGCAGCCTTGCCTAAAAGGTCTCTCAAAGGAAACAACATTATAATAACAGGTGAGCTTAAAAAGGGTTAAGAAAACACCCTCGTGCTTTAAAATGTTCTGAAGTCTCCTTATACATTTCCCATTAAATACTTCAGTTTTAGTTGGTGGTTATAACTGTTTAAGGCTGAGTTGATTACATAATCAAAAATTCAATTCTACTTGAACATTACCCAGAGAAATCATTGGCCCTTGTGCAAGATCCCAATGTACTTCTAGAAAACAAAACATTTTGACCTTAAATAGCTAATCCCTGTTCTTGCTATTTTATTTTGTGGTGTTATTTTCATACCAGTCACGTTATTATGAACATTGAAACACAAATGAATTTCTGCACAACAGGTTTGCGTTGTTTGTAGGGGTGGTGGGAAGTCCTCAGGCCATCAAGTGAGCTTGATATTAATCACAGTTCATGCCACAAACTTCAAACACTTTGACAGACAGCACTCATTCTTGTAATTAACCACAGTCTTGGTGCCCTCTTGCTTCAAGGCTAAAAACTTGAGCAAGTCAAAATTGTTTCATTACATTGTACATCCTATAGCCCTTCCAATCTCTTGCACAACTATCAATTACTTCAATCACTGATCTGCCATGTGTGATATTTGGTGCCTGAGGCAGGCAAGGGAAATTACATGCACAGAACATCCATTTTTTTATGCTTGGGGTTTAAAGCCCTACATACAGCACGTGTGGTAGAAGGTACTGAAATGCTGTGCTTGCCCCTATAGAAAACTAGAGAAGCTGGAATAGGTTGTTTTGTAAGGCAGAAGTTCATGTCATCATCATGGGGTGACCAAGCTGGAAGGATTTAGAAGGGCTACTACACATCCCTGGATGGGGATACCCTTAGAAAGTAGGTAAATTAATCACTGTGCCAAACCCTTAAGTGTTTATTTTACATATAAGCCAAGACATTCAAATTCCTACATTTTCCTTTCCAGAGAGGCATTTTCAACTGGCACTATGGGGTGAATGTTTGCTGGCTGAGTTTAGGACAAAGAGTAGGCAGGTGGCTCCTGCAAACCCCCTGCTCTGGCACCTGCAGCACACACAGCCAGCATCTAACAGCACATCTGCTCCACAGCCACACTGTGCTCTGTGAGACACCCAGCTTCAGGTCAAACAGGCTGGAACACCTGGAACTCCTGGTGCTCTGTGCACTTGAGGCAGCTTCCTAACCAGGATGGAAGCTCATCCACATCAGAATGCCTTAGCAAAAGCTGCCTTGGATTTAGTTCTACAGGAAGGAGTTACTCACAGCATTAGTATCTTAATCTTTTCAGGTATAATATTATGTCCTTACATTTGCACCTACTTTTTCTGCTTAGTTATGCCAGAAGCCCTGGAAAGCAGACCTTTACTGGAGCAGATAATTCCCTTGCATAATCCAGTATCCATCCCACTTCACACTCCACAAGGCTGCTGTTCCACATGGCAACTCTGCTGGGCAATCAGCTGAGGAGAAAGACAGCTGATGAATAATGGATGGCTGTTAGAGCTTCTGAATAACAGGACTGCTTAAGGGAGATAATAAAAGATAAATGTGCACTCCTGCACATCCTTTCAATTGCTGTGTGTTTAGCACTTTGTTCTGTGCAGTTTTCTCAGCCCATAAATAGGTATTCGGGGAGAATTCATGGAGTGGCAATGGGGAGGGGGTGTCCTTCAGTCTGACAAAGCCACTTAATGTACGTAGAGGTCACTTGAGGTGTCACCCTCGAAGAAACAAACTGAAGTGCTTCCTTGCATTCAGAAAAAGGGAGATGCAGCACTGTGGTCCCACACGAGAAGCAGTTGTGAGCCAGCTGGAAGCTCAGGCTCCTCAACACAACTCGCTTTCAGAACTATAAATAGTTTTCAGATTCCAGGATCCAATCAACAGGTCACCTTTACTCTTTTAACTCATTTAGAGTATGCTTAAAGTAACTTTCAGTAGAGGGTTTAATATGGTTAACATGGATCAGTTTTGGTATGTAGTGACCTCAGTCATTTGCAGTCTTTTGAACATCAGACACATGCTACTCCTGAGGCATGGAAAGCAACTGCTGCCCAGACCTGAAATCTACCCTTATTTCCAGGAACTCTTCTTCACAGTTCACCTGGTCCATTATTCCTCTAAATCCACTTGCATATTGCAAATCTCAATTTCCTATCTCTTCCTAACCACCAGTTTTCTCTGTGATGTATGCATTTCTTTCTTCCCACAGTCCTTATCTCTTGTCCCCTCCCAAGGCACGTCAAGTTCTTCCTAATCTTCTATCATTACTCTCAGTCACATACTTACTCTTTTCCCAAAAATTCCTTCCAATGAAAGCAATATGATGGAGATCTATCTTCACACTGCCCCTCGAAACACATCTGTTCCCATTTTGTTCTAATGATGTGTTTTCTATTAATTGGTTTTGCATAGATTTGAAGGGGAAGAGCACGCTTGCCAGGAAAACAGTGATTTCTCTGAACAGTCAAATAATATAAATAATCAGATAACTTCCTAGAAAAACTACTCACAAGCATATATAGCTGTGTTTAGGCATTGAAAAAACATAAGTGGACAATTAAGGTTCCACAACATGACTTTTTTGTCTTGAAACGTGCCCTTCCTTGAGTGCAACCATTTGTTCTCACAGATCAGCACTTCTGAACATAAATTTGGGTTCCATCCCAACACGTACTTGTACAGATTGTACTTGAAGCTCCTTTTAACACAGACTCTTAATGCTAAGTTGGGATCATGCAGTTGGTTCTGAGCAGATAAGCAGAGTACACTTCTTGAGGAAATATAGCCTGGCAATAGAATGCAGCACGGTACTAAAGATGAAATCCAAGGCAAAGCTACTGATGTTCAGAAATGTATCAAGTCTCACTGTCTGTGAAGCTGTTCTAGTTCAGAGTTTTTCTGCTTAAAATCTTGTTAGGCTCTTGGGTGTTTATTTGGCTTCAGCGACACCCATGCTCAAGAAAATCCAGTCTCAGACTGATTTTCTCCTTCTTTTGGTTTTAATCAGAAAATGCCAGGCTGAAGTGACTCCATTGTTCCAATAGTGCTTCCTGAATTGCTGTGTATTTACAAAGGCTGACAAGAACACTGCACAGTCTGTGAACTATGAGGGGTTCAACAGCAATGACAGAAAGAACACTCTCCTTCAGATTTTGAGAAAGTTTCCTCACTTGCTACAAAAGGCATTGCCCTCCATTTGCAAGTACCTTCCATATGTCTACTCACACCTTTGAGTAAGGACCCAGCTACTCTAACCATTTCCTTTTTCAAGTACATGATTAAGAACCAGCTTACCCAAGCATGAACCTAAAACTTACAGAAGAGTAGCAGAAGAACATAAATTTCTATTACATTTGAAAAAGGCAGCACCAAGGATCTCATCCTACCATGTAAAATCAAAAAAAAATTCTAAAAATTAAAAGATTCATCTGCACAATGGGTCAGTGATTTCCACCTTTAATAACTCAACAACCTCAAAGGGATTCAGCAGCAATGACAGAAAGAACACTCTCGTTCAGATTTTGAGAAAGTTTCCTCACTTGCTACAAAAGGCATTGCCCTCCGTTTTCAAGTACCTTTCAGATATGTCTAGTCACACCTTTGAGTAAAGACCCAGCTACTCCAACCATTTCCTTTCCCAAGCTCACTTCAGCTCACATTGTTCAAGTCAGCCTCCTGTCTCCCTTCCCGTCCTGTATGCACCCAACCCCATGGCTGGATAAGCCTGAGTTATCCTGGCACTGTCACAGCTTCAGCCTCAGTGTGTTTGCTGCCCCCAGATGATTTTCTCCACCTTGTAGGAGCAGCTGCAGGAAGCAAATTCAGGCTCTCCCAGGCTCTGGTAAGACTCCAGAAGCAACCAGGTAATTGAACAGATGCCAGCCTGAGACGTTGGATGTTAGAGCATTCTGATTCCTTATGCAAAAGTTATCACCATTTCCTCACCTTTCTTTGGCTTGGCTAAAGAGGATTTGCTTACTGCTCCTGCTTAAGAGGGGAGAATACTATGGGAAAAATCTGCCCTTTGTGCAGCCCAAGGGCAGGGATTTTTTTAGTTCATGGATTTGAAAATTATTTCATGATTTCATTATTTGAAAATTTAACATTCTTTTGGAGAAGTATTCTATTCTTTTTCCAGCAACACTATATGGGATAATTGAAGGACAAAGTTTATTCCAGTGGCCCTGAAGCTCTTACACTCCTCTGTGGACACAAGGATACGTGTCTCAACCATAATCTCTGGTTCACCTAACCTTAAACCCATAATTGAACCCTCATTTGGGGCATTAAAACCTTGGTTCCTACCTAATGAACTGAGCTTGTCTGGGTGCTTCCCCCAATGCCAACCTGTGGAGGGCAACACTGGCAGACCAGGCTTGAGATTGTACCCTTCAAATGTTTATGTGAGCTCCATTTGTTTCAAACTGGCAATCCTGAAGCTGAAACCTGACCAGGGACACTGCTAAAATTGAGAAGACCAGTTTTAGTAATTGCTGCCTTATGCAATATTGCTTTGCTAAAGCTGTGAGGATCATTCAGAGCCAGAAAGACGGACTGAAATGGATGGCACACCAGAAAAAAAGAAGCCATCACTCAGTGTACAGGACCAGACCCAAATGGTTACAGACATTGGTAACCTTCCTTTGATGTCACTAGAGCTGTATGAGTTTTCTACACTTGAAGAAAAGAGTTGTGTAGTCTATTTTACACCACAAGCAGGCCTCATTCGGATGACAGCATCTTGGTGACATCCCCTAGGTCCTCTAAGACTGACCTCCCTGACCATTCAGCACAGGAATTTTCTCTTAGAGGCTTCTGTCAGCATCCTGTCAACTACAGATTACAAACTGCAATAACAGTCTCAGCTACCCCCTGTGTGACTTCAGATTCTTCTTCTGATTTCCAGCCTAGACAGAATCACATAATGTGTAGGTTGGAAGAGACCTTCAAGATCATCGAGTCCAACCCAGCCCTAAAACCTCAACTAGATCATGGCATCCAGTGCCACATCCAGACTTTAATCCTCCTCTGCTAATGCAAAACAAACAGTAATCTTGGTTAATCTGAGTGAGGTACATTTTTTTATTTGTTTCTGAACTGCTTAAGTTTCCTCTGTCTTTAAGGTATCTCTTCCAAGTCTGTTTTAATATAGGTCCCTTATTCAGAATTATGTCTCTAACTCTGGGACTGTTTATACTATTCAATCAGTTTGAATATTGAGACTCAGAGAATCTGAACGTTCCTTTAGATTTGCTTTAGATTTCCACTTAACATATGGGAAGCACATCTTGGCTGACCCTTTATTTTGCCTGGAGAATATCTTACCTTGCATGCTGCAACTTCATGGTCTCCTTGAAAAAGAGGTGGTTACTAAATCTGGCCTGTCCATGACTTAGAGAACAAAAGGAGCAATCACAGGTCAGCAAAATAAGAAAGAAGAGTTTTGCAATTATGCAACTGTCAGT
Source organism: Trochalopteron elliotii (assembly GCA_024734555.1). Taxonomy (NCBI): domain Eukaryota; kingdom Metazoa; phylum Chordata; class Aves; order Passeriformes; family Leiothrichidae; genus Trochalopteron; species Trochalopteron elliotii. The sequence goes on from JANPWX010000233.1 coordinate 877,942, forward strand.
TGTGCATGGAGTTTATTTGCAGAAATCCTTCCCTGAGCTGCACTCCCAAAGAGCAGCCTTGTTCATTTTGAGGTCTTCAGTGATATCTATCAGGCAGAATATTCTACCTGGAAAATAACATTAAGGTTGGTGTAGCCTCATTTGGTGAAGAGTATCTTTTTTAAGTTTATGGTTGGGTCCTCTTTGGAGGTAACGCCTCCCTATGAGTAGGATCAGCCCTCACCTTCCCATGGATAACAAATAAATTGCCTTTTACAGGTCAGTGCAAGGTGTCCCACCACCAAAGGTGAGCCTCACACTCAGATCAGGCAAGGGGGAAGATTAATTCTTTCAGCACCAGTAGGTTTAGCACCTGTGAAGACAAATGGATAGAGATCCCTCCAGCAAAGTAACTCAGATTCCCAGCATGGAAACACCACACTCTGCCAACAGGGATCTCTGGAGAAGAATCCATAAGCTCATACTGTAGCCCTGGTTTCATGCCTGAGGTGTTTTGGTTTTCTGAAATTCTTTTCCCAGGGAATTTTCTGTAAACAGGAGAAGTGTTTTGGTAATTGTAACTTTGTTATCCATTCCTTTTCCTAGGAGGGATTTCTTCTCGATGTCCCTCTGGTCTGACCAATGTGATTTAAATGGTTTGCCTTTGTTTCACCAATTAAACTGGTTTGTGTAAAATATAGGGAGACATATCCCAAAAATAAAGGAGTCATATAATATAAAAGGGAGACACATCCCAAAAATAAAGGAGTCATTTTCAGCCTTCTGAAGCTTGGAGTCTGTGTAAAACAGTGTCACTCATCAGTGCAATATCCTACAGTAATTCTACACAAGGGGAACCCTTCGAGGAAGCTTTCTTGTGACCATGTCATTGACTAAGTATTATATTAGCATAAGACAAGACACACATTAGAGCCCTAACTGTTAGAAGCTGTTTTAAGATTACTCCAGGGCTACTCTTAAGTTACTGCACATGCAAAACCAAATATTCAGGGTATTTTGCTCATTCTGGGGTGCTTCTTTCAAAGGACAGTCCATTTAATTTCCGTTTTCACTGAGACCAGCATTTAAGGGGTTTCTGTCAGCAAATAGCTGAAATATCAGAGTACTTTCAGAGAAATCCAAAGGCTGCCATCGCAGCTATCACAAATGTTAGTCGTTACTGATTTGCTTGAAGGCCAGTGACAGACAACCGAGTTTTCATCCCTTACCCCCAGGCTGCCTGGCTCTGTGCTACAAGGGAAGATAAAACAACCAGTCAGACTGACACATTTTGTGTGGTATTCCTCAGCCTGAGGTTTGTTTTCATGCATCACTGTTTGTTTAGATTGTGCTGTTCCTGCACACGCCTCATTTTATCCTAAAGTGAAGCACTGTTACTTTTCTTTTTAGTTTTCTGACTTGGGGAAATTGTCTTTCTTGCCATCAGATGAACTAATTTTTTTCTCCCCAATAGCTAATTTGTAATTTGTTTTTTCTTCTTATAGTTGTTTTGACTAAGTTATATGCTATCACCTGTCTATAAAATTACTTTTTTCTATGCTATTTCATCTCCAAAACACAATTTTTTTATTTTTTAATTTTTTTTTTCCAGAAGATGAAAAAGAGAGTGAGAGGTAATAGTAATAGATTCTAAAACAGCCAGGACAAAGCCAGCTGAACATATCTATTAATGACACCTATTTGCTTGTCATACACATTGCAAAAGCAGCTGTGCTCCTATTTCCATTACCATACTAACTTCCACTTGCAAATTTTAGAGGGAACAGGTATTGCTTGGCCGTACCACATCATACAAACAAACAGAAAAACTGAAAAGCCCAAGAAATTGAAATGTTTCCACCAAAGAAACAAATTACATTGGGAAAAGCCTCAACCAGCCTGGTGTTTACCTTTATCAAGACACACAAATCTCAGTTCTATGAATACATTATGCAGCAGGTTTCCACATTCATTACCAGCCACCTGACAGATAACTGCCAAAGCAAAGGGCCACTGCAAGTAGCCCTAAATGAGAAATCTGATCTTTGCCAAATTAGCACCCATGTCAGGGCTATCAGCAGCTCGCAGCATCCAGCCTGAAGGTTTCCAGGTGATAGTTGAACAATCTGCAAAGCACACATTCCATGCAATTAAACTTTAAGGGATGACCTAAAGCCTTTCACCCAGTGGGGTCTGAAAGCCATTAAAACTTACAGAGCATGGCCAAAGCACATTTTACATGCACACCTACACCCAAGCCCCCTGTAACCGCTATGCATGCAAAATAACTTCGACTTTTGCTCTCTGAAATACTCTTCTTTTTTCCTGATTTTTGTGTCTTCACAGCAATGCACTGTACCTGGAACAGAATGATGTACAGAAGCCTCTGCCTTTGGACACCCCACACACAGGAAGGTGTTTGCACCCTGCTTTGCCAACATTCCCATGCCATCCATTCAACTCCAGGCACAGCATTCAGCAGGGAAACACGATTAACTGGCACGTGCACAAAGTTCAGCATTACAGGTGTAATAATTAAATTTTTTTAAAAAAAATGTCTTATACACTAAAAGAAGATTTAGAGATGACATTTAAAATACCAGGTAAGCTGACTTCGAGGAATCGGGTCACAATTTAAAAATGACTTTATGAGTAGCTTATTAAATTCCAATACAATGAAAAGCAGTTTTAAGTATATTACAGACACAAGTAGCATAGGTTAGGGGTGGTGGACTGAGAGATTATAAACTATGATTAAACTACTCTCTCTAAAAAAAGCTGTTTTAACTGTAACTAATAAGTGCATTTTTTTTAATCCATTCTAGTTAAATTCATTAAATTCAGTGTCCATAATTTATAAAATGTGTCTTGTTGGGTGACGTGGAAGCTGGTTCTCCAGAGGTGCTATATATTGCTGTGATTTCAGTGACATGCCCCAGGACAGGCTGTGCCTCAGCAATCTGAACTATGGATTCTTACTCCTGAAAAATGAGAATGGGGGAATGAGCTTCTCTTCTGAGCATGTGAGCAGACTACAGAAGTCCCAAAAAAGACTTCTAATTTAAGCCACGGGACAAAAGAAAAAGTCTCTAGGAAAGGATCCTGTAACTCCCCACAACAGGACCACACCTAAAAGCCAGCAAGGGCTCAATTTACTGCATCCCTAATTCCCTCAGGTTCATGGGTAGCACCTCCCACAGCTTTAGTCTACAAAGATACAGAGAGCAATTCACACATTGGGAGCACATTTCTGGCTGCAGCTCCACTTGGGCAGCTCTTACAGCTCAGAACCAAGAGTATTGGTGTTTAAACAAACAAAGACTTTAATGGAGCCCGGATTACAGAAGCAGGATTAGGAAGACTCTGGTCATGCTTGAGCTGGTCCCTGGGATACAGGAAGAGTTACTTTGATCTTTGGGACAGTGTCTTTGCTTTTCAGCCTCACTTCAGTCAGACCTTTGGCATCTCCCAAGAGCCAGCAGCTCCTGGAGGAGGAATGTGAGAAGCTCCAGGACTCATTAGCAAGGTTTCATGCCTACTCATGAGCAGGCCTCTCCAGCATAAGTGCAGCCTTAGGGAATGTCTGCTGCAGTCACAGACAGGGGTAATATAAAGATATCAAAGGTAAATTTAGAGCACAGTTGATACCAGGCTAGTTTAGCTGAGCACAGGGCCCAGCATGAGCTGACTCGCCTAGCAGGCCTCTGGGTTAGGCTTTTATTAGCAGGTCTTGGGCTCTCCTCAAATACACTTCCTCAATTCTTCCCATATACTCTGTGGGAAGAATATTCCTCACAGTAACTCGACTGTTAAGTGGATTTGTATGCATACCTCCCACACAACTTGAACATTCAGGGGGATTTCTCACCACACTCAGTCCTAGATATATATATACATGCATCTTGCTGCGTGAACTAAATCACTGTTTCAGAGCTTCCTCTTTCTCTGAGGCTGTACTAAACTGGGGTTACACAGTGCTGGCCCCTCACCCCCTACACTGACCAGGAGAGGGAATTGATTCAGTGGGGGTATCATGAGAAATCCAATACTAAAACAATGGCTTTGAAATCCTCCACGAGTCAGCCAAGGTTAAATGACACAAAGTATGCTGTAAGGCAACTGGAATACTCAAGCCATGGGAAAATAACTTAAATGTCACCAGGCCAGACCAGCTAGGATCAACTGAAATCCCCAACTGCTGCAGCTCATGCACTTGTGAAAATGGCTTTCTGCAGACCCACGTTTACAGCAAGTCATTATTCTGTTCTTTACTTATAAACAATACATTTATTTAGCAAACTAATTTACATGATTATATAGTAGGTTGCAAAGGTTTTCTTGATTTGCAGCACAGGGATTACTATCACAGTTCTGGATCCTTGTTTTTTGTAGCATGTATGCTGCCAATACACATCTGGCATACAAACTGCAGATGAACATTCACAGATGGCAGAAAATACCTCAGCAAATGGTTTGCCCAGCTATAGATGTGGATGAAATTACTCAGAGTGCATTGCTGGCAAAGTTTCGCAAGTATGTGAAGCTGTACATGAAATTTCTCCCCAAATAACTGTGAGGGTAATGCCTTTACCCAATGCATAAAGAAACCTGCCTGGATTAAATCTGTATGATTTGAAATTTCAGAATCACATGAAATTGATTATGATTAGATAATCTAATGTAATCTAGATGTTAGATTTGTAAAGACAGACTTCTGAAGGAAATGCCCATGACTTGTGAGTTTTTCTTGCCATTGCACACATACTTATACACTGATTACAGGGACAAGCTGAGGGAACAGTTCTGTCCAGACGCCCAAAGGTGGCTCAGCATTTCACTACTGTATGCACATTATAATGCAGTTTGAACAGTGTGCCCCAAATGTTTAACCACATTTAAAATTACAGCAACTCTCTTAACACTAATTACATATTTTCACCTGTGCTAACATGTGAAATGGATGAGGAAAGCTGAAAGCATGTGGCTAAAGCTAAATGTAAACATCAGTATCTTTATCAAAGAATAATGTTTGAGTTTATTGTTCACCATATGCTATATACCCTTGATTTCTTTTGTTCCTTCTCATTTTAAAAGAATAAAATAACTTTATTCCTCCTATTAAATTAACTCTCCACTCTGCAGCGTCTCTAATCAAAATATATTTGACAGCCAACAAAACCCAAAAAAACACCCCCCCAAAAAAACCCCAAACAAAAAACCAAAACAACAAAAACAAAACAAAACCACAACAACAAAAAGAAGCCCCCCACGAAGCACAGAGGGAGAGCTGAGCCTGAGGTTCCAGGATTTTGTCCTTAATGAAAAGCCTCACTCAAAGGGTGTTTCATTCTTGAGGAGAAATGGCATCACTCCCATCTGGTTGCCATGCTGCAGCAATTTGGCAGAAGGGGTAACAGATGCTGAGACTCCAAACTGCTCCTACACTCTTTCCCTGTCTCTAAAGGGAGTTGCACAGAGTCATCACTGAACTGTTAATGGGTGCAAGATGTGTATTTCTGCAACACTGAAGGCTGTAAGCATGTGCAGGAAGTGAGGGGTGATGAGGCTTTTACAGATAAAGGAACCACTTAAAACTCTGTCAGTGTTCAACTAACGTGTACTTTCCTCCCGTCTCTCACTAGTAAGGTATCTGCCTTCTCTCTCATCCTCTCAATGTGGCCATGAAATGGCTTGAAAATCAAAGCAGACAAGCAAGGCCTGTGGAGTCAACCAGAATTGCTCCTGTACACTACAGGTGCCCCGGGAAATATTCCAGCAAAGCATCCCAACAGAGCTGGATAATCACAGCTCAAAGCAATCAAACAGCTTCGACACACACAAACAGATAACAAAGGTGTATGAGCTGGGACACAAGTGTGTGCATTTCTCAGCCAACCAGATCTTCCTTTGGCATCCTAATCTACACTGGATCTTCTTAACAGCAACCTCTCATGACTTTCCAACAACTGTTTGTGTCCAGAGGTCTGTACCTGGAAGTGGGCACCTGCCTGCTAAAAATACCTAAGGCACAGGATTTCTCCCAGATGCCAGCTGCTACAAGTTGGAACCCTGGCTGCCCTTGGAGTGCCAAACACCTCCCACAACCTGACATTAGGCACCTGGGGGTGTGATTTTATTTTCTGACAGAAAAGGGGCACTGTTTGTGTCCAAGGCCCACCCTGTGCCAGGCACTGGGCTTCTGCCCACTAAAATTCTGAACAGAGCAGGATTTCTTCCAGAAGCAATCTGCTACAAGCTGAAACCCTGGCTGCCCTTGGAGTGCCAAATGCCTCCTACAAACTGACATCAGGCACCTGGTGGGGTGAGTTTAGTTTCCCATGGAAAAGGGGCACCCTTTGTGTCCAAGGTCATGTGCCTTAGGTCCAGTGCAGACACGGACTGATGCTTACAGAGAAGTTCACCTGTTTTTATCTCCAAGGTAAAAGGTTCAGAAGCACTGGGGAAGGAGCACAGCAGGTCTTAATTTCTGCCTGCTGGGGAACATTTAGAACTTCTTGGTTATACAAGATATTCTTTTCTGGTTTTATGCATATATGGGAAGCTAAAATCATTCACTCATCCATCCACAAAGAACTTACAGAGGCTACTCCATGAGTTAATGTCCATTTATGTTTTGTAAGAAAGAAAAACATTCAGGTATCTACTTGGCAGATCTCCTGCAAATAAGAATTACATCAAACTCAAAAGTAACAATTTTAAGGAGCTCTAAGGAGACATCTAAATATCAAATTAATTTCAGTATGCAGGAAAATTTGCTGGGGTCTTTCAATGTGTAGATTATTTAAATTAAATTCATCTGGCACAAAATCAAGTGTTTCCTATGCAGAGTAATCCCATGTGAATGCCTTATGCATTTTGGTTTTAAGAACAACACCAAATAGAAGCAGTTCACTGAGGAGTTCCTAGACTCTTGCTTCCTGTAACAATGACTTTCTCCAAATCAAAGTCTTTAGGTCCTAGAATCAATTTATCTATAACACTTTCTCCAAGTAGTAAATCCTGTTAATTTAAAATCCTGTAAATTTAGTTGCTATTTCCAGGTTCAAGAAGAAAAAGAAAACTTCAGCTGTTTAGACACATGAATAATTACATAAGTATGGGAAATTTTAGCATTAATCTGGTTCATTCCCTTAAAGCAAATTAGAAATTAATATTGGATAGAAAAAAAAAAAACCTGTCTTTTCACTCCTCATGCCAAATGTTCTGCAAAGACTGACATAAGGTGCAAGTTGGTTCAACCATATACAGCATCTTTTGGACTAACTTTATCCATATAACTGCTTCCCTCTGGGTGGTGAAAGCCAAGAATTAATGCAATATTGTGCTGAAAATAGTGACAAGTTGTACTCCAAAAAAAAAAATAGTGACAAGCTGTATTCAAATTTATCCTTAGTGATAAAATCAATGGTGGATTTCGTCTATTTTTTTTCCCAGGATTTGTCTGTGATGCAACTAGTGCTAGAACAGGAAAAAGAGAGTTCTTCCAGAAGTGATCTCAGCTTGAGTCATGCCTACAATAACCTCGTGCACCTAAGGGTTCCTCAAGTTGCAAACAGGGAGTGATGCAGTTGGAGCATTCCCAGGGCATGTAATGCAGTTGCTCACCCATGTTTCCTCGTCCCCAGAGTGACACTGTGCTGCATAATTTAGGGTTTGCTGTGTGTTCCCAGCAAACAAATGGTGGGCAAAGAATCCTGCAGAACTCGGTGCTATTTTGGTCTGGGGAATTGCATTTTTATTCCATGAACTCTACTTCCCTGGCTCCAGCCAGACAGCTCTGGCTCTTACACGTTCCCCAGTGCAGAGCACTTTGCATGACCCCCTTGAAGCCTGTGCTGCCTCACTGAGCCCCATCTGCTGGGAGTGCTCTCCTCAGTAAAGTGTGTGCTGGGATAAACCTGCCCCACTGATGTTGTGGGTATCAGAGAGATGATCAGGCTTCCCCAGGCATCACCCTGTGGAGTGACAAAGCCCTGCACATCCCAAGAACCATCTCAGTATCCCAAGAACCATCTCAGTTGAGCTCTGAGGCTCAACATTGAAACAGGGATGTGATGCAGCTTCTCTGCCAAAATGCCTCTTGCCACTCTCCACCAGTGTTCCTAACAGCACAATACTCTTCTGCAGACACCATTCAGTCATCAACATTTTCAATAAATATGTGATATTAAAGCCAAACCTACCACATCAGTGATTTTCTTCATTGCTGTGAGCATGAGCTCATTTCACAAGGCTCCAATGATTAGTGGAAGAACAAGAATTTTGTGAGTGCAAAAATTAACATTCCTCCTCCAAGACATGAGACAACCGTAGTGTATTTGTACTGTGCAACTAACTTGTCTCAATTCTTGCATGGCAAGTTCGTTATAAAGCCAGTACTTCAACAGGTGAGAAACACTGTTTCACAACAGCAGACATCATCTTGTCAGCCAGAAGTCTATCTTGAGATTTTTTAATATTTTACCAAATTATTGGAAAACTCTTCATGTATATGTACAGTAACATTTCCCAATGCTTGCATGCTTCTAACACACTTTGAACTTAAAAACACTTAGCATATAAAGAAGAAATCCAGTCCTATTTCCCAGCTAGCCTAGGCTGTCTGAAAATCTTAGTCACAGAAAAAGCTTTCTGTCCAGGAGTGAATGACGTATCGCATTTCTTTGAAAGTAGCACATAATCAAATTCTCCTCAGCAGCTGCAAATCCATTTCTGCTGAAACAACCAACTTTCCCTCTAGATTTTTTTCACTATAAATTTCCCAAGAGATGAGTAGATAACTGATACTCTGTCTCTTCATAAAACAGCAGGAAAATTTTGACCAGTTAATTACATTGGCTGCTCTGTATTGCTGTAATCTATTCCAAATGAAGAGATGCAGTCAGATTTCCCAGGAGTCAAAAGTATCCATGTTCAGGTTAATTCCACATAATCCTCCAAGTATTACTCTCTGGCTTGCCCAAACTCCTCCTTATAAATGTGTGCCAAAAGCAGAGAAGCTCACAAGTGCTGTCCACTACCTCCATCAAATCATACTGACAGATTGATTCACCAGCATCTACCAGTACCATGTTTTAAGTGCTGCTGCTTAATTCCCTACTGCTCCAAACTTTTTTCTTGAAATGAAGAAACTTTACAAAAAGGTGTTAATGGACACTGCAAAGGGATTTATCCCATTAGCTCACTTCTTCCATTGCAGTACTCCTGCAAAAGAGCATTTAGAAATTCAGTCCTGGAGCATTCCTTCGACACTGAAGGAACCCCGCAAGAAATACCATGTAGTGTAACATGTGGAAAAGACATCCTGTCAGGACACTTGGGAAGACAAGTCTGGTGATAGCACTTGGCACCAGTTTTGGAGCAATCATTAACAGTGAGAACTGAGGGACTGAGATGGAGTCAAAACAGTCCTTCCCAGCTTTTCCCAGGAAGGTTTTAGTCCAGGAGACACAGAGGAGACCTTGAGTATAAGCAGTTCCCTCAGTGTGATCCAGAGGGAAGGGTGGAGATTTCCACAGGGTTTGCAGAGACTCACATTTGGGTGGGTTGGGAGAAGTGAGGTTCACAGTGAACTCCCTCTCATGGAAATGCAGGGAAGACCACTGGTAAAAGACAGGGATTCCTGAAGAATTCCACATCCAGGACATTTTCAAGGGAGGTAAATGTTATCCTCTCCCCATGCTAATGTGATGTGGCATGTTGAGCCATACGTGCACATATATCTATGTTCAGTCCAAAGACCCCAAGATATTTTGTACACAAAGCTTTCCAGCACTGTTGGTGTATTTACATGCACAAATTAAAAAGAACATATTCAAAAAAACTCAAAATTAAGGTTTTAAATTCTGATTTAACTGTTAAGCAGGTAAGATTCCAGTGTCTTAGCCACTTACACACGCTGCAGTTTATTGACTGCACCTTTTCTTCCCCATTCCTGAAAATCTATATCATTATGGCTTTTCATTACACTATCAATACTATTTCCTGAACCTGTAGGGCTTGCCATGAAACACTTCCTATCAATCTTTTTATCTGTTCATTATAGCATTATTTCAAACATCAAAGTTAGGACTAAAAATTTAGAATTACACAATTTCATTTTTGGAGGGCAAAAAAAAAAAGAGTGTTCGGAAAATATGAAGGGCCGCAAGCAGATGTAGAAAAAAATGAAAAACTATCTCCAAAGAATGCATCATTCCCTAAGTATTTCTTATATTTGTTCTGCAAACAATTTAGATCTATCCTGGGGTTTGCCTTATGTGCCTTGTTATGTTCTTGCATCACCAAGAGCATTCACGTCCCTTTTATGAAATATTTAGGGAAAATCATATTGCTGCAATCTCCAACTGGAAGCTACAAAACTTCCTAATGCAACAAGGAGTACTGCAGTTTGTCTCAATAATTATAACCTCATTTAGCATGTTAATAGAGCCAGCAGTGAGCCCAAAACTTGTTCAGACTAAGGGAACTGTGAATAAAATATTTGGCCCTGTTAGCAGAAGTGTTGCAGTACAGCCTGAAGGTCATGCAACAGGGGAGAGCTGCAGCATCATGAAGCACTGCAGCTTCCTTCAGCCCTGTTATGAAAGTGCTGTACCAAAAGGTTACTATATATTTTTATTTTTTTTTTACTTCCTGTCTTAATACCTGACATCACTGTATTAATTTTCAGCTCAGAACTCCCGGAAACACCTCCAAGTTCACATGTTTTCACAGAAACTATGTTCTCTACAATTATCACTCCTTTTGTTCAAAAGGTGTCAGTGTTGAAGAGAGATTTTTGTGATATAAGAATCCTCTAAAAGCAATTGAGCTCCAAATACATTAGACCTTTACACTCAGCTACTAATTGAAAAAAAAAAAGTGTGAATGCAGACTTAACTTTTTTGCTTCTCACAGTTTTTGACATGTGGCTAAGCAGGGTTAGCAAGTACTCCTCAATATTCTGAATTTAGATTACAAGGACAAGAAGGCATCACCCACAGCAGGTGCAATCTGCCCACCTGAATCTTCCCATGCTGCCAGCTGGCTCTAGCATTTTTTACCATCTCTTGGACTTCGAGCTATCACAATGTATTTTTACTCCTGAGGATAACCAAGATTAATAAGGCTCAGTCTTTTCTTTCATCTCTTCATCTGTGTCCTCACAGCTTTGAGGTAATTGTTTAAACACTTATAGAATTACTGTAATGGCTGAATTTTGCCCAGAAAAATCTTTAGCCTAGGCCATGAGGTAGAATAAACATCCAACCCTGAAAAAGCACCATTTGATCTTATGGAATGCTACTGCTGTGCATGGAAGCTTTATGTCTATGAACTTTTTCCAAGACTCCCCCTTAGTAGTGCCAGTTTTAAAAAAGGAAGCTGGTGCAGGTAATTTTGGAATGGGCATGCAGAGAGATCTGTCAGTGGCAGAAATCAAGCCATGGCCACATGTGTCTCAGTTCACTGCCTTCATCTCAGCACTGCAGGGAGATCTCTGCACAGGACTCCAGCTGTTGGCAGCACATTTGAGGAACAATGTTGGCTAAATCTGCGCCAAGTGGCCTTGCCAGCCAGTAGGGCTTTGGCACTGAGTAAAACCTTGGCTTTGTCAACAGCCCTGTTCATTTCAGCACTGAACTTGTGAAACAAGAGAATAAGCCCAGGATTCACCATCCAGCCCTCTGTGGATATCCAAAAAGCCATAAAGCTGCTGTTCCTGAGGAAAATTTTATTTTATGACTTGTTAAGACATCAGATCTCCAACATACCATTTGCACTAATGCTCATTAAATTTAATATTTAACCTGGCTGGCTAGTTGTGTTGCCACTATTTTTTCTTGTCAGAAATGAATCCAACCCCCTTTTTAGCTTGCTCAGTCCTCATCCCCCAGGCTAAATAGTCTTGCAGGCATTATTACCTTAGAGGAGAACAAGCATGCACAACTGAACCTGACTATGGAAATATATTTCAGATAACAGCCCTACAAAAACCATGAGGGGAGCAGCTTTAATGCAAGGGGCCAGGGAGGCAGTGAACTTTCTGTATAAACATCTGATAGCAGGGTTTGCAGGCTCAACATCTGCAGCATACCTGGGCTTTAATCTCCCTTCAGCTGACCAGACAATTAAGAACTGGGAAACACCTTTATAGAAGTGGCTGAAAGGCCAATAAAGCTATTTGAACTGCACCTCCCAAATCTCTTTTTTAATCACCTATTCCTTAGAGGCTGGCAGTTAATTGTTCTTTTCATCAATCCAGTCTATCCCAGACACCTTCCTGACTGCCACAGCACTGGCAGCATTCCTTGTGCTCCCAGTGATACTTGGGATTTCCACTTGGAATGGGCTTGTCTGCAGCCACCACATCCACATACAGCTTCAATTTCCATTGAATAAGGGATGACTAAGGCAGGAAGATGCTGGATTTACAGTTGTTTTTTTTCCTTCTTGTGCCTCTCCTTTGAACACAGTCCTCTGTTTTCAGCTGTAAAAGACATTATCTTTATCTGCACCAGGAATGTTGTGCCACAGCCCCTTTTTGAAGCAAATGGGTGACTGATTCCCTGCTACATGAAACCTCAACAAAGGACAGGGGGAAAGTTTTGTTTGGAAAATAACCCTAATAATTTTCATTAATCATTTAATAATTTCCATTTAGTGAGAGCTCTTTCAAAACTGAGCATAGGAGCAACAAGGGCTTTCCATCTCTCACTACAGTTGGTGCACACAAGTGTAGAGCCCATTTTTAGGCTAAGGCTGAGCAAAAAATGCTAATTCTTTGTTCCTTCCCCAGGACAAGCATGAGTCAGCACCCAAATCAAACTCGGAACCTACCTAAGCCTTCACCCAATTTCTGTGTCCTTTGAACTGGAGGTGGAAATAAAACATACTGTCCTATGATTTTCCAGCTCCAACAGCTCTGCTCAACCTTCTCTTAACTTTCTTTCAAGCTGGTTAATTTTCAACAACATCCTGTTGTCCAACTTAGTAGCAGTAAGAAATTAATACCTCTCATCTGGTTCTCTAAATACTTGTTCTTCACTAAATGTCTGGCAGCCAGTGATTATGAATGGCTCAATACTGTTCCCTTGATCTAGTCCAGATTTCAAAGTGAGTCCATGAGGAGGGAAACATCAGATAATCAAGGTATCAATTTCAATTTCATCACTAGTTTGTCCCTATCACCATAGGCACACTAAGAAAGTGAGTGGAAATTATTGGTCAAGGGTACCACGGAGAAAATCAGCAAGGCTGAACCCCACAGATAGCTCAAGAAAGCAAAAGATTTTAACTTTATTATGTTATAAATTATGTTATGTTATCAAACATTATAATACTTGATATGCGCTATGCCATAAGTCTTCAACAGCTTCAAGAGCTCAAAAATTGCTGTTCAGCAGTAGTCAGTGAGATTTCTTAAAAATATTGTCAGGGTCTGAGAAGAAAAGGCTAGTGACAGCAGAAGGAATGTCTGAGTGTGTAACATTTCTTCATTCTGAAGCATTGCCTAGGGAGTTACAGTCTAAAAAGAAAATGAAAGGCTCAAAGGCTGGACTCCTTCACAATTTATTTTTAAAACTCAGTCTCTGCCCCAATCCTTCAGCTTCCACTGTACAACTGGAATCATTCAAAAATGAATCATTTGAGCAAATCCCACAGGAATATTAGAAATACTGAGACTTGTTCCCTCTGTTTGACATGAACACAAACCAGAGCTGTGACCTAGCCTAGCCTTGCTTCAGGAAGTGAACACAGACTTACTGAAGATCACAAACTTTTCTCCCCATCACTTTCTCCCAGAGGACACAGTCCACTGGAGAGGATGAGTTAATTTTGTAAGGTCGTCATGACAAGAGAACCAAGGTCATTTCATCCCTGCACAGATGCTGCAGAAACTGTCTGGCAGTACATGATTCCTGACATTTGAAGCAGCACTCTGATTCTGCTCATGTGGCCAGTTGAGCTGCATTTTTTGCCAAGGCCTGGATTTGGCTGTGCACAGACCAAGGAGCAGCAGCCAGCACGGGAGGTGCAGCAGCAGAGCTCCTTCCATCTCCCAACATCTGCCTTACCCACTCTCAGCAGGCCTTCCCCATCTGATCCCTGCCTGAAAACAGTCTACATTTGTCCAGGATATCCCCATGCTAAAGCACCATTCCTTCTCTTAATCATTGTTTGGCTGAGCTGAGTCAAGGAAAGGCCAGGAGAGCCAAAAAGGAGGTCACTGATTTTATAGCTCTGCTCCCCACTGCAAACCACTCTGTGGTCTGCACACAAATTCCAGGTGACTGAATTCTAAGTGGCCTCATTAAGATCAGCTTATTTATATCAGCATTTCACCCTACATTAAACTTCTACAAAAATATTCATCCATATCCCACAATCCATTCAATGTAAAATCAAAGGAGCGTTTACAATTCACAGACAGATTATGAAAATGTATTCAGCCCAGGGCACCATGTTTTACTGCAGGGTGGCAACTGAACTTTTAGTTCAAATGCTGAGTTCTCTGCTAGTAAGAATATAGCCAGTGGAAAAAAAAGGTAATTATGTCTTGGTCCTGTGAGCAGCAGCAATCTTTATGTTCAACTGAGAGTAGTTACACACAAGGAAGTAAAATGTTGTCTGTACTGGTAACACAGTGGAGTAATTTTTTGCTAATATATCTAAGTCTGCACAAGATGTTTTAATTTCTAATTGCAACCTGATGGTAAGCTCATACCTGATTTAAAGTATATCTAATTTTAAAAAGTAAAAGCACTCAAATGAAGCCTGAAGTCAAGGAATGCTGCATTTTGAGCCTTCAGTACCATTAAAAAATATTCTAGACCAGCTTTTATTCCAGTAAATGTCAATTTGTAGCTCCCCTTTCTTCTTCTGTCAAATGGAAACAATCTCAGAAGAACAAGACTATTTAAAAGATGTGAAATATTATTTTTGTAAGTGCTTCCATGGTGTCATGTCACAGAAAGGCTGTAGAGAAACCCCTGTTTTCAGAACCAGTTTGGAAGTAAGAAAACTAAACACTACATATTTTGATAGCAATTTTAAATGGATAACTAATTCAATAAGCAACATTTGACTGAAGAAAAGCCCTCTAAAAGCCTTTCTTTTTTTACTCCAGCCTTCTCTGTGGAATAAGATCCATTTCTGAAAACTGAGTCCTCATACAGCACAAGTATCCCCTACTCTCATCCCAATGTACCTAACCCCAAAAGCAGCCTGTGACAGGTTGTATGACAAACCTGTCAGCTTCCTCTACAGAACAGAAGGCTCATTTCTATTTTTGCTGCCCTTCAATGTTAATGAAGCAAGAATATAAAATTCCTCATAAGTTTGTATTAAATGCCCTTCTGGTTTCCATTCCTGGATATTATCAAAATGCAGTTCAGGGCAATGTAATTATAGAGTCTAATACAAAAAAAAAAAAAAAAAAAAAGAAATAGCAGGAGACAGGCCTTAATTTTATCACTCAACCACGTTTACTGAAAGACATAAAGCATTCTCTCTCTAAAAGCTTCTCTCTGGGTGCCTCTGTTCTCTCTCTGGGTGGCCTCTGCCCTAAGAAATAAAGGGACATTGACTCTGTGTAATAGTTTGCACAGGTACACTATCAAATCCAAGGATGGACATTAAACGGTTCCCTTAGCAACAACCCTTATCAGCATTCTTTGAATAAAAGGAGATTTTTTTTTTATCCTATAGAAAATTTCCTTCTGCTTAACAACAGCAGACAGAATAATGTTTTGAAATTCCTGCTTTACATAGCGTTCCTTTTTTTTATTATTATTCCAGGCTACATTAGGAAAGTAATGATACAGTTCAAGCACCATGAAAGCAAAGAGAGAAACTCAGCTACAGCCCCTGCTGCACTGCTGTTCCCATTTGTGGGGATGTCTCAGGCCACAGCATTTCCCTCCCCACTGTACAGCACAACCTCACAACAGCCTGCTGGGGTCACCCACCCAGACAAAGAGCAGAAGAGCAGGAGTGACTGTATGGAATGAGGGAACCTTTCGTGCTGGCTTGTTGGAGACACTACAATGTCAAACTGCACCTTTAATTATTTCTGCCTGGTGAAGAAAATCTTTGCATCAGACTGAAAGCCCAGAATTCACATCAAACAGAAATGTAGATTTTAAATCAAGACAGCATACATCCTTTCAGCTTCAACCCAATCTTTTAAAAAAAGCCCTAAAAGATGGGTTCCTCCCAAGTGGTGCCATTCATCTTTAAATTCTTGGCACACTCCATTCTTTTTTAGGGACTTGATCAAATAACTCTCATCAGCAAGCCACTGCAGTGGCTTATAATTATACCTACTTCTATTTTTTGAACTTAGCTGTAATTGTGTCTTTTTGCTTCTAATGCACCACAGCCAAACATATGGACATGTCCTTTAAGCAGCTGGGTTAATGTTGCTTTCAAGTCTGTTCCACTCTTCCAAAACATCTCCCATTTATAACTTACAGCAATGTACCAAGATGCTCTTCTGAGCACAAAGCCTTCATCAAAGTTCCCTGCCTAATGTTGTGCTGCTGAGTAAAAACTATTTGTGATAAAATAAAGACAGACTCTTAACTCCTGAATGCTGAGCCTCATGCTGGGTAGAAACACTCTATGCATCTGTCAGCATGGGAGCTTTGGGCACATTTTAATTCCAGAGAACTTCAGGTGCAAACCACACTTGAACTTCACTGTCCCAGTGCACAGACCCCTCACTCTAGAGGCTGTCCCACCTGGGGCTGGGGGAGTGAACAAACTCCTCTCCCTCTGAAGGCATTTTCCCCCTTCTCTTACACCAAGGATGACAACTGCTGCAAAGAATGGGAACAGCATTCCTCTGGACAGATAGACAAAACACCTGTTCTCTGACACTGTAAAATATTTTTTTCCCCTGTATTCAGTAGTTTTGCTGCTGACAAGAACAAAACATACTGGCAGAACAGAGCATAATCTGTATGAACTCATCATTGCCCAGAAACCAAAACACAGCTGGCAGGTTTAATTAGAGTCCACTAGCCCTGACAGAGCCCTGTTGAACCACCCAGCTCTTGTGCCAAGGAAAGCAGTGCAGAAAGGGCTTTTGCTAGAAGCTGATAAGAGTTTTAAATTGGAATTTAAAAGGATGTAAAATAGTAGAAAGCTGGTTAAGCAGCTGGTGCTAACCTTGACAGTATTTAGTTAACAAATACACAAACACCTCTCGAGTAGCTGGCCCTCAGCTAGGAGAGCATTGTGAGAATTCTCTTCAACCCTCATCCCTGAACTTTAAGATACAACACACATGATGGTCCATCAAAGCCTTACTACAGTACAGTAGCTACAGAGAAAAACATAATAGAAAACTGAATGTACAAACTAAGAGCACCTCCCAGCTCTCAGTTTGATCCTTTGACAAGAGTTGACTCAACTCTCCTCTACACACACGTGCAGACAGCAACCAGGCACAGAGATCTCAGAGAGCACTACCAGTCTCTTAACTGTACAAAAGGGCTGGTTTTGACAAAAGGCATCAAAAAGAAGATCTTGTAGTACAGCAGAGTTCCTCAGAAATGGGAATTTGAGCACATGCAGGTACCAGAGCCATTTTTCCTCCCAGCTCGAGCAGAATTGAGTGCTCATAAAAAAAGGCAGCCTGTCCTTCTTTCATTCCAGCATACAAGCACTAGAATTGGGGCATTCCTGATGGATACTTGTCCAACTCGTCCTGAAAAACACCTATGATAGATCCTACAGCTTTCTTGAGCAAGACACCTTCTTGTGTCTTTCTTGTAGCACGAGGCATCATCTTCCATAAAATTTTAAGCTCCCCTTAAATAAATCCTATACAGGACAACTACTTGACCTAGCTACCACAAAATAGACTTCTTCATAAATTTTGTAGCATACCTGTCACTTGTACTTAGTCTAGTTTCTAGACCTGGCCTTTTCCACATTAAAAAAAGAGGTCAAACATACTTAATTAAACTAATCTGAACATACACTCACTGCAAACACGACAGGGAGAAACATCCCTAACCTCCCAACCTCAGCTGCTTCCAAGACCACAAGCATGCACCAGAACCTGGCAAAGAACCCTGGCACTTCCAGTGCCTTTGCCATCCACAGGGAATATACACTGGCTGATAATGGAAAAGGAAATGCCCAGAGTAACCTACTGAGCATTTAAGAGATTTGGTAGCTTTGCTCTAGCTGTTGACATGTTTTGCTTCACACAAGTCTTTAGAACACAATCTGAAAATACCTGTGCACAGCTTTAGACTTCTTAGTGATTTTATTTTATGCCTGAATGACTAGCATGACAAATTCCATGGAATTTTCCCTCTGCAGTTATACACCAGCACAAGGAGCTCAATCTTTAGAGCAAGAGGCTTGCAGAGGGTACAGGCACCTAGCAGGTGATCCCAGCTCTCCTGTTTCTCTTCAGGTTTAAATGCTCAAGAAATGAGCATTTAAAGAAGTCAAAAATCTGAGCTAAAGGGACTTGATGCTGGTGGCAATCTGAGCACTCTGCATCTGAAGTGCACAAAGAAGTACAAGGTATATGGTATTTACAGTCACTTGGATCTTTTCCTTTGCTTTTCTTGGTAAGAAAACTGAGGCAAACTTGCATCTTGAAATATCTGGAATTTCTCCTAGCAGTGAAAGAGCTGCTGAAATCTTCACCCTGAAGAACAGACATGCATCTAACAGATGCAGATAGAAATTAACATTTAATTATAAAGGTATTTTGCCACTATCTTGTATAGGTAGCCTTTCACCAAGTGCAGAGCTTAGAAAGCTTATCTATAGAAAAGGTGCCCAACTCCCTCAGATATTGCAGTAATTATATCTTTTAATTAATGTAAAATAAACAGATTGACTTAGGGCTTGTTTAATCATTGTATTTGCATAAAAATCTAATGGGTTTCAGGGAAGTCTGCATTATATTTATCATTTCCAAAGAAAGAATTCCTGGAGTGCAGTATGATTTTAAGAAAAAATCCTTGCAGGATGGTGTATAAGGTGCTTTATTGGTGTTTATCATGTTTCCAGTGAAGTTCAATTAGAATAGTGGATAAACATGTTCACTCACCAACTGTTAGTCTATGTGCAAAACAAATGTAATAATAAAATATTAAATCCTCACAGCAATCTAATCCAAAATATCTGCTTTAGGAATTACATTTTTCATTAGGAAAACATAACACTAGAAAAGTTGTTATTTCTGCAAAGGTATGTAAACAAAATTCCCTACAAAACTTTGTGCTTCTTTACATGCATTGATTTTATTAGACCCCTTGGCATTAAGAAAAATGCATTAGTAGGAATTAAATTTGCTTCACTTACAGTATAATTGATTTCAGAAAGCTATTGAATTTTGTTTGATATGCTCTGACTTGTAGATAAATTAATCCAAACTTTCAAAAAATGTGCAAATCACCACTCTGGCAGTAGTGGGAGCTCAGCAGAACACAGGTAGCAGCAGGTCAATACAGCACTGCACTATTTAAGTGAAAATCAAAACCCCTGAAGCCCTATTTCCTTCAGATCTCAGCAGAGTAGATTTCTTGAGAAGTCAGATATATCATCCTAAATGCAGGTTGAAGACTTTCTCTCCCTGGCCAAACCTGCTGGTTCTAAAGCTTGGTGAGTGACTTGGACAAAGGGAATCTCATTTTCTCAGGGTGACAATCACAGAACAAACCCCTCTAGGAAATCTGTTAGTCTGTGTCACTGTGAAGGTTAAACTACCCCAGAAGAAAAGCTACACATGCAGACTGTCTTGCATATTCTTGCACTCTCTATGTATATTTTAATTACCTATTGATTTGCTCCAAATATTAAAGGCTGGTAACTTACTGTAAAAAAAAAAAATAATCACTGCACATATGAGTTTTCAACTCTAATTTGCCCTATTATTTAATTTCATAGCAATGGCAAACAGAAATTAAAATGTTAAATTTGCTACAGTAGTTCAGCTGTAATATATAAATAGACAAGAAAGACCACTCAGATTTCCATAACTACTTGCCAATGTTACATTCAGTAATATTATTTTCCAGCTGAATAGGAGCTACAAAACCTCCATGAGTGAGCTTCAGATGAATGCAGCAGTCCATGTCCTATGGGCTGATGCTTAACATCCTCAGCATGATATTTGGAGCCCACACCTAATAGTGAATGTCATTCAGTGATAACCTTTTAAACAAAAAATGCATCCCACTCAGCCACACAAACCTCAAACTTTCAAGTTATCTTTTAAATAATAATCACCTTTCTCATTTCTAAAAAAAGTCTCCCAGCACAAGTCCTGCATTTCTCAATTTCTGGGAAACATTCAAAAAATATATGAGTGATCTACACTGTGCTGTTCACCATCAGCTAATTGTTGTCTAATTACCTTTTGTTGTTTTGTTCTAATTATCTGTCTTTTTTTCTAATTATCTTTCCTTTTCTTGTTTTGTTCTAATTATCTTTCTTTCAAGACTTGCAACCTGGAGAATTTTTTTTCCAGTTTATATAATATGCTCAGCAAATAATTATCTTTTCTATATACTCAATTTTCAAAAATGGACCTGATAGAACTATTTCAGCTAATCAGTTCTTAGTAGGGACTGAAAATGAGATTTTAACCAAATTTTTCTTTCCCTCGTGCATTTTTTTTTCCACATGCTGTTGCTGAAAATCCTGAGATACATAAAAGTCCTGCCTATATGCAAAAAGCATACTTAGCCTTAGAATTAGTACTTATTCTAAAGAATCAAAAAGGTGCATCCACCCCATCAGAAGTCCTGTGTTTAAATTCTTCAGTTTAGGGGCAGTAAATTTGAGATACAGAGGCATAAATGTGCTTTCCTGGATAGCAATACACTCTGAATTTATTTGCAGATACATTAAATCACTTAAGGAAAAAAAAAAAGGAAAAACCACACACAAAAACACTCCCACCCCCAACACTTACACAGAAATGGGAGAAATAATTCCATCTGTTTTCCTTACTTTCACATAATAATTGCATTATCAGCTGTACCCCCATGAAGGGACATCACAGGAGCCACACAGTCTGTTCCTCTGAGAGCTCACAAATGTGAAGGTGCCACTCCAAGAACTGTGTTCCAACATTGCCTTTACAAAGGATTGATCACTGTGGGTTCACAGCATTAATTTTAATGTCCTCTGGTTAGCAGCAGCAGGACATCCCTGCTATCATGGCTATTCCATTTCTCCAAATCTTTCACTCTCACTGAGATAGATGTGCTTTGGAAAACAATAGCTTCATTGAGTAAACTCCATTACTGTTGCAAGCAATATGCAGTGTGTTCCAACCATCATATTTATATGGAAATTAGACTTGGTTTCAAAAAGACATGTTCCCATAAGCTGCAGTCACTGTCCACTGAACCTAGGCATTTGCCTTAAAATCAATGCATTTAAATTTAAGGTAATATTTTTGGCTTTTGCTTTTCCTCACAAGTTGTTTGACAAAAGCAAGGGCTGGGTTAGGGGTTACAGACTGACCTTTTCCCTGAAAACAAATTGAAGCAAATGGAGTATTTTTTGACATTCTACAGTGAAAGAAGCTGATCAGAGTATGAGTGGAAGTGTCACAGGCAGCTGCTTGGCAGAGACTCTTAGCCAAGTGTCTCAGTAGGTGGGAAAATAAACTATTTTTCTGGTCAGCAGCTTCCTGCTTTGGGGACCTGCATGAGGTCATAGGGAGTATTCTGACATTCACTACAGAAACAAAAAAACCCAAGAAATTTGGGTTTTAAGAAAAAGTAAAATAATAAATAAATAAATAAATAATAAAATGAATAATAATAAAAAAAATAATAATAACAGTATTTTACTATTACAAAGTACTTTGTGTATCACACTCGGGGAAATTTCAATGTTCAAGTAGAAATCATGTTGTGCTTTGAGCCTCACAGAAATGACTTCCAGGATTCCTGCCATCTTTGTCATCCATTTCATAATGTCCCAAGTTGTCTGCATTTTCTACATCCATGGAGCAGCCACCCACACTGGAGAGAAGTTTTAAAATTCATTTGCTGTGTTTTCCAACATGCTAAACTTCACAGGACATTTACTGGACATAGCAGTGCCACGTGACTTGTGCCAATACATGACATAACACACACTTGCCAAGATGCATATGCAAATTAAAATAACGGCACTCATTTAATTAGGCTGGAGAGAAATAATGGAAGAACATTATCAGAGGCATTTACACGCAGATTTAAATTATACCAACATACACTAGTGTTTAGTAATGCACACACAACAGTGATAAAGGCTCTTGAGCAGTGGGACAGCTCTTCCCATAAATTCCATTTCAGTGAGTCCCTGTGTAGCAGGAATCTCCAGAAGAGGAGAAAGTTTGGTCACCCAGGAAAATGGAAAACAAAGGGAAGAACAAAAATTGAAGGAACCAGAATTTAGAGATGGGCACCCAACAGAAAAAGCCTGAATTCAACTAACTGCAGGAGTGGCTCTGGCAGGAGAGCACGGCAAGATACTCAGGGCAAAGACAGAAGATGACTGACTTCCTAGAAAAAGTTGAGAAGGAAGAGAAAAGCCTGGCATAAAGCCAAAGAAACCACTGAGTGGGGCTGACAGCAGATGTCTAGAATTGGGATGGAGCACGAGGCAGGAGACTAGGTTAAGACTCAAAACAGCATGAGGGAAGAGGTAGCACTGAATGCAAAAATAAAGGTCCTGACCAGATAGAAACAGGAGTTAACCTTGAGATATATCACCACTGCTCAGTGGCAGCTGCTCCAAAATTCAGCTTATCCACCAAGGAAATAACTATTCCCCACGTGTGGACCTTACCCAGCCAGTCCAAAAGCAACAGGCTCATTTAATGTAATTTTCAACCACTGACTTCTTGTGGCAACAGGGGGGAAGGAGTAGCAGGGAGAGAAATCAATGAACAGTTTTGCTTGTAATAATACACAGGTCTTGTGTGTCTTCACACAGTTCAGCTGGAGCAAATGCTGCAGCTACTACTTGAGTTTCTGGCCTTGTTAAGCTACTCAGAGAGACCATGCAACTAATCTGCATCAAAATACCCCAAAATCTTGATTTTATGAAGGGCTGCATAAAACGCAGCCAAAGCAAATTGTTCTTCTTAAGAACAGGGAGATTACTTCTGTTCTCAGCTCAGTGCCATTAGTCTGCTGGTTCTAACAAGGAAACACATTCCAAATCACAGGCAAACCTTTAGAGAATAATCAGATGCTGGGGAAGGGAAAAATTTTGTACTTCTACCATTTTCATATGATTTTCACTGTGCCTAAGTGCTTTTTGTGACACTGAATTTAAGTGGCCTTTCCAGAAGACAGCAGCCACTGGCCATGACCCAACACTATCAAGCACATCAACATTAACATTCAGCTGATTCTACTTTGCAAGAATTAAAAAAGAAAGCAAAATGCTCATAACTACCAGAGCACAAACCCTCCAAGCTTCATTATTCCAGCAATTGATGCTTCATTACAGTAAACTTGTTTAATCCTCTAAAGAAATATTTTACAAAAGGGTAAGAAAGTATGCACATGATAGTTTGAAACACTTCAACGGGCCTAACCCATAGGGTAGAAGCAATAAATTTACCTTCAGAGTGACTCAGGCTTTTAAGAGAAAGAGAGGAATCTTACTGGTGCCCTTATCAGAGCATGGCTGGACAATCAGGTGAGTGTGTTTGGCACCTCCTGGCACACAAGGACTCCCTGCCCACAAAACCCTCCCCTGAGGCAGTTCTTGTTCCCCTTGACTCCAAAATGAGTCACTTTAAAGCAGGAGCTATTGGAAATGCCTTCCTCCTAGCAAGGCATCATGACACCTCTCCTCTTGTGAAGCTTCTTAGATATTTGGAGTTAAATTTGCAGGTTTGTTCTGCTATTGCAGAGCTCAGTATTTTTATACATTACACAAGCCCTCAGGCTAGTTTCTCAGCCTGTTTTGCTGAAACCTGTGCCCTCTTACACTCAAAGAAAAATTCTTTCTTTAAGCTAAGAGAAAATGCATCCATCTTTACTTTTCTGCACTTTGGCAATAATAGCAGCAGTAAACAGCAAAGTCTTTGAAGAAGTTAACTGAATTAGGAGAAAAAAGTGTTACAAAAGCCCTGAGCCTTACATAAACGCTTAAGAAATCACTATTTTTCTTCAGTGTCAAAGTAGTCACCTAAATCACCCCTCCTGTTTCATTCATTTTGCAGAAAAAAACAAGGAGTAAAATATCTTTCCAGTGTCAAGACTACCTTGATGCACACCCAGAAGAATGGGTCCAAAATACCTCCTGTGAATTAGTACTGGTTTAATATTTTAGAATTCATAGAAAGAACTCTTGAGCCTTGTATCTCTTGCTAAATATTTGGTAGTAAATGAGGTAGCAGTAACTCTAGGCAGAAACAATTAATTTCCATATTACTTAGACCAGTGTATTAACAGAGTACACACAACTGAGATTATCAGACATTTTATTTCAATCTCAAAAGCCACTATGACCTGTTCCAGTACTGGTAAAAGGTCACACAACCCACATGGGATAATGCTCCCAAACAAAATCAAGGATTCATCCCACGAAAATCAATGATCTCCATATATAGACCCTAGATAAACAATCCAGGTAGTCTGAAAAGTCCAGAATACTGTGCTTTCAGCTGAGCTGTGGCCAGACATCAGGGTTCTGTATAATTACTTGCATTCAAACAAGAAATGCACAATATGCAGATTTAGGTAAAACAAAAATAATATTAATGATTGCATGTTTTTCATATTTCATGTGTGAGCTGTGGAGCTTTCAAAGTAACACCATCAAATCACTTTTGTGTTTAGAGAGCAGATATGCTACAATTCAGATTTCAGACAAGGTGTCAAGTTTCAGTGGTAAGCAGAGCTAGTTCTTTCCACCATCCTCTTCCAAACTGGCTGCAGCTTTGCTCACTTCTTACCAATCAATTTATACTGCCTGATTTATGAAAATAATCCAGTTAGCAGTCACATAAAGAATTTTTTTTTTGGCTGTCCCTAGTATTTCCCTTGTCCCTCCAGTGTTTATTACTTTCAAGTACCTGACAACAGCTATTACTATTGCTGATTTGAAAAAATTACTTTTCTCGGGCAGCTTTTGAGAGGGGATTGAAATTGCCATTATAATTCACCAGAGCTTTGATGTGGATACTAGGGTTGAGTGAAACACGAGCTGTGATCCTGACAGACCTCAAAGCTTCTGTTATCTGAACTATAATGTTCACTATAAGGTGGCAGTTTTGTTCTGCAGTCTTCTTTTTCTTCTTTTATTTTGTTTTTGGGTGGGGTAGGCACTGGTAAAGGATGGGGAGGGTGGTTTGGTTGTTTTGACAACACCTATACGACTCCAGGAAATTTTTGCCTTCATCCTCACACTATTTTTCTGTCATCAAATTGTCCATTGGATATGTCTGTTAACCCACCATCTCAACATCATATTATCAGTGCTGCCTTTGGACATCTACAAAACATTCTGCAGTATTCTAGTTTATATCATAGCAATGTCATCTCCCAGTCAGGGCTTCAGAAGTCTTCTGGGAACACGGAAGGACAGAACAAGAGCTGCACTAGAAGGGAGCACTTGTCACTGACCTCTGCAACATTGAGTGCATCAATTCCCTTCTTCCTTTCCTTCCTCTGACATTTTGATTGCAAGTTCTTCCAAACAAGCCCCCAACCTTCACAAAATTGCTATATTGGTGTTAGCTGAGACTTCTAGAACTACAAGAAATACTATTTGTCTGTGACCTCTCTCTACTGCAATTGACATGGACATAATTAAAGCCAAAATGCCTCTTGATGGGGATAATTAAGACAATGTTAAAGGCCAATCAACCAGTGACCAGCTGCTGAATTGTCAGTGGAAAGAACAAACATACATTACAGGGTAGCTGGGAAAAAAACCAACCAAGTCATCAGCTGAAATCTTTCACAGCAGAACAGGATTACATCATGGCTCAGTACAGAAGGGGCAGTTTCACCAACAACTTGATAAGGACAAGAAAGAACATCACATCTCAGCATATCTTCAGGAAGCCCTTATCTCTGTGCTCAGAACTTAAAAACATTAATTTTCTGCACTCTCAGTAATCAGCTTATAGCTCTCTTTTTGCCATGTAACAGCTCAAATGTCCCAGTGATTAGTCAACTCTAGGGTAAATGAAGTAGCAAGGACTGCATTTTGCCTGAAATATTTTGATACAGCCAAATCCACTCAAAAAAAAACCCATTAAAAGAAAAACAATAGTGGCCGGTATATCATCAGAGGAATAATTGAGTGCAAGCTGGAATTAGCACTATAAATGAGAAATCAATTAGATCTTCTTGTTTTCTCTCAATTTACTTTATTACATGAGCATTCCTGACTCCAGGACATCAAGGTGAAGAAATAAAGGGCAATAAGCCTTCATTAGAGTGGTTTAGGTTAAATTTTTTACTTCTAAGATAAAAGAAAAGAAAAATCAGACATGAGGCTGCTATTTGTTTTCTATCTCACCTCGCAGGGACACAGTACAACAAACAGAATAACAAGGCAGACGTGATGAGTACCCCTCACAACTATTTCATCTTAAACTGTAAGAGAAGACAAGCAAAGATGTTTAAAGATGCTTCCAGAAGTATTCCAGTCAACTTGACCTTGGTGCAGCACTTACCTCTCCCCCTTTCAGGAGGAACTGACAATTTTGAGATGTTTTAGAGCACTGTAGTGTCACAGCAACACAAAAAATAATTCGAGACATCAACACAAAGCTTGATAAAAAGATGACAGTAGGAAAGGGAGCAACAGCAATCCCACTGCTTGGGTGAGAATGTCTGCCCACATCACAATTCTTGGAGCATGGGGGAGGGCACAAAGGTAGAAAGGGAGAAAAACACTCACCCAACTCTCCTGTCTTAATCTCTTTAATTCCTCCTGAGCTTCAACACTGTATCATTCCATAGCCACTAGTTTCCTTTTTCCTATTCTCCTGATTTTGACCTCTAGACTTTTCAGATCTACTCACTAGATCTGCTTCTTTTCTTCCTTCTGTTACTGCTGTGAAAATTAAAACCTGCACACCCTGTGTTCTGAATACCTTCCAATATGTTCTGCTCACTACAGCCAGCTAAGCTCAGCCCCAGCCTTGTCCACCCTCTCCAAAAGACCTGAAAGTGCTTTTGGGGAAGAACTCAAAAATCTGGACTCTGGCAGCCCCTGCCAAAAGCTCTGCCCAGTAGAGCAGTTGCACAAGGAACCAGATGCAACAGCTTTTAGAGTCTTTTTAAACACTTTTTCCTCTCCTTGAGTCAGATCAAAGCTGTTATGAACAAGAAAACTTTCTTTTTAAGGAAAGAATGACTTTTACGCAGATGCCAACTGGATTCCATCGAGTTTTGAACAAAAATATTTATACTGAGTTCATGCAACTTTATTTCTCTCCCTTTCAGAGTCAGGCGATGTTAATAGAAGCATCTAAATGTTCATCTCAGATGGCCAGTTTCTATTTGCCTCAGCAATCTCTACAGGCTTTTTTTTGGTTGAAATTTTACACTATTTGCATTGTGTTACTCAAAATCAGCTTTATTTTCACCTCTAACCTTAGATTTTGCTGCTTTACCATCTTTCAGTATCGGAAAGAAATTTGATTTCCCATGGGAACAAAAATTTCCTCAAGTTTTTGCATACTTACACAAAGGTTGATTTCATAAACTATATAGGACAGGTCCCCAGAGAGAAAATATCCCCTTTGGTACCACGCATGGCTCTGTCTTTACTTGGCGACGTGAGAATACACACACAGACAAAACCTGTCCTGCATTTCATGTGAGTTTTCATTATCAAGTTAGGACAATTAGTCCATTTCTATACGAGGAAAAACAAAGGTAGGAAAAACAAAGGTAGGAAAAACAAAGGTGATTCCTCTAACACAGCATGGCCTTTCAGCAGAGTTAACAGGCTGAACAGTAAGAGCTGCAGAATAACCAACTCATGTAATTTAAGCTGAAAAACAGACCCAAATTCTAAAATGGGCTTCTTACCCAGAAGGTCTGTGCCTGCACAGAGCAGTTAGATAGGCTTTGTTCAGGTTAGTGCTCATATTTGGGCTAGAAAGCCTGCAGGAGTTTTCCCAAGGGAGCAAATTAGGCAGAAGAGAAAAAGTAGCTCCACTAACAGAGGCACGAGATGTCCTCTCTGGGGTCATGACCAGGCACCCAATTCTCTGGAGGCCTCCTGCTGCTGCACACAGCTTAAGGAAACAGCTATTTCAGAACTTCACCTGAGACTGGACAAAACAGGGCTGAAGTGCACTCTGCTGCCCCTGTTGTGCCTCAAAGCCTTGAGGAGCTGTCACATGGAACCGTGGCATGAACCTCAGCTGCTGCTCCCCATCACTTGTCAGTATTTCCTTATGGGATGTCTCCCAACACTGCTGCAAAAGGATTCCCAACCCAACTCCAACTGCAGGCTGAAAGGCACAGTAGTAAGCTGTTGGAAAATCTCTTTTTCTGACCCAGAGATGGAGCTCCTGAGAGGTGTCCTAAAGACTTTTATTCCATTTTCAGTCTCATGAGAAGGGTGAGACAGTGCAGATGTTACAATTCACTCCATCACAATCAGAAGCCAAACTATTTCCTAATTACAATGCATTATAAGCATTTTTTGGCCTATCAGCTTTTGCCACACAATGCTATTAATGCTTCTAAGCCAATCATCTATTAAAATACCCCTTGTGGGTCCTACTACAATGCATCTTTCATAGTTCTATTTCTCAAAAATATCTGGTCTATTTGCAAGGTCATCATTTGAAACTTGTTTCCAGTTCCATTTCTCTCTCAACAATGTCTGTCTTATCCCATGGCATTTCTAAGTCAGCACATTTTATCTCAGAGTTTGCATACAGATGTACAAGACTGTGTGAGATTTCTGTCAGGCTTTGAGAATTCTCTGTAAATCCATTTCCCACATTAATCCAGTTGTAGATAAGATTGACAGATACACACACCAAACCTAGAGCACCTTGACACATTTCAACCAGCTAAAGCAATGGAAGGTAGTTAACCTCCTCTTACTGGCAATGACAAATATTTTCACACCTAAATGGGAGATTCAGCTCACTCATTCTCTGATAACAAGTGGTCATGGACAGTGTCCTAAAAAAATCACTCAGTTAAAAAAAAAAAAAATACTGGGCTTAATTGACTTGCAAGCCCTTACAATGCCTCTGAGCTGTGCATTGGTAATTGGGTGATGGGCACTTAATGACTCCAGTAAAATGTGCTTTAGGAACTAAATTCACCATAAGATGCATAATTCTTCAATGGTTAGAATGATGCACAGGTAAAGTCCTATGCTACTATCCCCAGCATGTTCAGACAGCATTGTCAGGAGTTACAGACCTCCCAGGTTAATAACCACACAGAGGATGGGTGAGGTTGATAAAGCCAGTGATGCCTTTGCATGTTTGGTAAAGCTACACTGAAAACAAAAGCTCTGATTTCTGAGGTCTTTCTCACTGCTTCATTTTAACTAGGGCTGGGGCTGTTATTTCATGCTTCAGTAGTTGCACTAATGGAGCTGCTCTGTGCTGCCTGAATGAGAATTTCCTGGTTGTGAACACCAATGGCTTGAACAGTTGGGCTAATCTGAATTAACCTATACAGCATAAATACACTTGAGTCCACAAATACAAGATGACATTAGCATAGATTCCCAGCGAGCTAACTCAAATTTAGACACTGTGGAAGCCTGGGGGGAGTAGGGAAGAGATTTAATTCAAAAATTCAAACGGGAAAACCACCAAGCCTACATTCATATTGAGAGACAGTTGTAATTTGTGTGCATGAGTGCTAGCTAATTCTCTGGTAAAATTCTCACAGGAAAACAAAACCCCCAAACCAGGAGAAAAATTAGCAACATAAGGATGCCAGCCTTCTTCAGGTGTAATTCTAGGTGAGGACTAAAATTTGCCAGAAGGAATTGAACCAAGTTTGCAGTAGAGTCTAAATTGGTTCATGTAATTGCTCAATATCCTAAGCTTGAACCTGAGGCAGAAACAAGAAGGACACTGCACTTGCTGAAAAGAACAGCAATCCCTTTACTTGCAGTGAATAAGAAAAACAACAAAATTCTGCTTTTACAATGGCTTCAGTAGCAGTCTATTAATTGTTTCACAATGTATAAAACGAGGTAGACTGTAGTGAGGTAATTAACTACATTCTCAAACAACAACCATAAAAACACCAGCTCTGAGCAAGCTAACAATGAGCAGCCTTCTTTGCTTCATCCTTCAGAGCCTGATTTACTGAGATTTGTGCCACAGCAGTTGACACATTACTGCTTCCAACACTACACCTCTCTGGGAGAAGTGCAGAAGTACAAGCACTCCTCTGAGCTGTATTTTTTAAACAAAAGCAACTCCTTCTTTAAACAGAGACCTTTTTTTGCCTCCTCTTAAAAAGAAATTCATTGTTTGCTGCTCTGTGATGGCCAAAATAAGAGTATAGGATCTCCAGGGTGACATCCTACCAAAAATCTGCACACCAATCTCTTAACCCCTTAAAAAGCCTTCCCTTTCACCCTTCCATCTTCCCTTGGAGAAGTGAACATTCATTTACTCAGCCCCCAGGTGACCTCTCTCCTTAGAACTGCACTTAAAATAATCTAAACCACCATTTTGGTAACTATATGCCTTTCAGTTTAATTTATCTTTGAAAGATGCTTCCTTTTCTGCTGAAAAAGAAAGTCCAGAGTGTTCACTTTGTTCCAGGGGAACCTTTGGACACCCAGCTCTAAGCTGTCATTTGAGTTTTCACAGCAGAGAACATTGTAGAAACTGAGTGGGTTACCATCCACAGTCCTGTCATTAATGCATATTTACAACCTCATTAGCAGAGCAAAGCACCTTATGCATGAAATACTTCACAAATACTCATTCATATGGGTGCCCACATGAGGGATGGCCCATATGGGTATTTCAGACTATGAATGTTTAAGTTTCAGCTGCAATTGTTTCTATTGCCATCTATATGACCTGTGGGGCTTTTTTTTTTTTTTTTTTAATTCTGCATTAGTTGCAGCAAATACAATTATTTTAGCCTTCCTAGATGACTCCTGAATTTTCTAGGATGATTCTTAAACTGTGATAACACAGTTTGGCATAAATCCTTGTAAACACAGTTGTAGAAACACTGTGTTCATTTCAGCTGGTATGAAAATGTGGTTTCTTTGCTTCAGGGCAGTAACTACAGCTTTTGGAGCCTGAGTGATCACAACACCCAGAAGCTTGATCATACCCCCAATATTAACCAAATAAGAGATGGTTACTTGGAATTTTCTTTCAAAGAGGAAGGATAAAGGTAGCAGAGCTGCTGCCATGCTCTTTGGATGCCTTTCAATAATAAAATGACTTTACACAGATGACATGAGCTTGGCAGCTTTACTGCAAGGAAGAACCTATGTGTGCATCTTTTTTCTCTTGCTTTAAATTCAGGTCAGATCATCTGGTAAAGATTATGTAAACAGAAAAGTTTGGATATCCACAAGTTGGAAACAAGCAACAAGAAAGGGTTACAAGAGGTTCCATGTAGCAATTGTGAAAATATGTGCTTTTATCTAAAGATATTTTCTAAAAAGGAAGAACTTGATCACGTTAAAGATACAAAATAGGAAACTGATCACGATTTGACATTTACTTCCTTAGCCCAAGGTCACCAATTAGATTAAACAACAATGAAAAAAAGGACAAAGGGAAGTTAAACCCAGCTATGAAAGAGCAAAAAGTTATAAAATGTAGAAATATGTAAATAGGCTACTGAAAATGTATTTGGATAACATTAAATCGATGCTACAGTATCAGAACTCAAACCAAGAATTCAGAAGTCTGAAAATATACACACTGAGTTACAACTACAAATTGTAGATTTGCCTGTTTGTACTCAACAAGCTAGTCCTTACTTAAATCCTTTAATAAAGTTTAGGTTTCCCCCTGAGTGAACAATACATATGAGTCTTAGATAGTGTTCCACCTTAGTTTTCCATGACTTTGATCTTACTCAACAATAACTACACTCAGCTCCATCTCTTTCAAAACACAAATTCTCCCAACCTTAGCACTTCCCTAATCAGTGGGGGGATGTCTTGTTTTTTTTTGTATCACTGGGCAATAGTTTGCTGTACAGAGAACACAAACTGCAACCCAACCTGTGCAATAGGCAGTCAAAACCCCCACAAGTTATGTGTTCATAATCAGCAGAAATGGAATTCAGGATTTTCTGCTACTGTGCTGAACAGGCAATTAAACTCCAGGCAGTGCAGTGGGGGTTTCCTCATTCACTTCCAGTAAGGAATACTTTGAAGGGAACATTTACCTAGTGTGTCAGGAAAGCATGAACCTAAATGCCATTTCACCCATCCTCCACCATTAGAAATTAGACATTCAGCATCTTCCAGAAGGAAGATTTCTAATATTAGTTACACAGGTGAGAGAACAGAGGAGATACTCTTGTTTCTGTTCATAAATTGAGCCACTATCAGCACAAAAGCCTTCAAATACACAGGAGTAGAGCATTTATCAACCTGAAAAGAATACTAGTGCTCTGTTTTGTTGCAAACCAATTTCCCTTAAATTTCCACCTTCATTTTTAAGAAAGATTAAAATTAAGAAAGATTAAAACTTATGCTTATGAGAAGACTGGGAAGAGGTACAGTTGGAAATGTGATTATGCAGGGATGGAAAGGTGCAGTTTTCACAGTGATACTTAGTATCAGATTTCTGTACAATGACAATTGCTCTCTACTTAAAGAGGTTCTGCACCTAAACAAAGAGCACTCACCCTAATTTATTTACCTTGTTCTGATATACCTTGTTTAAACCACAGCTCTTCAAAGCAAAGGCTGTAATGCATCCCTGAGACACTGAAATTTGAACTGTAATTCAACTTGAAGTCAAGGTATTATAGCCCAACGAGTTAATGTCTCCTACCTTGCCCAGGTGGAATACCACAATAAATCTCACTCTTATTTGTACAAGAAAGAAGGGAAACTAGAGAGATGGCAAATCTTTGGCTTATTAAAAAAGATGCTGAGAAGGGAACTAATAAAACCTTGTCAGGACATTCAACAATATGGAAGTAAAAATAGTTTTAATAGCTAACAGGCAGAGTGTTCAGGAAGACTGCCAGCACAGGTATTTAATCTTTTCTGTAACAGTTTTACTAAATTACTGAGTGATCATGTGAGCCTTACCTCACAAATCAAGGCCATTTACAGAAAAGAAAGAAATAATGAAGTGAAAGCAGATAACTTATGATACCTCCTCTATTGATTCTTCACACACCTCAGGAGTGACAGCTTCAACAATGCCTGGATCATGAGGCCATGAATCAGCCTCAGAGTAATGATGTGATTTACATTTCACCCATGACCATATATGTCCTTCAGATTCCACACAGAATTTGCAATACTGATTTAATTTGATATGGGCTCTTTACAAGCAGTTAATTTAGTCTGTATGAATCAGGGGGACCCAAAGATAAAATCCCTGATCAGTATTCTTCAGGAGAGTTAAAAGAACTCTCAGCCAAAGTAAATCACTTGGTAACAGTGTCACAATCCTTCTTCACAACAGATTGTCTAGAAAGCTTAGGACGACACATTCCCCAGATGAAAACATGTCACCTTATAAGTAAATGTAAAGGAGACACCTTCCTTCAATAAAATATACATTTAAATTATGTAAGAAATTTTCATTGTATTTGATACCAAAATACAGAAGCTCCTGCTATCAAAAGAACACTCCCTTTCTTTCATGCAAAGTACAGTACACACCAAGAAACTAATTTTTAATAAGACTGCATACAGAAATAACTCCTGAAGTGTTTGCCACCTCAGCAGGCAGGAATGAGACTGGAGAATTTTGGGTTGAGTTGGCAATTGTGAGGTACATGTGTGTTCAAAAAGTCAAAATGAGCCATCTAACCCTGGTTCATATTCCAAACAGCCAGGGCTCAAGTGCCACCATTTATCTCCCCAAGCTTCTCACACAGGCACTTTTTGAGCCTTGACTTGTACAACATCAAGTGTTTTATACTCACAGGTACAGTGTTCAAGCCTTGATTTATAACTCAGTGTCTTATACTCCCCAGTGCACTACTCAAGCCTTGATTTATAGCTGGGATGAGGGAATCAATTCAGAGAAAACACTATTCAGACAAACCTTCACCCTTTTGGGGGAGCCAGTACAAACACTAACCTTTTCTATATGATCTCAGAGAGCTATGCCCAACTTTTTGGTCCACTTTTGTGGAAGGTATTTCATTCACCAAAATCCCAGTTTTTCTCTAGTCTCCCCTCAAGAATCTTCACAAAAGAGTTGATTCATCTCCCTAAAGTTTCAGCAAGTTCATTGAACATAGGTTGTTTGCTTTCTTCTTCTCACATAAAGGAGATCAGCAAATAAAGTGTCATTTCTGCAATTCCCTGTTTCTTTAGGCTGTCTTAAGAAACATAATTAATGACAATGTCTTCCAACACCAATAGTTACACCTATCTTATGATAAAACCATCTGGGTTTGCAAGAAAATCTCAAAGCTTTGGAACATTATGGTATTTAAATTTTTAAAAAATACTTAATGAAAAAGTTAATTATACTCATCACTAAGCCTTTGAATCAGAAATTTTACTCTCAGCCAAAAGCAGAGAATCAGATGAAAACACAAAGAGTTGTGACCCAGATTTATTGCATTTTTCTAACCATGAAACCTTAACCATATAACCATTAGACCTAGAAGAAATTAATTTTGATTACCAGGAGAGCATTGGCACAGATGCCAAAATCCTCATAGCCCCATGGCCACACACACAACCTATATTGACTTCCAGCACAGTTCCTCCCCTCAAAACTCAGGTAAGGCAGGTTTCTAAGGCTGTGTACTAGATACCTGAAAGTCTAAAACTGTCAAGAATTGAGTTTCACCAGACACTAGGCTCTACTTATAGAAACTGCTAATCTGAAATGATGGGGAGTGGTGTTAACCAACAAGTCCAATTGTTTTGTCAAGTTTTTTAAAGTATTCTTCTCCAGATAAAGAACCTTATCTTAAGAGATTCTCACTGCAGTAAGATGATTACAACATCCTGAAATCTTTACACTACTTTTTCCCTTTTTGTTGCTTTCAGCAAAAAAAAAAAAAAAAAGTAGTTCCATATCCTGAGCACAGCCTCATGTAAAGAAATGAGGACAAAGAAAACAAACTCCTGGAAAAATAAAGAGGGACTTGAGTCTGAAAAGAGGAAAGTCTAGCACAAATTCCCTAGCTTTAAAATACAGCATAAAACCATCCCAGCAATCCTGAAAGAGAATTGCAGATATGCCTCGCTGATCTTTCAGTTTTTCAGGAACAGTTGTCTTACACAACCATTTCATGTCAGCTCCTCATTCCTGACTTCTATCCCCATAGGCAAATTTCAGTCTGACAAAAGAGGAAAGGTCACCAAGAAATGATGCTCCTGCCTCATGTACATAAGCAGCCATAGGGCAGATACCCCTGCTGAAGGGAAATCTGCAGCCTCAGCCAACTCTTTACTCTGCACCAAATGTCTATTTCAGGACAAAAAAGCAATCAGGTTTTTCATTAAGCAGGGTACAATCATGAGAACAAACCAACAGGAAAGAATTTACTAGACCAGCTCTTCAGAGAAGTGCCCAAAACACAAGTCTTGAACTCCAGAAAACTGGGGAGTGAGGATGAAAGGTGTGGTGTCCATGAGGAAGGCAGAGGAATTTTCTTCCAAGTACTATTTCCACACAGTGCAGTGAGTTGACTCAACCTTGGTACAAGTGAGAGGCTGGAAGCCATCCTACACTAGCTGGCCTCACTAAAACAGACACTTTATCTCAGACCTGCTTCCAGAGCCTTCCATCCCTGTCCTTTCCCATGCATTACATATCAGAACAGAATTGCACTCATCTGTACCAGAAAGGGAAGAGAGACAGCAGAGACACTGACTGTGCTGCCTAAGTCACAAGAGATTGATAGCCTGGGACATGAACCATGCCCTCATAAATCCCAATACACAATCCTAACTGTAAGGCCAGTTCATTGCTATTCTGATTCCTCTCTAGCAGCTTAGTTCCCCAATTATAAAAGCACCTTTTATGTTACAGCCTCCTCATAATTTTCTCCTCAAAGTACTTCTGAAGTTATTTAAGTCTATATTCCATAAAAACCCTCTGAATGAAATCCAGGTTACCATGATAGAATAGCACTCCACTCAGATAGCACTGTTTCCTCCAAGGTAATTTTCATACTTTAATTATCTCATTCTTCTGATAATTGGAAATTATCAATCATCTTCCATAAGAAGCCCCCAACAGTAGCACAACTCAAAGTGGTGCACTTAAACAAAATAGAGAATAAAGCAAACTGTATTCACAGGAGTGTCCTTCACCAAAACCTCATTTATGCTGACTCAAAAGATGAAAAAACCAAAATTTTATTTTTGTCTTTCCTAGCCATGTTAGCTCCTTTTACACAAACTACTCATAACGACATATTTGCAATATCCCTGCAGGCCATTTTATCTCAGTTTAAACATCTTAAAATACTTTCACTTACTAAAGTTCTCAAAGTTGCACTTTGTTGGGGACAATGGTTGCAAAGTGTATGCCTGTTGTGCCTGCCCATTCATCTTCTTGGAACATACATTAACAGGACACCACACACTAAGAATACAAGCCAGGAGTTAGCCAGACTACATAAAATAAAAATTAAAATTAAAAAAAAAATTAAAATACTTGAAAATCTGCCTTCAAGTAGTTGACTGTCACTGACTGAAGGTAACTTGCAAGTTGTTGATGAAGAGTTACAGCAGCAAATGGAAAAGAAACAAGTGCATCATCTTCCAACTTGTCTGTTTCAATTGCCAGGTAATTCATAAGTAAAAGGAAAGCATAAGTCTAATCCCCAGTTGTCATGGGGATGGTTTATATCCCATATACATTTTTGTTTTGTGTCCAAAATTGCCAGTACAAGTGACATGGTGGCTTCCAGGCCAGTACTGGGGGAATGGAAGTGGGAATCTGAAAATTCGAAAGCCTGATTTACTACAACATCTATGAAGATCTAACTAAGCACCAAGTTATAAAGTGGAACTGCCAAGGTGCTCTGTGTCTGGGGTGCAGCAGGGACCTTCTGCAATTTCAGCATCTCAGATGGGAAACTGGTTACCTACAGAGACCTGCAAAATATCTCTAAATGTAGTTTGCTAAGCCCAATGCTTCTCTTCCCTAGAGGCAGATGTACAGCTGCTGGGAAATGCACAGCTGTCACTGTCACTGGCTTCAGCAGGGCTGGGACACTGCAGCAGCTTCTGCAGATCTGCCCCAAGGGAGGAGGAGGGGACAAAAGAGCAAGGTGACATCCACAGAGAGACTGGATTGTTCTTCTCTCACTCACACCACAAGTATGTTTCAAAGTTCCTGGGGCATAGGGCTGTCTTCAGGAGCCTGTTTAACTGCTTCAAGTAAGACTGCCATGAGTGATCTAAGATTTGACACGTGATCACATCACGTTTCCCTCTGATGCTGCAGTTCACCACCACGTAGAAAAGGGCTCAGCCAAAGATTTCTGACCAGTACCTCTGACAATGCAATGCACTCGAGGGCTGGAACCTGCCAGCTGCATGGCACAGAGACACAAAAGTGTGAGTAGCAGTCATGGTTTTTCAGAACTGCACAGAATTCCTGGATTTTCTAGATTCTAGGTATTTTAACATGTTTTTGGTATAGACCATTTCAAAATTCCAGACACCAAGCAGTCAACAACTCATAAGATCAACAGAAAGGATGAACCTTGCTGATGCCAATTTTAATGTTAGGAAAGTGTCCTCAATATCTCTGCCATAGGTGGAACAATTCTTTTTCTAAGCACACAACAGAAGCAGAGGCATGAATATTTTGAATATTCAAAATTCAATATCAAGAAAATTAATAACTTAATTTGTCTTTTACTTTGATGTTAGCAAATAGACCAGTTACACTTTGCTTTGCACATAGATCTCTGAGAACAATGATTCTCATGACAATGAATAAACACATCTGCAGAACAAACTGAAAATTGAAGAAAAAAAAATAAACATAGCATCAGAGAAATAAAATGCTGTAATGCATTATTTAATAGCAGGAAAGCATTTCACCCTGTGGCTTATCTTTAGTTTTTCTGTATAAATTGACCAGATACTAAAACATCAGAAAGCAAGTTCCAGGGCCAAAATCTTCTAGATCAAAGATCAAATGGAATACTCCAGGGATCCCATCTTGCTAACAACAATGGAATTTGAAAGGGCAGCTAATAGCATGGGTGTAAAGAGGTTGATAGCTGAATATTTATCTACATGAAAGCATGAGGTGAGGCAACCTCAGCTGCAATATGTTTGTACCATACCAGAAGTGCAAGATAATAGGTGATAACCTCTCTACAAAGCTGAACCCAAGAAAAAATTTGGCCTACTTGTCATATTCAGGTTGTTTACTGGACATCTGATTAAGCATAGTGCAAGTGATAGATGCTAGACTTGTGCATACATGTTTGTGCAAGGGGAAAAATACTGTACAAACTGATCCAACACGGAAAACACAAGGCTTGTATGCATTCACATCCATATATTCTCTCACCTGCACCAAAATTCATCCTGAAACCTTCTGCTCCTCTTCCAGTCCAGGGGAGAAGCCAGTAACAACACAGGTGTCACCATGAAGAACTAATAGGTTTCACCTCCAATCTTAGCGTCCCGCTGTAGGAGAAGGGAATCCAGGTGACTTCACCCCTGACCACTAACAGCTGTGTTAATTACCCAGTACAGCCTCACCCCTGATGAGGAACAGCTATATCCAATAAAGATGAGGGAGATAAAAGGGAGCGAGTTAGCTGGTGAGGGGAATCATCATGAAGAAGAAGGATTCTGGGGAGAGAGAATCCCTGCTGTGAGGTCAGCCTGGGTCTGCAGTTAGAGCCTGTTGCTGGAACCTGCAGTCAGAGTCTGCACACCAATCCATACAGTCAGAATTTAGCAGGAAGTAACCAGCAGCCAGAGGCTGCAAGGGAACTCCACAGCAGGAGCTGCTGCAGCCAGAGTCAATGAACTGTTGGAGTCAGGATGGCTGAGCTGTAAAGAGGAATAAACCAGGACCCTTTTCATGCTGTGATAAACAAGTCTGTCTCAGCTCATTTCTACCCTCTAACAAGAGGGCTGCTTCAACATCCCTCTATTGTCTTAGATCCATCCTAGATCATGCCCCATATTTCAACAGCAGCTATTTCTTCTCATTTGTTCATTAGAGCCCCTTCCAAAACAATCCCCATGGATACTGTTCAAGCTATTGTTCAGCAGGCAGCTTCTAATTAACCCTCAACCTTCATCAAGCTAAGGAGGCATTTTGTCTGGACCAGAGCCCAGCCTCCCTGGTGTGTCTCTGCAGCCAGCACAGCACTGTACAGCCACTGTGCTTCCTGGGGGCTCAGTTACAAATGTTCACCCAGCTCATCTCCATCAGCTTTTTCTGCTGCAGGAACCACTCACAGAAAAATGGCAGAGTAAAATGTGATGGCAAACTTCAGTCTCACTTGTTTTTTTAGCCTTTCTTTAGAAGATTCCCTCTAATACACAGCTGGTGCAATGCACAGATTGGGAGCCAAGGATCCAAGTCACAGCCAAAGCAGGATGGTTGGCAAAGCACATTTGGCAGCCAGCAAGACAAGGGATACAAGTCCTTGCCTCACCAGGTTCCCTGTGCTGTGTGCCAGTCATAGCCAAAACTGCCAGCACTAATAGCTAAAGCAACCTAACATTTTCTGTACTTAGGGCCTCATTTAATCACTTTCCCCCTGTCCCAAGTCATTTTTGGATGACATTTCCCACAAAGACTGTCTCAGACTCGGGATTTTTCTTCCAGCTCTGCAGGAAGAGTTTATTTGCTCAATGCAAAAACACTGTTTTGTCAACATTTTTCAACAACTGTTAAGTCTAAAAGCTTTTATATCCATCTGCTTTTGAGCACAGACTGAAAATTATCAAGCTGTCAGGAATGTTTCTTATTTAGCCCTATAAAATCTTTCAAATTTGGCAGTGTTAAGCCTCTCTAAAACTGCAGCTTGCCCATGCTCTGAACTGACAGGTTAGAATCTGGCAGCTCAGTTTCCTGAAGTTGCCATCTGCCCTGATCATTCTACAATCCAAGACTGAGTAGCACTTCCTTCACAGTTGCTGCTTTCAGTGCCTATCAAGCTGGACAAGGGAAAGCAGACTGGATCCATGTATTTTTATACTCATATCAAAGTCCTGGCTGTTTCTGCACAAGGAGAAAAAATGCAAGTCCTTTCAAAAACAGACTTCATGAACCATAAATCAGAGTCAGAGTACAAAGCTAACTTTCTCAACTGCATCTTCCTATTCCTTTGTACATTCAACTCACTTGAAATTCCTCCAAGGACCAACTGTTACTTGCAACTTCACTGTTATTTGTTCTCCTGCCCTTATGGAATGGACACTGACTCATAAGGCTGTAAGTCAGCAAGTAAATTCTAAAATATCTATTTTAAGTGTCCTTGGCACACAGGCACCAGAGCTTTGAAAACATGAGAGTTCTACATCAAAAAGAGCAGGAGTCAGACATTTTATTTCAATGCATGAAATTAAACCCAATTACATGCACACACAGTTTCACGCACAGAATTACTGATGAAAATAACATACATTCCTAATTACACAATTATTTTAATTTACTCTTTCCAGCCTATGTTTGTATTGTTCAGCAAGTCTGATGGCTTAATGCTACTTTAGAAAAACATTCTATATCATTTATAACTATCTTTACTGGAGAGAAAAAGAAGGTATTGGCCAGATATTTGTATTCCTGTACTTAACAGGAGTTAGAAAAGTATTACTTGCTGGTTATTCACCTGACCTCCTTTCTCCCAGAGCTGTTTAGTGTCCAAGACTTACTAGACTTATCAGATAGCTTCACTTCTAGGTTCAGTAAATTCAATAACAGGCTGGGGTTTTTTCCCCTCCAAACTTTCAGCAGGGTGTTTACGATGAATAATTTGCAAGTTCCTTCTTGTTTAATCACATATACTGACAAAATTAGCAAAGTCTCCTTGTGTGAAATGGAATACAGCACTTCACCATTCCAGAGCAAGTCTTCAGTAAATGCAGTATTTAAAAAGAGTTCAGTTATTTTATTTTAGCTCAAGTCTCAAATGTGTCTTCTTCACACTCTTAATACGGCTAGTCACATCCTGTCCTCGGACACCTCTGAGAACATGGTTTTCAGTTTCAGCAAGAAAAAGGCAGCAGAGATGAAAAATAAAAAGTACATCTGAATCTACTAGAAAGAAAGGACAAATCCTAAACTGAAAGCCTGGATTTCAGATGTAGAATCTACTGATTTTTAGTAGAGACTAAGTGAGTGCCCTCATTCCTTCTGACTGCTACAGCATTCCTCTATAGTCAATAGTGAATCCAAGTAGAATACACCAAAAAGACCCCAAAAGTAATTTTTCAAGTCATCTGTTCTCATGACTTTACTGCTAAAACTCATGCCTTCAACTCCTTTGAAATGAGAGCTCCATGGTCCCACATCAGCCCTTTCCAGGCAGCAGTTATCTGCCACCATGAAAACATTGCACATGACTGAGCAGAGTTTGAGGAACATCTGCTCATGAAAGAAACATCTATCTCAGCTAATCAAAATGCTTCAATAAAATGTTCCAAGGTTATCATCTTTTGGGTCTGAATAAATTGGA
Source organism: Trochalopteron elliotii (assembly GCA_024734555.1). Taxonomy (NCBI): domain Eukaryota; kingdom Metazoa; phylum Chordata; class Aves; order Passeriformes; family Leiothrichidae; genus Trochalopteron; species Trochalopteron elliotii. Next base: position 919,734 of record JANPWX010000233.1, read on the forward strand.
TTTTCTATCACATGTCTTCCCTCTCCCACAAGGATTCAGGAACACAAAATGCACATGAAATCTATCCAACCTACAGTCTGGATCAGCATCCAGAGCTGAAAGGTTCTCTTTGCATCATTCTATGTGTACTATTAAATATGTACTTATGTCTTGACAAAAGATCTAGAGCTCTTAACACTTACTCCTCTCTGCTCAGAACAGGAAAGAACTCTGGGAATATATAAAATGTAACAGTCAGCATGAAGAACTTTTTGGCCTTTCTTATGACTAGACCAGGGAATTGTTTGAATTCAGCATTAAGTTTGATTTCCACTGAAAGGTGGTAGTGAATGAAAAATGTTGAGAAACAGCACAGATGGAAAACACAAATAGGGAAGTATTTTATCCCTGTGTCTTCTCACTGTCTTCAAATAACACAGTGCAAAGCACTTCAAAGTGTTAGCCATGGTCACACAAGTGAAGAAATTCCCTGTTGTTCTTCTGAACTCAGAAGCTAAATCTATGATCCCATACCCATAATATTTAATATTTAAATATTTATATAAAAATATTTAAATAATCTAAGACCCCTTCTTTTCCTCCCCATGATAATTTATCCAAAGAGTAATCAGCAAGAGTAGATTAAATGCTCCTCCACCACTAAAGGCCATAGTAAATCATCTTGGAAGCTGCAGAAGATTAAACACAAATGCAAGCACAGATTCCTGCAGCATGCCTGGCTGGAGTGTTAGCACTGATGGTAAGAGCAGTTTGTTGACCCATACATATGGAGAAGCTTCACACTTCTGATTTGTCTTTTCTGAAAATAAAAAAAAAGTGATAAAAGGCCAAAGCCCCGAAATTTTCTGAACATGTCTCAGCTTGATCATTTCTGGATAAAAGCTCAAGAAATGCCAAGTTTGGCACAGCAACTGTCAAGTTCTGTGACCTCTGACAAGTCAATCCACTTTTACAGAATCATCTTGCTCACAAGCCTTTTTTTAACTGTTGTGTTCTTCAGACAGAACTTGTCTTTTATTATGCCTGTATACAATGTCCCAATAAAGTCAAGTCAGGCCACCATCAAGCTTGAATCTTAAAGCATTCTAACACTATTTTTATTGATACAAATTCATTTTTACTTTCAGAGTACTGGAAGACTGCTGAGATCCATTGAACTGCAAGAAAATGCAAACTTGCTTCAGTGAGAAACACCTGAAGTTTTATGAGCTGAGTATAGAGTGGTAAGAAATCCCCCAGCTACAGTGAGTTGTAAAATTAAATGTTTCTTTCATTTGTACATATGCTTAAGTGTGTTGTCTGTTAGTTGTTGCAGTTTAAACTGTTCCATAAAATAGCAAATTATTTTTATTATCCCTTTGGAATGTTCCATAATTATTCTATAAAGGCAAAAGCATTTATCAATCCTATGTAATTACTTTCAGTGCAAAGATGTACTGGTGAAAATTAAGATGCACTTATAACTATTCAGAGAACACATTTCTTTTATTCCCTTGCTATGACACTTACAGACCAATCATACATAACAAATAAACAAATACATTTGAAGAACAGGTACTTGGATAAGTTATCAGAGGTACCTCATGTTTTCATGTCAAAAATCCTTAGGCTTTTATTGGATCTCTGTCCTAAATCTTTCTGAAGAGAAAATGCTGTTTTGTCAGATTTAAAGGTCAGAATTTGAGGCAAATGAATTAAATTAGCACGTCCTACCCTGGCCATCCCAATCTGAACAGTATGGAAAATCCCCTTCTGCTTTTTGGCCATTACATTTGAACAGAACACTAAGTCTGCTTGCCAAATTTCATTTGCAAATCAGTGCCTTCAGCTGACATAATGAAAAAAATTACATATATTTAGAATATATGCATACTTATATACACACACTCTTTCCTACAGTGGTAATTTCTACTCCTGATTCTGACTGATTGAACACCCAAAGATCAAAGAATTCCATTACAGTCTTTCTCTGGGTTTCCTATTAATTATTTTATTCCTCCATAAGTTCAGGGTGAACCTCAAAAGCATTTGAGATGAAGGAAGAAAGTACATAGCAGGAATATTGGGGAGATACACCACACAAATTCCTGCTAGCATCTATCCATCACAAAGTCTGCAGCATGGCTTTTACCAAGCTAGTTACTGCTGATGCCACAGTATGTCCCCAACAGCTCATTATGGAATTTCAAAGAGCTCACTGTCCATTAATTCCAATACTTACAGCATAAGGCAACACGTGGAGGACTGGCCTTAAGATACATACTCAAGGTCAAACAAGATTTCTAAGAAATCGGCTCAGATCTTCTCTGATTTCATGATTACAGGTCTTGGCCTTAAGATGGCACTTGTAGAAAATTTGACTGTCAAGGAATATCTTCTCAACAGTTAGGAAGGCACCTAATTAAAACTCTTGAAATGTTTTGACAATGCCTTTAGAAGGGGGCAAGGAGCCTGCGTACCATAACCCAGGATGCTAGAACTCATGCAGCCAGGAGAAAAAAGATACTGCAGAGAACTAATTAAAGTGTTGAAAACCATTCTCTGAAGAATCTCTCACTGAGGTTTGCAGACACCCCAGGGCAGGAGTCTCATTCCAGCTGTCCCTCCCTGCAACTGCGAAAGTGAGTGCACAGAGAAATCATGCCTGTAGTCTGCAGCAAATACAGAGGGAACAAACAGCATAATCAGTCCCACAATTTCAGTGCCAGGAATATTCAATTTCATTTTGCTTAACTGGCAAAAAATCAGCCCTGATTCAAAAAAAAAAAAAATATTCAAGCATGAAGTTTGATTTCCACAGAAAGGGGCAAGGTGATAGTGAATGAAAAAACTGAGAAGAAGCTCAGATGGAAAACACAAATAGGGAAGTCTTTTATCTCTGTATCTTCTCCCTACCTTCAAATAGCACAGTGCAGAGCACCTCAGAGTGTTACCCATGCTCACACAGGTGAAGAAATTTCATCAGGCACCATTGATCTTCTTTTTCCCTGAGGCTTAGAACTCATGGGCATCCTAATCATTTGCCCTGCTCCATCCTTCTCTTTCTTTTGGGGGTATGAGCAGCAATACAAAATTCCTGTGCCTCTTTACCACTGCAATACTGTTCTTGGTTTTTATAAAAATCCAGCCAACACATGTCAGCATTAGAGAGCAAGTCCTCAGTGAATTGGTGACTTTTAGCAAACGCTTACGTTGCATAGATTCCTGTATCTAATTTGAAACACCTTTATGCCTCCCTGGGAGAGCATTAGCTGGTAGAAGACAAAGCAAAAAAGTCTCACCCACCTCCACATACCCCAAGCTATATTCCAGCTCCAAATAAAAAGGCAAGCTACATCTCCTTTAGAAATCAGAGACCAGCACCTTGGCACCTCCACTGTGTGTCAGGACCTGAAGCTCCTCACACACACAAGCCCCTGTTATTGGCTTGCAAACATTCCCTGGGAAGATCAGCATGTTGCTTTGTTCACTATTTCTGTACCAGCTCCGAGGCTTTGAGCTTTTTCTTTGGCCAATTATAACAAAAGCAAAATGCCTCAGTTGCAGCAAGAGTTTCCAGATCACTTTACAGAACAAGTCTGAAGGGTTTCACTGGTTATTTTGATCAGCCTAGTCTATATAATTTGAAGAGTGAAAGCCTGAAGCTGTTTCAGATCTTGGCTTAGAGTTCGCTAGTGAAGGTAATTCAACAAGATATCACAATCTGGTTATCATTTTGACCAGGATAGTTTTTATGGCTTAATTATTTTTTATCTATTTATTATTACTTCTCCACCTAGCAATAGCAGCAAGGACGATTTTGGGTTTTTTGATAAGCAATAGGCATATTTCAGTGCCTTCTATCTTCTCATTAGTGAGCAAATGCTTTATCACTTCAGAAATTCAAATACTATTAGAAGCACCATTTAGCATTTAGACCAAAATGTAAAAATTATACAAAACAGCAGCTAGAATCAGTAGGCTTACAGCAAAGGTAAAGCCCCTTTCCCATGCAGTCAAAAAGGCATTCGAGGGGAATAAAAGACAAGCTATGAAAGCCCAACTTACATTGGAACTTGCAAGAGATGTATCTTCAGCAGCAGTTATTCAGAGGCTGATTTAGCCAAAGTCAGTGTTCTTTCATTTCTAAAATAGAATGTAGCTGGGAGTTACCAAATGGGACTCTGCCATTAGTACAGTATTAATGAAATTCCACTTTTTTAAATGCTAGCTAGGAAAGGCATTATAAAGAAGTGATAAAATCCAAACCACAACTTAGTTCTCTAATAGTTTAGTGATATATATATATATCTCAGAAACAACGAAATTTTTTAGAACTTCCTCAAAAGTCAAGATGTAGGATCCACTTCACACATCTGTCCCCACATTCAAAAGTTTCATATTAGTTTCATACCATCACAAGAAGTCAAACTCACATTATCTGATGCTGTTTGTCAGAACATCACTGTCTTAAAGCTTTGAGGTTGCTAGAAAGGCAAGAGCACTAAGAACAGACTGCACTAGCTAGAACATTTTGCAATTTTAATGACAAATATACTCGTGCATGAATACCTTACTCTCAGCTTTAGCCCAGTGAGGCTGTTTAGATGGTCCATTAAACACTTTCATTTTTGTGTCTGGTTAAACATTGGAGGACCATCGCTATGAGTTGAAAAACATCCAACCACTTTGTTCTTCATTTACTTGTACTTTAAATGATGCCTCTTCTGCCTCTGAATCTCCATGCCAACAATCACAGATCACTCGGAGGTAGGAGGGGGTGTGAATTGTTAGGAGCAGAGCAAAGTGAGGACTAAACCCACTTGTCTCAGCAGCTCTTGCAGCTCCTGTTTGCCTGCTGAGCCATAAACTCTAGACCTGACTTTTATCTCTTCAAGGTGATGGTTATAAACAGCCTACCCCTTACAGTGCCATCAGCTTCCCATATGCTGTTTTTGACTTTACCATTCTTATCTTTAAATTTCTTATAAATTTTAGGGTAGCAGGGGTTTCACACATCAGACATCATCCTATTTTACATCTTTCCTCTCCCTCCTCCCCTGGTACTGTGGGATAATCTGGATTCCAGGGCTGTTGACTTGCTTTGGAATCTGTTGGTGTGAAAATAAGGGGAAACTAAACAATTTAAATAATATAAATAAACCAGCAAAGAAAATTTGACTTTGGTGATCCAAGAAGGGTTTATAGCAGAATTTACCACTGCTCCCCATCCTTTTTGATTAGAGAAAAAGGACCTGCACCACAGGCATAGTTCTGTCTTCTCAGGAAGGCTGACAACAGCTTGTTAACATTAACCTGAAATAATGTCACAGAGTTGTTAAGCATTAAGGCAGGGAACTCCCAAAGACAAATTCTAAAACAAGGCTATGGATGAATGGTCACATATTGCACCAGACAGTTTTCCTTCACAGTAAAACTTTCCAGCTCATCCTTCCTTCTAAAGTCCTCCTTTTCAACAGCTCTGTCAGATGTCATTCATCTCATCTCAGACAGTCTTAGGAATCCTTTGTAGTCCTTATTAAGTATTGCCCTGTTTTCACCAATAAAACACTTTTTTCTTCAGAAAGGAAACAAAGTAGAAAAGGGTAGTTTATATCTACCCACAGGGCTGAGACTTCTGTGCTGTCCTGGGACAGTCAACAAGTGAACCCCTGAGAGAGCCTGAGTGCTGTAAACCACTCACCAAATCTGTTTCAAAAAACAGTCAGAAGTATTTAGAATCCTGATGCTGTTCCTCTGACACATCACAACGCTGTAGAAACTCTCATATCAAAATCTTCACACATCCAGATGCTCAGCATTTTGCTGCTGATGACCTGCAGGCTCTCAGCTGGGCCATTCAAGCCACAGCAGGGCACTAAGCACAAACAGAAGGCTCAGACTCCCTCCCTTTGCTGTTACTTCCACATGAGTGGCCATTCCAACTGGCTCTGTATCAGTGAAGAACACTCACAGCAGTGAGCAGCACCATGCTGCTGCCTGCCAAGGTTTGCCCAAGTACTGGAAGCACTAATTTTCCTTCCAGAACAAAACCCTACAGCTTTTGATTTCTATGGAAAATCCCCTATTTGCTTCCTTTGAAATTGTGCACAAAAATAAACCAAGAGATACTGAAATCTAGCTAGAGATCAAACTCTGGCTTTTATCACTTTGCCACCACTTTCCTAGAAAATCAGAAGGAAATCTTAAACTCCACAGTAATCAAATTAGTTGAAAAGCATGAAGAAAACACTTCTTTGCCTGCAAAGATCAAATTTTAACTAGTTTTGACTCTAAATCTCATGGGAGCAGAAGGCTAAAGCTAGGATTAGGATCAAGAATGTGTGCCACATTCCTTTGTTACCAAAACTCTGCAATCCTACAGCCAGGCAGGTTACCCTCACTATAATATTGTTTCCTTAGGGGAGTAAAGGCCAACAGATTCAGCAGCAGCTACATCCCACATTTAAACAACTACCCCTCCCAGCTCCTTTCTAGCTAGGGAAACAACTACTGCCTTCAGAAGATTTTTCTATAAAGGAATAGTGTCTTTCAATACACAGGTAAAATATCCTAAAGATTTTTCTATAAAGGAATAGTGTCTTTCAATACACAGGTAAAATATCCTAAAATTGTGATTACAGTGGCAGAACTGTGCCAGATTCCAGATCACCCAGCTTGCTTCTACTGATGCCAGTGTATACCAAGTCACCCTCACCTTTGGCATATAGCCTTACTAGCTCAGCATAGGAGACTGGGTTCCAGTCAAAATTACATTTTTATGTACAAGAAATGACCTGAGAATTTATAAGAATCTCTGGTTGCTAGGAGGAAGTTGATAAAGATTTGGTACCACAAGGATATTCTGAAATTATAAACTACATTGCCTATCACCCAGCAAATGAAAAGGATGACATTTCAGAGCTGTGGTACGCTCTGTCCCCAGCCCTTCTTCACTTCTAAGCTGAATGGTTTGACTTCACAAAGATGAAAATGAACAAACTTCTTCCACAAGCACACACAAGCTCTGACAACAAACATCACAATTTTAATGGTAGGCATACCAGAAAGTGGAGCTGTAAACCCCTGACTTAGAGTAGCAGCCCCAGTAGAAGCCTGCACCATTGTCCTGACTGCAGAGCTCCAAAAAACTCCACAGGACTTTGCAAGAGTTTTCTTTAACTACACAGGCATGGTGGGCTCAGGTGCATGCCTGACAACTGCAAAGGCCAAGGCTCAGATTCACTAAAGGGCTACTATCCTAAACAATACCTGGCTTTACAGGTATTTATTTAATTATCATTAAATAAAAGCTTGTAGATTCCAAGATTAAATAAATGATCTTGTCAAGATAGACTATGCTTTTTATATCCTCTCTTCACTCTGTACAGCAAGACCTAACCCTACTTTCTGTAGCATAGAATTACTAATTCAACATAATTACATCTTACACACATAGGGAACAACACTCTTTGTGCAAGCAGATTTTTACAAGATCCTTCATTTTCTCAAAGCTGATTAGGTTCACTGCATCCAGAACAGTTTACCATACACAATTACCACAGCATAGCATGCCTCTCAAATCATCCCTCAAGTCACAAATATGTCCTGAAAAATGAAGTCTGGCCCTAGTCCTGTGAAGCCAGCCTAATTCAGCTCACCAGAAATCACTGTAAATCTGCTTTCTGAACTGCCACAGAACTGTTTCTAATAATTTGACAGCTAGTAACAGAATCATGCACGTGCTTGAACACAATTTGAGCTTTGCTCCAACTGCTGCCAAAAATGAAGTCAACATATCTGAATCCAGCTCATGTAGCAGCAGCAGCACAGAGGGAATTAGCAAGTTCCATTAGCCTATGTACAGTCCAGGTTATTGTGAATAACACCCTCCCTGGATATCTGCTGAAGATTTGTTCTGCAAGAGAGAACTAAGAGGTTAGAGCAGTAAGCATCATACTTATGAATCACAGGATATTTCAAGTGTTCAGATTTTACCCAGGCTTTCATATAACCTGTGTGCAAACTGGAAAGCACACCTGGTAATTGTACTAAAACACATCTTTCCAAGGTGAAGGGTAGAAATGACCTGGACCTTAAAAATATTTGCTACAGTTACATAATAGTACAAAGTCTGGTGTAAAAGTGAGAATCTTCCATTCATTTAGGATGTAATCCTCATTCCTGGATTATTTTTTGCTGTAGTTCATGTATCATCTACTAACTATGCCCTTCCCATCTCATCTTGTTACAGCAAAACCACTGCAGTTTAATCAGATTCAGGGCTCTGTAATTTGACACAGACCACAGGGATCATGTACATGTTATAGCAACAACGACTGATTTTTGGATGTTGTATCTGCTTACTCAGAGCTGACTGTTTAGATTTCTCCTTGAAGCTAAGCTTTGCATTCAGTGAAAACATCTCCAGCTCTCAGCTAGAGCCATCATGTTGTCCCTCTCTGAAAGGGAAGAATGCAGAAGAACTTGCAGGAAAAACAAAACAAAAGAACACACTCTTCAAAACAATAGCATGGTCTAATCAATTTGTTGATGAAATGAGGGAGCAGTGTGAAACACTGGACAGTTCTCACCTATGCAAATTTCTAAGCACTATTCCACACGGTCAAAATACATAATTTTGGGGACAGACCTAAACTGTAGTGCACAAAAGAAGTTGCTGACTAACATGAAGCCCAATAATTTAATCAAGTTATTTGAATTGATATAATAGAGATCAAAGTAGATGAGTTAACACTTTCCCTGGCTTTGATCCAGGTAAGATCTTAATCAAGATGCTCCACTCCTTCAGTCTAATGAATTACTGACAGACCAGTTTATCTAGAAAACAGGTGGCAAGGCTAATAATAGTTATCATAGGATCACAGTTACTAAAACCAACAGAGATCTTACTTCAATGATCATGAAGCTCTACACCTATAGCCACCTAAACAGTCTGTGATTGAGGACACAGGAAGGCAGAGTTGAGAATACTTGAGGTTCAATAATCATGGAAATTTAAGAATGCTGGCAGGCTATAAGCATAGGATGTTGATCTAATTCTGAAGACAGTTTGACCTAGATGTTGGAAGAAACCTTATAGTGATGAGGAAATCTCAGTTCAAATGCTGAAATTTTGACCTCCTGCACAGGTGTTAGTTGCTCAGCAGCCATCTTTGTCACAGCTATCAGAGTGTACAGAATAAAGAGTTGTTTTAGAAAAGTATCCTTGACAGATGGCTAAAGAGGGCATATAGTACAGCTGTATTTGAAGTAGTGAGACAAATGCAGGTTAACTACAAAAGGTAATGAAGGAAGAGAATCTGCCAGTAAAAGGAAAAAAATCTGCAAGGTGTTTACAACTGATCATCAAAATATTTCAACATGATCTGCGCAGAGAAAAAGTGGCAAAATACCAGCAAATTTCACACAGTCTGAGTGGACAAGGAAGGTCCAAGCCCACTGAAAGTATACAGAGAGTGGGCACAAACTGCTGTGATTCCTGGGTCTGAAGGATGAGCATACAAACTCAGAGGGTAGAGACAAGCAAGGGTTAGCCAAGTACATCTTTTATTAATGCATCAACACAGTCCAAGAATCTAGCAGAGCCCACAGTAAGGAGAGGATGAGCTGCTGCATGAGTTGGGTTTCCACTGGGCTCCAAGTTCCTCTTGTTCACAAAAGCAGATCACCATAATACCAGGTGAGTGCCCAATATTCCTATCTGATCACCCTTCTCCAGTCCTTATTTCCATCCTGAGAGTAGAAGATAAAGAAGTTCACCTTCTCCTTAGCTTCACTTCTACTGGAAAGAAGTCAGGAGAAATACAAATTTGTAAGCTCTTCCTTTCTAAAAGGAGAAAAATAGAATGCAACTACTGAATTATTTTTCTGCAGTATTAGAGAGGTGTATTAACCCTTGATATGAGGGTATCAGTCTCCCTGTGTCTTAAATATTATGCTTGCTACAAGATACAATAACTATTCCCTCTTTTGCTGCTTGTACAACAGAACTATCAGTAGTCTAGAGAACAGACAGCTACAATTTTTAAGCCAATGAAGTAAAACTCCCAGTCAAGAGCCACTGATAAAGTGAAGCTGCTGTGAATGCCTCCTGGATCACTAGTCCTGTTGTTTCAGGCAACCATGCTTCTCTAAATGTTCCATACTACAACCAGCTGGTTTGATACCCTTTTGCTATGCAAAAAGTGTTACTAAAGCAACCATTAAGCAGGAGTCTTCTAATTTGGCACCAGATGCTCCTTCACACTTATTTGCACCTGCATGCTCTTGGGCCATCTCTTCACTAGTTCCCCTCATTTTCTTCCTTTCTCAGTTATTTCTAATGGTTTACAGTCCACAGGCCAGAATTCATTGCACTAAACTAAATATTTCCAACAAGACTAGCTTCTCTTCATTAATCAGATCTGTTCCCTAGGATACCTTAACAGCTTTTCTCATCATTTATTTTTACTCTATTTGAACTCTTGGAAATAGTTTACCTAAATTATACACCATGTTTCAGGCAACAATTTGAGATGTTAATAAAACTGCACTAATTCTTTCTAAACTACTCTAAAAGCATCACTTAGATTCAATGACCAGATCATCTCTTTCCTTAAGTTTTCATTGAACAATTTCATGGTGAGAGATGTTCCCATCCCAGTAATTCATCAGACCACTTGGATCATTCAGCAAAATGCTCCACATTTATGCCTACAGACCTCCAGCTCAAAAAGGTCTTTTCTCTCTCCCTCAGTATAGAGCCATGTGTAATGAAAGTAGCCCCGGTGCTGAGTGGAGTTCTTTTCATCACCAGCACAGCTGTCCCAGGCTCACTCTGAGGACAGCTGGCACTTTCAGTGGGCTGAATGAAGACAACTTTTGGTGAAGTGGGACAGGAGAATGTGCTGGCTGACCTGGTACAACAGGAGAACTGCATGATTTTGGATGTAGAGGGAGAAAAATATACAGCTTTCTTTCCTACACAGTCAGTAGCAGATAATCATTCAGAATGAAGACAAAGGGCCAGTGGCACAGCAGTAATTTCTGCTTGTGATCAAGAACTCTCTGTCCTGAAAATTATCATCATTGCTCTCCACCAGCAGGGAAAATGTTTATTTAATTCATGTAAGAACAGTAACTTATCACAATCAATAAGCTTTTTCCACACACACACAAAAAAATAAGATTAATGTGACTCCATGCCTACAGTCAATTCTCCTGTTCTTATTACATTTTTTGCATATTTCAGCTTGGTTTCACAGAGGAAAAAAAACCTGCCATATTACCAGAATTTCTTTTTATTCCATAAGTAAGGGTCCTGATTTTGGTTAGGGTAGAATTAGTGTTTTCTTAGTAGCCGCTGTAGTGCTGTGTTTTTTGGATTCAGTGTGAGAATAATGTTGATAGCACACCAATGTTTTGGTTGTTGCTAAAGTAGTGCTTACCCTGAGTCAGGGACTTCTCAGTTTCCCATGCTCTGCTGGAGAAGAAGTGCACAAGGAGCTGGGGGCAAGCACAGACTGGCCAAAGGCATATTCCATACCATAAACTCATGCTCACTATATAAACTGGGGCAGCTGTCCAAAAGGAGTGAATTGCAGAAGAATCCAAAAGGAGAACATCAGCCAGCAGGGTGGCAAGCATTTGTATTGTACATCACTTATTTTTCTCGTGTTTTATCTCCTTTTTCTCATTTTCATTATAATTGTTATTAGTGCTAGTATCAGTACTGTATTTACTTTATTTCAATTATTAAACTCTTCCTATCTCAAGGCATGGATTTTACCCTTTTTCTCCTGATTCTCCTCCCCCTCCCAGAGAAAGAGTGAGCAGCTTTGAGGTACTCAGTTGCTAGCCAGTGCTAAACAACAACTCTAAGAGTACAAGCATTCCTATCCATTGGAGGTGCAAGGAAATGCTTCTGTAGCTTGAGCTCTCAGTCTGGTCATGTGAAGAGGCACAGCCACCTCACCAAAAATTAGTCCACTAACTTCAATTCCTGCCTCTTTATCAGAAAGAGACACTACCACAACCATTCCCAACTTGGGAGGTACAAGGGGATTTCAACAAACAGCAGCAAAATCTTCCTTAAGTAGGTGTGGTGAGAGGCACTTTGAATTCCTCTGATGAACTGAGGGAAAGCAAGGAGTAAAGTGCTCTGTGTTCTTGAGTACCATGTTTCTGCAAATGACCAGATGAATTGGACGTGCTGGAACCTGAAAAGGCTACCTACACATATATCTGTTATTGGGAAAAGATACTTTTAGTGCATCAGAGGGCAGTTTTAAATTTTCCAGTTAGAGTCTCAACAAACTGAGGAGGAGGCAGAACACTAACTAGAGCATTAGTATTTGGAATACAATTTCCTAAGGAAACACAGTTATTTACTACCTTGTGTAAGCAGATTCCACAGTATCCAACCTGGTTGGTAGCAAGTATGTAGCACTTGCTAAATATGACAAAGGAGCCTATTCCCACTCTATATATCAATTTTCTACAAGAGCATCAGAAGTAGCTACCAGCTGTTTCCTCAGCCTGGATGCCTGGATTTTGATAGCCCACCACATACATGCATTCAGTTCAAGTTACTGCTGGAAGTAACTGCAACTATTGAATGTAAAGAAAATAGCACCCATTTCACACAGGGAAGACTCAAAGCATGCTATCCTATAAATTAACTATCAGCCACATCAGAATGTGTTTCCCCAAAAACGAGCTCTAGACAGCTTTACATGGTCACAGTCTAATCTGGGTTGGTAGGACTTTCAGGTCAAACTGGTTTAAAATCCAGTGCAATGAATTTACAAAAAACATTAGAGGTCTGTTCATATTTCACACACATAGATGTAATATCTGTAAAGACAAAATTGCTTCGTCCCTCTGAATTTTTTATACAAGCAGTTTAGAGTAAAACATTTCTGCACAGATGTCTGTTAATCATTTGGTTAAGCTCCCAGCCGGTGCAAAGTAGAGGGACACCAAACAAGCAAGCTGCAGACACTGCTCATTTGCCACTTGGTGTGTCAAGTGAAACTCTAAAATCTGAGAATTTTACTAAACAGTCCTAAACTTCAACAGGAGGCAGGTTCCTCCTCTAAATTTACAAGAACACACTTTTAACAAAGCAGCAGCAAATATAGTTTAGGAGATACAGTGAATAACTGAGTTCTCACAGATTGACTAGCTGCTCACTCCTGCAAGTACAGACTCTGCTTTGGTCCTGATCCAGACAGGAAGAGACCAGGATGGATTGACTTTGACAAATGTAAGCTATTCAACATATGCTGGCAGGAAATGTTTACATCAGTCAACCACAATTCTGCCAGGACCGCTAAACGTCTTGTCAGTCTACACCACAAATGTAGTTAACACGAGGCAAAACAGAATACTGAGGAACAAATTTGAATAGATGGCTCTAATTGGAACAGTATTTTCAAAACCTAGGCAACAAATGCTCAGGCAGTCTATGTTCCCTCACTGCTCACACCTTCCTGTCTGTACCACTACCCTCTCTCACAGTGAGTCAGTAATGTGGATGTCAGCCTCTAAGCAAATCTTTCTAAATAAAAGTGACCTAAGCTTTTCTACCTTAAAAAACTACTCAACCAGTTACATTAGCCTATTAGCCTCACACAGTAGGACATAAGGCCTCAGCATAGATCTTGCCTAGACTGCAGAGATGCTTATGCCATGAGAGTGGTTCCATTGTCCAGTGGCAAATACTCTGCATTAGTCAGGAGCACTGTGACCTCTCTGCCAAGACCACTCTGCCTGAGGGATGCAAATCCATCCCCACCAACACTTGATCTTCTGCTTTTTGTACAAGTCCCTTCTTCCTCTCCTTGTGACTCAAGAAGGCAATATTGAGAATGCTCACTGCAGAACTGAGAGCAGGAAGACCTTAACTGTCCTGGTTTCATCACAGTTGTCAAGGGGGAGTAGCCTAGAGCCACGTGAGTGTGGCTGTGTCACTATTCTACACAACCCACATCCTCACAGGAAGTGGGGCTTCAGGGAAGGAAAAACTTGAACAGACACCAGAAGTGGTGCCATTTCATTCCTGTTTTTCTTCAGAGATGTTAACAGTGGCCAGTGCTATGGACTCGGCCTCTCACACCACTGCCCATCCCTTCCCATCCCTCATGGGAGTTTGTCCATCATTGTTCTTCATTGATGTTCTTCAGGGAAGGGGAGCACCAGCTGTGGGAACATCCACACCTTGTCTTTATCCCGGGAATTACCTCATGTCACTTCCAGGCTGAGGGAACCATCTTGTCTTTCTCCTGGGAATTACCACGTGTCACCGCCAGGCTGAGGAAACCATCTTGTCTTTGTCTCATCAGTCATGCTGAACTGGGTTGAGGTGCTGAGCACCTTCTTGTGTGTAAATTGCCCTGTCTTTTCTATACTTTCATTATTAATGTCATTGCTCTTATTTTTTGTTTCTTATGCCTTTGGTGTTTGTTTTCATTAAATTGTTATCTCAACCTGTCTCTGCCTTTGTCCCTCTCTCACCAGAGCGGGTGGGGATAAAGGGAAGCAGTTTCTTTAGAGTTTAATTCCCAGATGATTTTACACCACCACACTCACCAAAGCAAATTCCAGATATAAGGAGCTGTAATCTCCCAAACAGGACAGGATACAAAATGCTGACAATGCCATTTCATGATCAGGTCTCTGCCATCATCAGCAAGTGACCTAAGGCCTCTGTCCCACACAATTGAATGAACTGACTACAGGTGCTATCTTTAAATAGGAAGTACTTGAGGTTAATGGCTGGCTCTATCTGCTGACAGCATTTTTTAAAAAAAAATGCATAATGCATGATAAGCAGTGTTCAGAGGATGACAAAAATAGCTCTGTATCAAAGAGGCTGGTTCCTTATTTGCCTCCAAGGGCAAAGGAACATGCTGGTCTTGCATGTAAGCAAATCACTTTTTCTTCTGAAAAGATGTTTCATCAAGTCTCCAACAGATAAACATCTGTCAACATCAATATTCACCGCAAAACAAGAAAACTTCCTTAACCAGAAGGTATAATATAACCTACTTCCAATTAAAGGTCTCTCATCAAAATAATATTGTATTTCCTGGGCAGGTGTGACTATCTGCTGAGACTCCAAAAGACCTTAAAGATTGACATCCAGCTGTTGTATGTTTGAAGAAGTGTACATGACAAGGTGATGCCACAGTGTGATACATCCTCATGAGATGAGCAAGGGAAGTCACCAGAGCTCTGGCCAGTTATATGACAGAAAATTCAATAAATACAGCAAGCAGGTAAGATCAGTCCTCTGGCCACTGGACTCTTAGGGAAGAATGATCAGACGCAGGATCTGAAGGTGGTTTGGAAATTAAGATAAACACCAGTAAGAAACTGACAAGAAAACAAGACTTATCCAACCCAAACCAGACAAGGACAGAGTCAACTTCTGGAGTCTCCAGGGAAATGGTGCATTATGCTGATGCCTTAAGTTTCAGCTTTCATGTTTTTCAGATCCTGTGCTGCCTAGGGGTGCAGGTCTGAGCCTCACATTAAGTGTTAGTCAGCTCTCTTCACAGAGCAGGGAGACAAAACAAATCCTTTTCCTGCTGGAGACCAAGGAAAACTACTACAAATTTTCAGGCCCAAAAGCACAAACAACTGTGGACCAAAGAGAGAAAACAAGAAGGATGAGACTTCATAATCTGAAGCTGTAATTGGACAATTAAACCCAATATGCAAACGGACCAAAACTTATAGAAGTGAGAGACCTGGTGACTGGCCATCCATTTTGTGACCATTTTGGGTCCACCTTGGGCATAGCCCTGGCCAGGCTCTTGTCCTACCCAGTGTATCCTTTAAGGTTTTTTAATAAATACCTACTTTATTCTCCTAGCTCTGTCTAGTCTCTGTTCCTGGTCAGCCTTCCCAAAGCACCAATGCCAAAAAAGAAAAAAGACACGACCTGTGTGGCAAGTCTGATAAGGAATTAGATATACTATTAAGCCGGTACCACTTGGAAGTGATTAACTAAGGGATAAAAATCCACAGAGCAATAAATCTGAGTTACAACCATTTGAAAATGAGCCTCAAATACCTTGTTTTCTGCATCTAGTCATCTTCCCTAGATATTTAGACTGAGTTTAAACCTCCTGCTGAAGGCTGATGCTGTTGAGGGTCAGATCCATTCTTCAACAGCCAGCTAAAAATGACAAGCTATAAAGGGTTAGGTACACAACTGGGTACTGCTTCTAAGAGTGAAGAGTTTTCTGGTCTTGGGATTCTGCTGGTACAACAAATTGAGTATGTCACTCAATAAACGGAGTGATTTTTGTTAAGGTTAAGTGTAACCACTACCCATGGCTTCACATTCTGGTGACGGCACCCAAGACAAGACTTTCTCTAATACCCTTGAATTAACTGTGGTTATTTATTCAGTTTGCATAGAACACACCACTATGAGAGCAAGTGTTTCTTTAGCATTACAGTGTTCCTCAAAAGCTCTTTGGGGGCTATCCCAGGAATATTACAGCAAGGCAGCTGGTAGATGACAAGAACTTGGGTAACTATAGAGAAGCCCACAAAAAAATACCTTCCTTGAATGGCTCAGCTGCCTCACAGATGGAAGGGAAAAGCACATATGACCAGCAAGATGTCCCAAGTTAAGGTGCCAGCAGAACCAAAGCTGCAAATTATAGTGATAAGGGGTAAAAGGAAAGTGGATCAGTTGTGTTCTGGTTGCTTTTGTACAGGCTTTTAGCAGTTATGTAATTCTAAGGGTAACACTCCCCACCCTATCACCTATGCCCAGAGATGACATAACACCATAAACCTTTATGTAGTAATTCTGCATTATGTCAGATATCTTGGCTAAAACAACTGTGAAAAAAAAGCCATAACTCTGCCAAAAGAAGAAAACAAAGTTTATTGGGATTCTTTTTAGGGAGGACGACACCTGTGGACAGGGGTGAAAGGAAACTCAGTTTTTCAAAGAGTTTTGTCACGATATCTCAAAGGCTTTTAAAGAAGCATAGCAGTTATAAATACAAGGCAGCAGCCTTCAAGCAATAATAACCCACTACAAGACAAACAACAAAGTAGGAAGGAAAGCATCTTTTCATGCTAAAAGGAGTTCCCTAGTGTGGTCCCAGATGGACCTGTGTTGGAACATGCATTATTCAAAGTATTCAGAAGCGATCTGAAAATGCTGCGAGGAATAAAGAACTACTAAGAATAGAGTGTTATATTTTCTGTATAAATTCATGGAGCAAATCTTATCTTGAGCCTTTCCAGTTCTCCTTATTTCAAAATGAGTGTAACAGAACTAAGCCAGCACAGGAAAGGCAACAAGAATGAAAGATGTGTATCAATTCCTGTATGAGGCTAGATTATAGACTAGAAACATATCATCTAGAGAGAAAAGGATATGAGAATTTTACACCATCAACAGCTTCGACAAGGCACAACTAGCTTTTTCTAATTTTACTGTAGGCATTTCATCTATTATCACAGAAAGCTTAAAAATTCAGAAAGTGCTTTTTGATACTATTTATAACTTCACTAAAATGTGCTCTCATAAAAGGTTGTGAATATCAAAGACTTACTTTTTTTTTTCTCTTCCATGACTGCCTAAATACCATCTCTGCATATTCAGTCCTGACAAGCAGATTAAAGAAATTAGTCTTTTACCCTGGTCCTATATAGCTTGGTCTAAATCACCAGAATTAACATCCATAAATTGGTATCACTGGAAGCTTTTCACAGTAAACCTAGCAGTGAAAACTGAGGTTCACAAAGAACCTCCCTAAGACATCAGCACAAGTACACCAGAGCCTTACCTTAAGGCAGTGAGTTTCTGTAAGAGGTGGATATGGATGGCTGCTTGCAAAGTCACCTGGGCTCTGACTTGGATGCTACACACAATTTTCAAAGGCTCACTGAACAATAGAGAGGCCTCCATCTAAAAATTATTTCTCATTTTTCCCCCTAATCTTTAGCAAGTACTTCAGGATTTAGCTGCAATTAGATGAGAGGTTATTTGAAGAGGAAATGTGGGTGATTACTATAGGAAAGAAAGCACTTACCCTCACAACAACTTCACCTAAAAATCCTCCAGGAGCTCTACACAGTTCCAAGATGTATTTGCTTCTGCTGCTGCAAATATTAATAAACTAAGAACCAAAAGTATTTTCACTCCTTCATTCATGGAGCATAGCAGAGGTATGATAAATGGAACAGGAGAAATAGTGCTTTTATCTTTCTCAGCTGAGGAGGATACAGTATCTCTATTCAGTCTAATAACAAACCCATGGGATTGATGCAGATGAGCCTCTTATCTCAAGAGCTTTTCTCCAGAGGTGAGAAAGTCCAAGCAGAAAAGTCTCCTCTATTTTGTTCTCAAAGACAGAAGGAAAGAGGTAAAAAAAAAAAAAAAAAAAATCACACTGTTCCTAGGTCAACAAGAAGATACTTGAATATCACCACTTACCTCCTGAATGAGAAACATGACACATTATGATTTTTTTACTTCGTTCACTATTCAAGTGGTTTGACACAAATATCTAGAAATATTTCAGTCCACTTGGAGACCACCTCTGCCCTTGACTCCTTATTGTTCAGTTTATGTGAATATTTCCTTTTCCTTCAGTAATAAATCCACTTGCCTTGGTGCAATGTAGAGTTTGGTAAAACATTACATAGTCTAATATCCTTTTCAGCAGAAAGTGCATTCAGAAGGCTTTACAAATTTGGCATGCGACCTTCAGAACACTGCCTTTAAGGGTTAGGGGTTAGTATACATCCTTCCTTATCAGATTTGCCACACAGATCATATCTTTTTATTTTTGGCATAAAGCACTGTTTCCCTGGAGACTCTGAAAGTCTTGAACAGTCAGCTGAAAGTTGGCTCTGGCCTTATCTGCTTTGGGTTGGATAAATCTTCTTTTCTGGTCAGAGTCTTACTAGTGTTTATCTTAATTTCCAGATCACCTTCAGATCCTGAGTCTGATCATTCTTTCTTAAGAGCCAGCCACTAACACAACTAAATTCTGTTAGCAAATGTAATTTCTATAGTGGGTAAGAAGTCACTTGTCTAGAATTTATCATCCTTCTCACTGCCATTTTTCAAGGTGCTTTTCTCAAAGTTTTATTTTTTTATATGTGCACCCACTGCAGTCCTTCACCCAACTTCAAACAAGCTCCATGGGGTATTTGTGCAAACTTCCAAGAGGAATGATTTGCCTCATTTCCAGTGTCCTTCCTGTTGCGAATCCTGTCAAGTCAGAAAAAGCTGTTCACAGATCTTGCTACTAAATTACAGTAACATTAACACATACCTATAAGCTTCTCTCACACAAAATCCCTCAGATGAAATCCAAAGCAGTACAACACAGAGGATAAGGATTGGCAAGCTGCTTGGCCCTCGTGGCTTAGTATGACCACATCAAATATGACACTTGTCATTGCAAGACACATCAAACCACAGTAACAGCAATATTTCTCCTCCCAGCTGGCACAAAGCATGTGCAGCTGTGACCTCTTTTGATACCTTGGGAAGGCTGACCTGAAACAGAGACCAGACAGAGCTAGAGAATAAAGCAGATATTTATTGAAAGGCCTGCAGGATCCACCTTGGGCAGTACAAGAGCCTGACCAGGGCTACACTCAAGGTGGACTAAAATGGTCACAAAGTGGCAGACTGGTCACGAGGTCTCACACTTGTATAAGTTTTGGTTCATTTGCATATTGGGGTTTAATTGTCCAATTATAGCTTCAGATTATGAAGTCTCATCCTTCTTGTTTTCTCTCTACAGTCCAACATGGTTTGTGCTTTTGGGCCTGAAAACTTCTCATGGTTGTCTTTGGTCTCCAGCAGGAAAAGAATTTATTTTGTGTCCCTGCTCTGTGAAGAGCTGAGTGACACTGAATGTGAGGTTCAGAACTGCACCCCTAGGCAGCACAGAATCTGAAAAACAGGAAAGCTAAAACTTAAGGCATCACTTTTACCCAAAGGTGTCCTGACCAAAGGAATTCAGCACACATCGGAATACAGATGAAAACAATCTTCTAGATTTGGCTAGATTTAGACCAGACGGTCTCCTCTTGAGTTATGGGCTACATGACCACTCTGAACATTCTGTTATCTGCTTTGATGCAAAAGACACATCATACCTTCCCTCCTTGAACAGTCAGCTGAAAGCATCAATACCCACACCTAAGGCAGCGTTGGTATTCTCTACAGCACTCTCACAGTTGTAAATTTCACAAAACAACATTGATTTTAAAGCCTTTTTTGCATCTGAAAAAGGGTATTTTTCCCTTTAAATAAATAAAAGAAAATTAGGAATGATGCAAGAGAAGTTCTATACTACATTCTGTAGTGTAACAGCAACTGACTCATCTAGTTAACAGTGTTGTACCAACATAAAACTGCACAAGACATTGAACAGCATGGTCACCTCTACATGAGCTGCCAGCAAACCCAGCTGTAAGCCTGCCTTCATACCATTATTTCATTGAATGACTAACCCAGAAACTTCTATTTGACTTACCTGTAATCAGCCAGTTAACAGCAACAACAAAAACAATTCTTATATTTTTGCTTCTTGCATCTAATACAGTATCAGAAAAGCCTGTAACCCCAGCACAAGAAGAATCTTTCTAATTGCCTCAGCTAGATACTCAATTTATAAACATAACATTAAAACAGCTAGGAAATATATCTTTTCCTTACCTGAATTTGCCCCTCGAGTGGCTGGCCTGCTCTGGGCTGCCCAGAGTCTTCTCACAGCTCCCCTCTAATCAAGATTGCCCTAGAGGAGAGCACTTTTACCAAATTATCAACACAAAGTTTCTAATTCACCAATTTCTCTTCCCTCCTGCCCCAATCAGTGCTTCATGGGTCTGACACTTAGGAAGAAGAGTCTTTCCTCTGTAAACACCTTTCTGTGACCTCTAAAGAGACAAAAGGAGCCCTGCAGAAACTTGCCACAAAGGCCAATCAGAGCTGATTCCCATTTCCTGCCAGCAGCTCAGCACAATTAAATCCTGACACCTGACATGATGCATTGCCTTGTTCTTTAAAACACCAGTTTCAGGTTGATGCCATGAAATAATATTTTCAAATTACAGCTGCAGCCACTCATGCTATGGAACCTATAAAATTTCCACTCAATGAATGTTAATTGGATTATTATTTTAAAGTGATGCTCACTGCCCCCACATTAATAACAAATGAGCTCCCTCTAATTATTATTAGAGTAACTCCCGTGCAAATTAATGATTAGGCCATTAACATGTGCAGCTGAATTGCCATTAATTCTCACATTTGAGCAAATCAGCTAATAAAGTGACAATAAAAAAGGGAAATTCCTTTATGCATTGCTGAATTCCTTCACTCATACCAAAGGCATTGAACAAAGGACTGTTAAGCACTTTTTCCTTTTGTGAAATGTTAAAATGAAATTATTCATCATTATCTGGTAAAAAATTACTACAAAAAGCTGCATTTGTAAGCCTCGTGTGTTTGTAGGTAGTGCTAAAGTGCAACCATTTAACCACTGCTCATAGGGTACAGTGTAACACAGACAGTCAGACATAATATAATCAGAATAACTCAAAATTTTAGAAATAGTTGTTCTATGTGCAACAGCACCAAATAATAACTGTCACCTGATAACCATTCCAAGATTTTTTACATGTGTAGGACTTATAAATCAACACAAACTATGCTTTTCAAAGGGATGTAAGCTAATCACCCTTTATAATATATTGAGACTATACTCCTGCATATTTGTGACCAGAGGAATTGAGTTTCTAAAATTGCATGAATACATTATAATAAAAGTAGAAAACCTCTTCCTTGCTTGCCCCCCCCCCCATACCTTTCTGACACATTAAACAATCATTCACCCATTCTGTATACATTCGGTAATTCAATAAAACCCAAGCACGGTTCACATTTTATAAACCTTTGAGCTTTCTCAAACTTTGGTCTGAGCCTTCCCACCTTCCAAATCACAGACATTCAGAAATCTAATGCACTCTTATATAAGGGAGACCTTTCTCTCCACACTCACCTTCAACCCACTTCTTTCCAATCTCAGGTTTAGATCATAATTTTTGTATTCTGAATATAGTTGCTTTCATTACTGAACACGCACTATTATCTTTATATTTCTACGTTATGAAAATTGGAATCTGCAGGAAAAATGCAAGCTGCACTGCAGAAACCAATATCCATTAGTTTTCCAGGCAGAATACCCATGAACAAGAACATATAAAAGATGCATAGCTCTGGATATGATTACGATGCTCTTTGGTGCAGAAGGAGTAAAGATCTCCCTGATTAACTTAAATGATCATATTGCTCACAGTAGCAAAACTACATCATTTCATATTAATACCCTTGATGCTGGTATTAAAACCACCCAACTGATGTAACTGAAAATGTTCAGTACCTCCTTCAGGAATGATGAGTAGCAGTGGCCAACATTTTCTACTTATTTTCTATGAGTTGTGTTTCTATGTGGATTACCCAGTACTGCAATTTCAGTTCAGCACACTCTACAAATGCACACAGAATCGTGGCCAGACGAGCAAATCAGTGAACACTGCACACTTTATTAGATTTAGCATTCTCAGTTTGCAAGAGCAGGAATAAAACATGAAGACCAGCTTCCTAACTAGTCACCACAGCAGCAGAGTAATAGACATGTTCTATAGACTCCATCTGGGTACAAAAAAAAAAATAGCAGGAAAACTACCCCCACGACATTAAATGGAAATATATAAATGTCTTATTTGTGCGAGGTACTGGAATACATTCAAATCATACAGTGGCAACTGTAGTTTAGTCCCTTTATGTCATGTTTAACAAAGGCACTTCAGAAGACTGTCCAGCTTGCCTTTAGGCATCAAGGAGTTTGGATTAGTGCTAAATAAAAACATCCTTGTTATCTGGTTTATATGTAACTCCTCTGGATTATATGCAATTTATATGTAATAAGGTTTTATTTCTTCCCTTTCCAGAGGGCATTGATTGAAACATACTCTAAGTACCACACCCTTTTAGCCACACAGCTGCAACAGTGTCTTCTGCTCTTCTCCATGATCTGAGCAAGAGAAGCTTAGGAACTCTGGTCCAAGCACAACTTGATGCTCAAACCTGCAAATAAGTCAAAAAAACGGCAGCTCTTCAATGTTGTAACGTCCTTTCTCCACCTGGGAAGAAGTAACAGTCACTTTGACATTAAGTGTCACACATTGCTAGGTGTAAAACTGTCACCCTGATTTTTTCAGCCTTCTAATGTTTTACATTTTGGTACTGGAGTTCTCACACGTTGTAACATAGCTGATGTTTTGAAAACTGTGCATTCCTTCTTGGGGGAAAGACAAATTGATGGACTTCTAGTTTGACCAGTGGGGTCAGAGAAGTGTCAACCTCATAGCCCAATCACTGATCAAACTCCAAAAACTATTTAAACCCTAATCCCAAAATAAACTTTCTTCTTTTGCTCACACAACCTAACAGTGTGAGTGTGGTTTTTTTGTGTCCGTCTGGCGACATAAAACAATTTACTGCTTCACACAGGTGGAAAAGCTGAAAAGCATCAAGCACTGTGTTTGGAAATCACCAAACAATGCAGAGCTTCAGCCACAGCTCCTTGTTATCCTGCCTGTAACAAAGATGCTCAGGGTACAGAAAATATCACCTCTTTAAGCCCTTTCCCATCACCCAAACCTTTTGTCCTGGGACAAGCCAAACCACACCACTGACTGCAGGAGGATTCATCTCAAACAGAGGAAAAGCTCTCAATGACACCAAGATCATCCAGGCTGAAATATATTTATAGCTGTCTTTATGTGAAAGTTCTGTAAAGTCAATTTGTCACTAATTTTCCAGGGAGTTACCAGATTTGATAGCCCCTATTACCACTTTATTTCCAGTATTTGGGTTATTTCTTTTACATGTACCATGATTTTAAGTCTTTGAATATACAGTCTCAGTCATCTTGGAGCTAATTACTGTCTTTCTTAAGTGTTTTAACAATTTTTCTGCACTCCAGTGTGTAGATTGGTGTTCTCTGTCTACTATTTCTCTCATAATTGCTTCAGGAACTATTACTTGTCCATTAGGGGTGACTGCCCATCCACAGGGGTGAAATCTTGCTTCTAATGCTTCAATTAATTGACAATCTTTTGCACTACATTCTGGCTTAATATCTGGTGGGCTAATCTCTCATTGTGGAACCAAAGAATGGATGCCTTTTTCTGCAGTCTCTCGAGACACCCTGTTGGCCAAGTCATTTTCTCATTTTGGCCCTGTTTTGTCTGGTGTGCTCTACAGTGCATAATTGCAACTTCAGCTGCTTCTTGTACTGCTCCCAGTAAATGTAATGTTCTTGTCCCATGTTTGGTTGATATACCGTGTGCTGATGACAAGCCTCCCTCCTTCCAAATTGCCCCACAGGATGGGCACCATGCCAAACACAAATTTAGAATCTGTCCAGATGTTGACTTTCTTCCTTTCACTCAGTTCCAATGCCCGGGTGAGAGCAACCAGTTTGGGCTCCTGCTCTGAAACATGTGACATCAGAACTTTAGATTCAATTACCTCGCTCAGGGTAGTTACCACATATCCTGACATGTGTTTTCCACTGCAAACAAAGCTACCTCTGTCTGTATATAGTTCCCAATCTGGGCTCTCTGTCAGGCTGTCCTTTAAATCCAGTATAAATAATAAACTGGAATAAATTGCTTTGATCCTTTGTAGCCAGTCATGTTCTGGAGTACTTCCCACTTTGGTGGCCAAGAGAAACATGGCAGGATCAGCAGTAGAGGTGGTTTAGAGGGCAATGTCATCCTGTTCCATCAGCACCACTTGGTCCTTCAGCACTGGCCCGGGAGGCAGCCAGTGCCCCCTGTTTGTTCCAAGCCTGTCTGTACCATATGCAGTGTAGAGACCACCATGCTTTGTCCCAGAGTCAGTTTAGGAGTTTCCTGGGTCAGCAGCACCATGGCTGTGACTGCTCACACACAGCTCAGCCACCCGTTGTGGTGGGTGGAGGTAGAAAGGTTCCACGACCTTCCAGAAGTGTCCCCATGATGCCCTAAGCTTTAGTTTTCATATTTGCAGATTCTGTGCTGCCTAGGGATGTAGTTCTGAGCCTCACATTCAGTGTCACTCAGCTCTTCACAGAGCAGAGAGACAAAACAAATCCTTTTTCTGCTGAGAACCAAGGACAACTTTCAGGCCCAAAAGCATAAACAACAGTGGACTGAAGGGAGGAACAAGAAGGATGAGAGCTCACAACTGGACGCTGTAACTGGACAATTAAACCCCAATATGCAAATGGACCAAAACTTATAAAAATGTAAGATCTTGTGACCGGCAGGCCATTTTTTTGTGACTATTCTTAGTCCCCCTTGGATGCAGCCTTGGCTGGGCTCCTGTCCTGCCCAGGGAGGATCCTGGAGGCCTTTCAATAAATATCTACTTTATTCTCTAGCTCTGTCCAGTCTCTGTTTCAGGTCAGCCTTCCAAGCTATCACCCAAGTGGAGAGCCACCAGGAGTCACAGGTACACTGACACAATCACCCAACACTCACACTGGATTGCTGGGATAAATCCCTGAGCAGTAAGAAAGGAAAGGGTCTGCCTATAGAGTTCCACAGAGAGGTTTTTATTCCATCTTCACATGAAGGGGCCCAGGGATGAAGGCCAGGGCACAAACGAGGGACCAGGGTTTATATAGGGGGTGCAGCTGGTAACAGGAGCCAATGGGTGAGGGAGGAAGTGGTGCAGAGGTGGGGCAATGTACAAGGAGAACCAATGGGGGAACAGGGGCAGAATGTGGGCGGGGATTGCACTAAACCAGGGCCAATGGGGCTTTGAGGAAGGGAGAACACTCCAGGGGAAGGACATATAAGGGAGAAAGGGGCGGAGAGGCCAATGGGCCAACTGGGAGAGCAGAACTGGGGGACATTTGAATAACAGCCAAAGAACTCTGGGAGGAGGCAGCTTCTTCTCCTAACATGAAGGGACTTGTCCCAATAAAGGGACATCCCTCCAAGGCAGCCTCAGGTGCTCTGGTTTAGGAAGTTCACTGGCCTCCACAGCCACCCTTGGCTCGCATCATCAAGCTGTTAAAGGTATGCACTAGCTCGTCTCTGTTCCCCTGGAAATTCTGCTGGAACCCCCCCAAGGCAGTATTTTGTCACTCGTAACTCAATAATTCAAAAGATCTCATGCAATCTGGCAAGTGCAAAGCTGGAGCCCTCATTAGTGATTCCTGAAGTTGTTTGAATGTAGTCTGAGTATGATCAATGCATTTAATAAAATCTTTGTGGGCAGTTTTTAAAATGCCCCACAAAGGTTGGACTGGGAATCCATGATTACCAATCCACTGCCCCAACTGTGAAAGGCACAAAATTCTCTTACAGTTTGTTTCTCTGGGATTTGGCAGGAAGGTTTTTATTCTTTCTGTGCTTCCTTTGACCTCAGGGAATTTCAAAACCCAAAAAGGTCACAGTCCTCTTCATCACTTGGGCGTTCTTCCTTAATACCCTTTGACCATTTAATCCTAAAAAGTTTAACAATTTGACAGTGAGGTCTCAGCACTGTTCTTTTGTTTTGGTGGCTATCAGGATATCATCAACATATTTTAACTGAGCCCCGTGCAGATTAAAGGACTTGCATTTCTTTAATTCCTTTTCAGCTGATTCCCAAAAATTGTGGGGCTATTCTTAAATCCTTCTGATAGTACAGTCCAAATCAATTGAATCTTTCTTCCTGTCTGTAGCTTTTCCCACTCAAATACAAACCATTCCTGGCTGCCATGGTTTAGAGGTATGCAGAAAAAAGACATGATCTTTCCACTGAACTTCTTATGCAAAATTTACATTCAAAAATACAATCTCTCAGATCAGAGAGAACCAGAAATTAAATACTCTTGGTTAAGAAGTGCCATCTAATCTAACTACTCCATTCTTCTTAAACAACTTCTGATACAACCAGTAGTTAATTGGTGGTTTGAGTTTAGCTAAGTGTATAACACCACATCATCTTGCTGATTTTCACTGCACTGTCCATCTCAAACCTGGTCTAGCTTCCAGACATTAAGGGTTGTTGCCTGCACAAGTGATAATCACTGAATTAACTTTTTTTGTGGTCAAGGCAAACCTGCACAATCCAGGAGCTCTGTTCTAGAAGTCTTTCTTGCTTTACTCCTTCTACTACTGAAAATATTTTCATATATATATATATATATATATATATATATATATGTTTATATAAATATAAACTCTCCCCACAGTCAAGCAGTTCTATTAAGCTGTCATCTGAGTTATAAGATTCCTACATCTCAGAAGTAAATTTACTCTGTCAACGTCAGCTTAACTGCTTTGGATACTCTGTGTGTTTTAGACTTCTTTGGCTGCTTGATTCTTTTGAGTGAAAACCAACAGCTTTCTCTGAGTCTGAAATAAGTGAGGCAAAGTAGCATGTAAAGTTTTCTGTCCTTCTGTAAGATTAAGATCAAATTTCCTACCCCAATCTGGCTTACCATAGTGCCTTTCTACTCAAAATTCAGCATTGCTAATAATAAAATGAAGCCATGAAAGAAAACTGAACCCTTTTAACCATAATTTGCATCTAGATAAACAGCCCAATGTCAAAGTTTTCCTTCAAGAGGGGATGGAAGAGGTTGCCTGGATAATGCTGGTTTCCTCCTGATGATCACTTCGCTCTGCAGCAACAGTTCATGGCTGCAAAGCTGAAGATGTTTGTCTCTAAATTTGCTTCTGGACTCATCTCTGGTATTCTGCAGCTGATGTTTGAATATGCATCTGCCCTGTACAGCCAGTGGAGAAACTCAGAATCCTCCTGGGAAGAAGAGCTTAGGGGGCAAAGAAAGGTTCAAAGCAACTCTGAGGAAAACTTTTTGGTTTTCCATTCATTAAAAAGGAGACACAGGAAGATTATCTTATCTTCTTAAACATGAACTCCAATTTAGCACCAAGAGCTTAAGATCACTCTTTTAGAATCCCTTCTTCATTAAAGGCTTGTATTTTGGTATCCTTGTTATTTGGGGTAAATTGTTCATTTCCTTCTCACCCCCTCCTAATCAAAGTCAGCATCCAGTTACAATGCAGCTGAGGAAATAATCAAAACCTTTGTAAGTCAGGAATAGTTGTGCCCCTGCTACTAAAACCTTCATGGCTCACAGCAACTAGAACTTTTGCAGTATTTTTGTGACTGTCTTGATAGACACTTTCATAATCTGATGATATTTTTTCTCTCTCTCTATTGTTGCATTACCATGCCTCAGGTGCACCTAAAAGAAGGAAAAATGAAAAACCTGTCAGTGAGGACAGAAGTGTAAGACTTCAAGAAGTAAATAGTCATGTACAAAATAGTAAATGTACTTTATTTTGGATTTCAGAAAGCCAGAATGGTGGGGCCATAGCAGGGATTCTACTGGGAGAGCTGGAGGTTTATGCATCACCCAGAATGTTTCCCCAAAGCTATGGAAGTGAGAGTAGAAGGCTGTATGCAGTGGTCCTACTAAAAGACAGGAAGTTTGATGCACTCTACCCCAATGCTACTTTTTCCACAGTTTATGTTTCTTCCTGTTTTGCTGATGAATGAAGTGATTTGTAGGTTTGTAGGGGGAAAAAAACAAAAAAACCAACAAAACAGCAAACAACAGCAAAAAAACCTGCTTTCATCTTTTGATTGGTAGATGCAGCTTGAAAATTCATTGCTCCTGAAACATTAATTCAGCTGAAACTACAACATTTTAAAATGAGCTAGTCTTAAGTAAATACTTTGCTTTGTTAAGGTATTTTTCAAAAGGAATTCTCTAGCACTTTTAAAAAAGGCAAAAACTGGGTTTGGTGAATCTGTACTTAGCTGCATTTCATCTGTTTTTAAAACAGTTGTCTCAGGTTAAAGGACTTGTCTTTTATTGTACTAACATATGTATGGTTATTTCAAGCTCAGACAGACACTATTAGGAATAGGAGCCTGATTTCTTATCCCTAGTCGGATCTGAATTTCTGAATCTCTTGTCTTCAGACTGCACTTCCATTGGTGTATAACCTCAGTGAGTATTTAATCTTCCTTCTATAATCTCTATATAATGTAAAACACACCTCCTGTTTAACTTTTCTTAGTCACAACCTTACATGCTTGAAAAGACATGTGTAAGGCCTTGTTTTTAACCATCTACATGGTTAGAAAAGTTCAAGGAAAAATACTTAGAAGTAGCATGGCCTTAATAGTGATTTTCCATAAGATTAATGGGAGGAGATTTTAGTACAGTATTCTAATATGAAAAAACTTGTATTAAGGACAAAGAAAATTGTTGGTAGTTGGCAGTCATCAATAATCAAGGCAAATTTTTACTTGAATTCCTGTCCAAATCATCAGCTTCACAGTCAAATGGTAATCTTTGGCAAGAAAAGTCAAACTGGTGCTGAAGCGGATGTGGATGTGGATGGATGCTGCCTTCTCTGGGCTTTAGCTTACAGAAATCTTGGCCAAATTTTAAGCCTTTTGACAGAGATTGTTTGGAGGTTGGGGTGTGGCAGAGCTAGGTTCAGTGCTCCCAAACTGAATACAATAGAAGTCCTTTTAAATATATTTTTAACTGCTCATTAAATATTGGGCAAGGGTATTGGTACTCAGTATAATTAAGATGTAACTTGACTGGCACCTTTATTTTCAAGTATCATATAAGTGTTATCAAACTCTTTTTCTGGTCCAAAAGTAAAAATTAAAAACAAAATTTTAAAAATATGCAAGGAGCTGACATCTTAAAGAATGGTAAAATTGAAAAATAGGGGAATGGGATTATTTGAACTGTGAAGTAGAACATGAAATATTAGCTGCCTTTAATCTGAGAACTGCATTAAAATCTGGTGTGCTTTTGCTAATCCAATCCACTTTAGTTGCTGCACTCCTGGAATTTTTCAGAGATCAGAATTTTGAAGCTGTCTTACATTCCTTGCATGCCTTTGTTATGTTGGTGAGAAAAGAAGATGATTCTTGAGAAAGGAGCATTCATTAGTTTCATTTGCAACTGTATTAACTCAGCCTTTGCCAGTACCAGAGCACAAATTACAAATAACAAGTTCTGTTAAACTGGCTTGTAGTGTTCTGTATTATAAAAGTCATAACCTTATTCTAAGTGTACAAGCAAATGTTTTGTTTAAGACAGATGTTTCTGTAAAGAGAGCTTTTCTGAGAAACAAGGAGTAGCATGTTTGGAGGAATAAAAGGTCAGCTAAAAAGAGTTCTGAATATCAGGAATGAGATATTGATTTTTTTTTTGGTATGTAAAATCATTCCTAATGTGTTCTTTTCAACCACTGACAAGGCTTATTCTAATCACTGTCTGAGGAAAATGAATGAGAGGCTACCAAAAATCTGTAATATGGAAAAAAATATTCGGGGAAGAAAAGGTTTTGATTGTGATTAAAGGTGCTTTTACTGACTGACTGTTCAAGTATGTGTAATTTCTAATTACTTTAATTATCTCATCAGTACTATAAAGCTGGAGCTATTTTAATCATGTGTATAACTGATACAACTATTTATAAGATTCATTATTAAGCTTATATCCAGAACTACAAAGCTATAGTTCTTCTTTAGTTACTGTATTTAGTTATCTTTTTGACATTAAACTTCATTGACTCCAAAAGGAACAATGAAAACACAAGCTTATCAGAGAAAGAAATCTTTGGAGCTTTTCTCTTTTTTTAACTCAACATGTGTGATTTATGGTCTTTTAAGATGACAATGAGGCCATTCTCATTTTGCTGACACAGTGCTGCCATTCACCCAGTGGCTCCTGACCCAAACAAGCAGTATTTAATCTCGGGCTTTGCAGCTATTTGGTTTAATCATTTAAAAAAAGCTACAGCCAAGATCAAACCTTTATATAATTGAGAATATTACATTCACACTGAGTGTTCTGTAGAAGAACATGGACCATTTATGTGGATAATTAAAGGATTCATCATGATCAGTAACACTTCCATGAAGAGCAGTCAGTTTCATGGGTTAGACTGAGCCATTCTTGGGCTGCAAGAGTAATTATTGGGGTTTTGCCACATTTGAAGAGGTCTGGAGTACTCTGACAAAGGAAAACATGAATCCCTGTTTTAATGGAATCCATTGTATGGCTGGAAGCTGCCAGACTGCTGATGAATTATGTTTGCAAGAAGAGGAAGGGATTCACTGTCAGTGAATCACAGAATGTTATATTGATTCTAGTGCTGGCATATAGAACCTATACAACTTCTCAGTAGGTATGGAAATCTCCATTGCAAATGAAGATTTAGTAATTGTTAAGGAGCTATCAAAAGTGAATTAAGCTGCTCCTAAAAAGATTTTAATTCTCAATTGACTTCTGCTTTCTCCATAGCAGGGTTCATGCTGTCTAGTACGCCAAACACCAATTTCTA
This sequence comes from Trochalopteron elliotii, assembly GCA_024734555.1. Lineage (NCBI taxonomy): Eukaryota > Metazoa > Chordata > Aves > Passeriformes > Leiothrichidae > Trochalopteron > Trochalopteron elliotii. Next base: position 951,171 of record JANPWX010000233.1, read on the forward strand.
TCTCCCCTTTATTACAGATGGCTCATCCTTTATAAATTTGCCAAATATTTCTTAAAAGTATTTTTCATGGATACCTGTGGCTTTGAGAAGGAAAGAAACATGAAATTATTGGATAAAGCAAATGCAAATGGTTAAATATCCACTGTAAAATGATGTTTTGAAATGGCCACAAGACTGGAAAAATCAATGCTTCTCTACATTTCTGTAGCCACACTGAAATATCTGTGGCTTCTTCAAACATTTAGATTTAGTCTTATAGTCTTAAAAACAGAAATGCAAAAAGTATACTCAAAAAAATGTGCAAGAGATAGATGGAACATAAATAGATATTGGTAGACATCTCTTGTATGATGTTAGAGACTATGGGATTTTTCTACACCATTCTTTCTTACAAATTAAACAGAGGTAGGACCATTCATTGGTTTCTTCCATTTCATCTTTAAAGGTGAACTATCAAGAGATGCAGAATTTTGCTGCTGACAGAGTCATGGTGTTTGCACCTGAGTCACCTCTGTAATGTAATATAAATGATAATAAAGGTCTAGGTGAACCAACTTGAAGGTGCCAATAAGACCCAAAAACCATTTCTTTCTAAGGATTGCAGAGTAGAGCCTTCTGTGCCTTTGTAATTATACATTTCTCTGAATCTTATTTTGATACTAGGTAAGATTTATTCCAGTAAATACAAATACTATGCTTAATAGTGTGAGTTCTACTAACTATAATGTCAGAGAATTACTGATTTTTTTCAAATCTGCTAATTTCCTCTTTCTACTTTGTCACTTTCATAACAGAAGCCCTCTAACTGTGCATGTTTATAGACTGAATATTTTAGTCAATAAATGTTTTTATTGACTTGCAGCGAGTTCAATATTTGGTTAACATTAAAATGACTGGCTTGTGGGGGAGCTCTGAGAAGTGGCTGAACCCTATAAAATGGGCAGATAAATGTTTACAAACTCAGAAATGTTGAGAGAACAACACAATGAGAAGTTTATCTGCTGTGTCCTGACTCTCCTTTTGCTCCTGAGGTAAGATATCCCTCTACCCTGCTCTTTATCAAATGGAAAAGGATTTTCAATTCAGTATTTTTCTGTCATTAACTCTTCTGGAGTGACTTTAGGTGTGACAGTTTATGGTAGTTTGAGCATTAATTTGTGAAGATATTAATCTGGGTTACTTTGGGAACCTGCAATGTAAATTCTCTCAAATAAGACTCTTCTTTTGAAACAGCAATGATCTTGAATTTAAGCTCAGGGCAAATTACTGAAGCAACTGTTCCATGAGACAGCAGTAAAAATATTGTTGAGTGCTTTCTGCAGAGTATGGTATTTTCAGAAAGCACAAGAAAGTAAACTAGAATTTCTAGTGTCATGATAATACATTTTCCATTTTAAACTTATGAAGATAACTGACTGGTCAAAAAACAGTTTAGAAAAATAAAATTTTAATTTTTTTTCCCTATCTTTGCTGCTTTGGTTCAGTATAGTGGCATGGTCAAAAATATCCTGTTAAATATTTGGATACGGAACCCATTGTTGAAGAACAAATGCTACTTCATGGAATTCATGCCCTGGAATCCTTGAGTTGTCTTGCAACCTGCAAATTTTCCTTGAACCTAATAGATCAGGTATATTCTTTGGCTTTCTGTAAAATCCTCAATGCATCCTTGAGTCTAGGCCTTTGCCATTTGGTAAAGTATTAATAGACCAAACTCAGCATTTACCACTTAAATGTTAAAGTATGACTAATCTGAAAACCCTGTGCATCATTCTGAATATTCTTAATAGGATATTTTTCCTCATGGGATTTGCTTATAAAATAGTTGTATTTGTGAGTCATGAGTCCTTGTTTCGAATTCTCTGTCAGGGTGCTTTTCTGCTGAATCTTTGGAATGAAATAGCTGAAGAAAATTGCTTCAATTCTAGATTTTCTTTTTAAAAAATGTTGAAAGTAAACCAGCAGGAGGAATGAACACCACACAAATAACTTGAGAGAACACACTCACACTGTGCTGAGCCTCTGTAACCACGACAGGGCTAAAGGCCTACAATGACAATATTTTCTAGCCATTATTCCAATTAGTTGTTTCATGGAGAGTTTTTTTTACATGGAGTGGAAGGTTTCCTGCCTGGCTGCTTTCCATTTGTACTCCTCAGCTGGTAAAAACAGGGATTTGCCAACTAGGAGGACAGGCCTGAGTGTTGCAGTGCTCTCCACACCTGAGCAGGTGTTCCCATATCAGGAAAAGAGTTTTAGCCTCACTCTCGATCTTTTAAGGAAGAAGAACCAGAAACTTCAATGCTCCTCTCACCATAATTGGTCCAGTGCCAGGACAAAGGCACCTGTTGGACCCTTGAGCTGTTCCTCAAGAATTGGAGCTGTTTTCTTTTGGGCAGCAAGCCAAAAATCTCTGTTAGATCATTGAATACTTAAGAGAGATCACAGAGATTCTTGGGGCTTTTCAGGGTGTCTTGGCAGGTGTAAGGAACCTCCCTGCACTGTGCACGGCTTTTATTCCTTTGTTTTGTAAAGTTTGTCATTTTCTTCTTTAATTAAAACCTTTTTGCTTTTCAAAACCATCTCTGATCAGCCATCTTGTTAATTATTCTTAAGCCATTTCTGGGAGGCTGCTGGTCACCCTCAGAGCTTGATACACCTTCCTGGGGCTCATAACACCCTGGCCTCACACAGCCATGTACCACCTGAAGTTTGCTCCTTTCATATTTACTTCAACTTTGCAATAACATTATAAAGATAAAGGCTACCAAATACTGCTGGATGCAAGTGTTTGTTAAACATTTTAACACCATTTATCAGCCTTTTCAGTTATTGCCCTTGACTCTTCAGAAAATTCTGTGCTCCTAGAAACCAGGATTTAATTAAATCCTTTAATTAAAATCTTTTTGCTATTTCAAAACCCCTCTGATCAGCCATCTTGCTAATTTTTCATAAGCCATTTCTGGGAGGCTGCTGACAACCCTCAGACTTTGATACACCTTCCTGGGGATAAAAACATGCCTCACACAGCCAGGTATCACCTGAGGTCTGCTCTCAACAAGTTTTCTTCCTGCAGGCTGCCTTGTTAGGGAAGGAGTGTCTTCAGATGTTGTAAGTTAAAGAAGCTGCTGATAGTTCTTCCAGAATCAATACTCAAATAAGGAAGATTGTTTATAAATGCCATGGAATTTTTCCAGCTTCCAAAGAATAAACTTAGTCTAGCTAAGAATCTGATCTTCATGAACGCTTGTCTTACCATTACCCAACAAAGGTGCTGCCTAAGCAGAGAATTTAGTTTTACAGGTAGCTGGGGTGGTGTCACAGACAATGAAAAGTGAGAACAGACCTGGAAAAAAAAAAATTACCATGCAACAAGCCACTGTACCAAGAGTGGTCACACTGTGCTTGAAATAAGGATTTAATTTAAACTTAATGAGTTTTCTGCATGCTGGTTACAACTAAATTGATTAGAAATATATGTTTTGGTTTAACAACTGTGCTGCAGGAGAAGCATTTATTACATAGCTGTTGAAGTGGTTGTTTTCTTGATCATTTGATCTTTCATGTCCAATAATAAAAATGAATGTAATTTAAATGCAGAATCCATCCTACTTAGTGCTCGTAATTAAATGCTTTCCAAAAATGTTTATCATAATTCCCCACTGTGGCTTGTGGCTAATTTAATCAAATGGTAAGATCCTTCTCCTCTCACCTGTGTCTGCAGCAGATAAAATTGTGGGAGGGATATGTTGCTTAATTAACCCTGTAATTCTTACATTTGGGTTAATTAGCATCTAAATTAAGGTTTTTTGTGTATCATATGCTTGGTGCTGTAGTCTATTGTACACAATTTATTCCTCTGCAGCTGAGATATTTCTGCTTGCTTACGTGGTTTGATTGCTTTCATGTGAAAGTTTTAAATTTTTCTGCTGCCTTATGTGCCCCTCCTTGGATACTCATTACAGAACACGTCACCTGATAGCTGAAATAACTGAGTGTTCAAAGAATGAACAAGATCCTGACTGCCCTTGATATGTGAAAAATTTTGGAATCCTGATTTGGTCACCATATACATTTTGGTGAATGTAACCATGTTCAGCTGCAGTTGTTAGGATTTAAATATGTCCAAATGTTGTATTAATTTGGATGCCTTTGCTGAATGCATTTAGCTGTTCAAACCTGCTATCTCTACTTACTCATGAGGTATCAGTTTATTTAGGACTTGATGACTGGAAAATGGCTGAATTATTTAGGAACATCTGTATTCATAACAGGAATGACAAGAAACAAAGACAACCAAAAAATTAAGTTGTGGCTTTCCCATCATATCAGAGTAGGAAAGCTACAGGTTGCAGTTTCTTACTCTGAGACCATCATAAAGAGGTATAGCTCTGACCTCCTTCATTCATTTAATCTGAGCTTCCCAACACCCCTCTGATGGACAGTCTGGGGGTGTCCAAGCTAAAATGGTTAAATAAAAATCAGAGTGAGGTATCGAACATAATTGTATTATGTGGTTTGAATTTCCAGGAAGGAATTTTGCTCTGAAGGAAAACACTTTGCAAGGCTCTGCATGGTCAATGTAGGGCCCAAGCACCTTAGACTGTTGTTGGTGGGATGGCTGCAAAGAATTCAGTTGTTCATTGAAACACAGAAAGTCTCTGGCTGGTCCAGGGCCAGTCTGGATAAACTGCTTTATTCAAAGAACTTGTAAATCAAATGCTCATTACAGCTCCAAGGAGTGCCTTTAAAAACAGCCAGCCCACACACCTTGCAATCTCTAACTCTCCATAAGTGGAGACAAAAAAAGAGTAGGAATTAAAATATTAAGCATAAGCTGAGAAATGTGGAGTTTAATCTTTTTTCATTCTGTACAATGTGTCAGTTTCAGGTCAAACCTAAATGTGATGAGCAGTTTCCCTGTAAAGGAAAAACCCTTATCAGAAAGGCTCCTTAAAACAGCTTATGAATTATTTCACAAGGAAAATAAGTCTTTTCAGAGCATGCTTCAGAAACAGGAAGGCCAAATATGTGTCCTGGGTTTGCAGCAATAACAAGGCACAGCCATGCTTGAGCACGAGTACAGCGATTTTATGAGTTACAGGATTTCATGCACAGAGTCCAGGACCAGAACCCTCTAAGGTCAATTCTTAGGAGCTTACCAGGAGTGTATAGTTTTCAACTCACAAACTTTTAGGCTGATTAAATTGAGCTCAGTATATTGTCATCTTGCAACACAGATTTTTCTTGTGGCTTGTTCATGCTGCAACAGCACAAAAAAAAAAAAAAAAAAAAAAAAAAAAAAAAAAAAAAAAAACTCAGGCAACCAACAATATAAAACTTGACTCTGAAATTATACTGAAAATTCTGAAACAGTGCTGATATGGAGTTAAAATTACTTCCTTATTTTATCTGTGAAAAATACCCTTTCTTAATGTGTTATTCATTGTGGACACAAATACTGTGGATGACATCAGACCACTTGAGAAGCAATTTGAAGAAAATGTTTTCTAGGAAACTGTATGTTATTCCCCTTAACCACTGAAATGAAATAAGCTAGCAAATAAATATTCAACACTGGCATTTTATCCACTTTTTCTTAACCAATCAAAACCAAGCTGTGAAGCATGGGAAAACTGCTATTAGTCTATTGTGCAGGAAATCTGTGCACAGTATGAAAATAGATGTGAATGCGTGCATATGCACAGCTCTAATGTTGCCCTTTTTGTTACTGAGGTTGACAGAATTGCTTATTATTGCTGAAACTTCCTATGGTGAGCAATTAAAGATAAGGTCTTTGCCAAATGTAACTGAACTGGATTTTCCATACCTGAGAATGTGCTGGAGTCTGTGGGTTTTGTTTGTTTGAGTTGGTTTTTTTGTTGTTTCTGAGGCTAAACTTGGTAACCTTATGTCTTAGGTTGCAGTGCAAGATGTAACCAGCAGTGTGTATTCTATCACCAGCTGTTCAAACCAGCTGGGGCAGGGTTCTTTATCCCTTCCAGGACCCATCCTCCCTCCAGGGGATATCTGCTGTCCATGGGCCATCCAGGCTCACTGCAGGGCTGACACAATTCCATCATCCCATGGGGAGATGCTCCACCCAGGGGAGGAGCCCAGCATTCCTACCTGGATCAAAGCTGGCATTCAGAACACCAGCACAGCCTGTGTGCACTGGATTGCCAGAGGGAGACCAGACCCATCTCAGCACCACTGGACCTTCAGAGGGAAACTGCACCCTTCTACAGGATCATCTCTGCTCCAACAGAACCACATCTGTCACTGCAGGAGGACTGGATTGGACTGACACCAACACCCTGACCAACAGGGGGTGTTCTGATCTGTCAGTGTTTTCTTTTTGTTTGGTTCCTTTTTTGTACTACTAACTTTTTATTTTAATGTTCCTAGTGAAGAACTGTCATTCCTGTTCCCATATCTTTGTCCAAAAGCCCCTTAATTTCAAAATTATAATAATTCAGAGAGTGGAGATTTACATTCTCCATTTCAAGGGGGGCTCCTGCCTTCCTTAGCAGACACCTGTCTTTCCAAACCAAGACACCTTACTGTTCTTGAAACATGGTGCTGAGAAGGGGGAAGAGATGTAGGTGAAAGGAGGACAGAAGAGGAAGGGAGAGTTAACTGAGTAGTGTCCAGATGAAATCACTGATCTCCTCATCCAGACTTGGAGGAGCAAGCTGTGGATCCAAAACATGACAGATCTATCCTGACTTCTGCAGCTTATTTCTGTCTTAGCTTGTGTGCATCTGTTCAAAGGGTTACAAGAAACACAGAGCTAAGAGCTCCTGCCAGTGTGAGGGAAGTCCCAGATGGTGAACAGCTGCTTATGATGATGCCCCAGGTTTCACTTCCTTTTCAGAGAGGAAAAGAGCTAAAGGATTGTTACCAGCTGTTGTTACTGGGAGCAACTGACAAAGTGTTTTTTCAATGCATATTTTTAGTTTTGCCCTGAATATAGTTTTGATGCAAGAATCAGGCTGAACACCTCTCTTAGCATTTTCCTTGTAACTGTGAACCACAGCACATTGCATTTATTGCAGGGTGAGAAAACACACATTGTTGATTTCTGATACAGAAGTTACTGTGTCAGAGCCTTATCAGGGATAAGTTTCCGTGGTACCAGTGAGCCAGGCTGCATCAGCACACACACATAACTGCTTGAGTCAGATGAATTATCCCAAGTGAAGGATAGTGGGATGCAGAGAGCATATGGAGTATTTCTGCACAAAGCCAGCTTTTTCACACTGTGGTCCACCACATTTTGGTGTAGCTCCAGCACAAGTAGCCAAGACTGTTGTAAGTTTCCAGCACAATTAGCTCATCTGTCTTATGCACCTGGAAATCAGAGTGTGGTGATAAATGATTCCCTTAAGCAGATTGAACCGACAGTCAATAATGATGAGCCAAAAAAATTATCTTGTGCCTGAAGCTTGAATTAGAAAAGTGGATTTTTCTGCAGGGGTGCTCCTGTAAGGCTGAACCACAGGCACTAGTACTGTACTTGGTATTGAATGTTTGGAAAGATAAGCAGCACAATGCTTTGGAGGGTTGGTTCTGGGTACTGTGGTTTATAGGAACACAGGGTTTTCTGAAGAGTCAAGGGCAATAACTAAAAAAGGCTGATAAATGGTGTTAAAATATTTAGCAAACACTTGCATCCTGCAGTATTTGGTAGCCTTTATGTTTATAATGTTATTACAAAGTCGAAGTAAATATGAAAAATTACAGTGCATATTATAAAAAGCATGGACCAATACAGTGGTGAAGCACAGAATAACACAGCATAGTCAGAATGAAAATGGTCACAAAAACCTGACACTGTGCAAAGCTTGCCCAGGAGGCAAAAAGAAAACTGAAATCACTAAGAACTGAACACACAACAACTGAAATTACTATGCAGAGTGCTGCCTTATCACATAAAGCAGCAGGTAAAATCAGCTGTCAGGATTTATGTATCTTGTTTCCAATATGAGATTGGTCATTCAGACCAGGCAGCATTAAATGGCAGCTTAGTTTTCTACTGAGTGAGGATATTCCCCTCAGAGCATCAGTTTAGACCTAGAACTTCCACAGAGTGAATAATCAAAGGTGGTGTACCAGGAACTGACTTACTAGTAAGAATATCAACAGGTCTGGTCAAAACAAATGCAAGACTGTAAAACATTTGCCACTCGTGCCTCTTCACTGTGTAATTACTGTGATTTGCAGCATTTTCAGCATATTTGGAGGAATCAGATCAGGTGGTGAGCGTTGGGGTTTAGGTGTTTAAATATTACCCAAGGAAAGCTCTGGTCTACTGACAATTCTTTTGTGCTGAATTGGGAGCTGTAGAAGGATTCTCGGTGAATCCTCCAAGGTGAAGCTAAAGGTGCCTGTGGTGCTTCCCTTGACCACTTGCATTAATTAAATTGATTCAATATCCTCTTAATTAAACTGATTCAACATCCCCACACATGACTGGGAGCTGTGCCCTTGAAAAGGTTGGCCAGAGAGGATTCCAGCAGTGGCAATGAGATGTTCAGGCATGCCAAAGTACCTCTCAGTGGATATCAGTAGGATGGTTTATCCCCTGGGATTTTGCCTCCTCTTGCTTTAACTTCCATTGCTTTCTTACTATAAATGTGGAAAAAGACTTGGAGACAGGATGCAGAGATTTTAACAGGACAAAGTCACTCATGTTTGAAACAGCTCTGGGGGACCCCAAATGATGCAGAACTCATGAACTGACCAGGCTTTGTGTTTCAATCCAGTGATACAAGCTTGATTACTGAAGCTGATGCCATTACATTGGTATAGATTTGAGAATTAACACTTTTGAAATAATACTTGTCAAGAAATTAGTGCCACTGGTTTAAATTTTAATTTCAGAACTAAACATTGTTATCTTGCAGTGAAACTATTGAGAAAATTACAAAACTGGTGTTTTGTGAAGGGATTCGTGATATGTATTCTTGACAAAACATAAGCAGGCCTATTTACTAGAGAGAATTTTTTTATTTTGTCTATATACTCACGGTAGAATAATTTAAAAGCTTTATTATTAGTGGGAATAGATGAAAATTCCTCCATCTGACAGGAAAACTTCATAACAAAGGAGGTTCCTTGATTTTAATTTTGGCAAGTTAGGTATGTATCATTTACTCAAAGCCATTTTATTTGCTGACTTTTCTTATAGGCTAGTTAAATTCCAAAGATAGTTAAACATTGGAAATATTGAAGATTATTTTTGAAGCTTGCTGAAGCAGTTTAAAATATTCCATATATCTAGGTAATACCAGTAGGCTCTCATTTATTTTAAACTTTATATGTAAAATATTCCAATAGCCTTTAATTATAAAAACAAAAGTATTAGAATTACCTGCACAAACAGATTGGCTCTTTTTTATTTAAGTTCAGATGAGAGGATGTGCTTTTTTGGGTTAGAGTCTGCGATGAGTTCTAATGATTAATACCTAGGAAACACGAAATCTGAATGTACTTCCATAAATAGATGCATGACCTGATGTCAAGTTCTGATACAGCTGTATTGCAGTATTTAAGTAGCCAAAAGGGATGATAAAATACCCTAACTAGACACTACCAGGATCTACCTCTCCAGCAATCCCCTTTTACCTAATACTGTGCAAAGTTGAAGGGGGTAAGAAAGGGGGAAATGAAGCACAGTTTCCAAAGGAAGGTGGAGCAGGAAGAATTGCTGGAAATTTGCTTTACCTTGGTAAGAAATTTGGCAGAAATGTTCTGATTTGAAATGAAACATTTGCCAATCTTAGCTAGTTTAATGTTAAAAGTGGTCCTGGGTGTCACATACAAATCAGAAGTTGACCTCTGGTGAGGCCTGGGGGAGTGTCAAGCCTCAGGCAGGCTCCATGACCAAAAAACCCAAAATGGACAGGTCAGAGCAAGTGCTCAAAAGTAACTCCTCCCCCACACCATTCAGTAGCTGCACCATACCCAGACTCTGAAAAAGCCACACCTCCTTTTGCATGGAGAAGTTATTTCAGTGCTGTTTTGTCTACCTTAGACAGAGAGGATAATATAAAAGGGATAATATCCAGTACCTGGGGGCAGGAAAGCAATGTAAATCACTTAACAGGGACTGTCTTACTGCAACAGTAGGCAGCACCAAACAGTCAACCCCATTTTAACCATGGCCTTGTGCTGTCAGGTCCATCAGAATTTACCTGTTAGCAGCACCATGTTCACAGCTAATTTCCACTTGCCCTTTAGCAGCAGCACTTACCCTCATGCTGGTATCACTACAAGATAAGTAAGACATGACACATCCCTTGCAGGGTTTGCCCTTTGCTGCTTTGTCTGTGGTGGCAGAAGCAGAGCTCTGTTCAGGAGAGTGCTGAGACACGTGCCCAGCCAGTTATCAGAGTGAAGAGGGACACTTGAAATCATGTCTGAAACACCTCCCTGAATTAGGACATTAAACAACCCTGCTCAGGATGCAGAAGGTAAATTTAGGGAACAGTGATAAAGGCAGCTGGATACCTGTTTACCCTTGAGGGAAGTTAAAGTGAATTATTTCAGTACTGTGTGGGTGACATAGTCGGTTCTGCTGCCCAAACTTCCATTGTGGCACTGAAACAAAATGCAAAATGTATGTTCCACATATACATTTGCAAAATATTACTTACACAGCTAAACAAAACAAAGGCATAATTGTCACAGTGTTTTTGGGGTTTTTCTTAACAAGCACAAATATATTTTTAAATGCTAGGTGAACACTGTGTGCAAATATTGCTATGATACTTCATCCTTATAAGCAATAACAGAGCCAGGGGATAAACTAAGTGAAGTCACAGCATAAAGACTAATTTTATGCATTTCTTTGAGAGAATAATGAAATTTTAAGGAAGTGATTAAGTTTCCTACCTACTGAATAGTCTTAGGGGACAGACAACCAAAACTATCAGCTGCTTTGGTATTTGTGCTGGCACAAAGTCCCAATTAATTAGATCTAGTGTTACAGTTACGACTCAGTAGCACTCCCTTAAAGGAAATAGTGGAAATGGATTTTAAGACAATTGAGATTTCATTCTTGCAAAGGGATGTCTAAATGGAGATCAATGAATCTGAGAGTTAATAAAGAGACGTATTAGATGTATTAGTTCTCCAATTGTCCAGGGTCTTCAAACAGAAATGCACCAAATCTATTGCACTGCTTATTATATCAGTTTAGCTGACTGGTTTTCAAAAAATATTATCATCAAATATATATGGCTGAGCAATTTTCACATGGTTTAGATTTCACTTGTGTTATCAGTTCTTGATTCTGATGTACTGCAGCAAGTTTGAGTTGCATCCCACCCTCAAGACAGAACAGAAAAAAAAAGAAAAAGCTTTTTCAAGTTTTTGAATGTAGGCTTTTTGACTCTATTAAAAAGAAAAAAAAAAGACCAGTGAGTATTGAACACAGTCAGAATTACTGAATGAATAGCCATTACCAGTTTTCTCAGCTTTCTGTAGCTCATTAAGGTGTTAGTTTGCTGTGCTGCTTTAGGGAACTTTTGTGTGGCTGTGAATCTGTCCCACAAGGAATTCCTCTCACTTGAGTTCTGCCAATGTCCCAGTAAAACATTTCCACCACATTTTCCAGCCTGAGACCTTTCTGGACACTTTGAAAATTAAGTTGTGTTGTCTCTAGTCCCTAAATAAGTAGCTGGAGGGCACAAAGATGATTTTCATGCTTTTTCTGATTCTGACAGTGGTGGAAGAGAGCTGCTCTGCACTGGCCCTTATGTCACTGACCTCAGGCTGTTGACTCTTGAAGACCTCCAACCATTTGGCCATTTTTTTGTGCTGCATACCTTTGGTCATTCCCATACCTGTACCTACAGTGGCAAAGATTGGAAACAGCTAGAGAAAAGGGCTACTGGAGCCCAAGCCCTCAGCCAACCCCCTTGTAAATTCATCTTTAAACAATGTGACTCCACCATTTTCCAAAATCTTGGAGGGAGATTTAATATTTTCCCATATTTAATAGGGGCTACATGGCTTAACCACCCACTAGCTTTGAAATCATCAACTACTTTTCCAGGGATTAGGTGGTTCTTTAATTATGAAAAACAAGTAGAGCAGATGTTCCTTTCCCCCTCCTGCCTCTCCAAATCAGCTTGAAGTGTACTGGTATCCACAGCTGAAGGAACAGACTACAACTCAGCAGTGTTTTCTACCTGTATTAAGGGCTTTTGGACAGATTTTTGTGGAATGCTGTCTTGGGATTTGCAAAGCACATTTCTGTAGTAAACAGCCAATTGAGAAGAATTACAGATTTTCTCATTTCAATGTCTTCATAGCACAGTGTTTTATACAATTATTGTTATCCAGGAATGGGTAACAGTTTTCTTGAGGTAGCAGGGAATCCTTGAGCAGCAAAAGCACAGCTGCCTTTAGCACAGTCTTTCCTCATGGTGTGAACTCCTGAGTACATTTTTAAGTGATAAAGTTTTCTTAGTGTAATACCCCAAACCCTTCATTTCTGGAGCTGACAGAGCTGGGGGACATCAATTCAACACAGTGTGTTTTGTTTGGAGTGTCTGGTTATTGTTATGGTTTGATCAAATGGACACAGACCTTCTCCCCATATATTCCCTATTATTACTTCTACAGGATTAGAGTCTTTGGCAGCCTGGGAGGATTCCTCCCTGAAAATGCTTAAACTTTGTTGAAAACCTGGCTATCATACTAAATGGGATACATTTTCACTGTAAGTGGACATGGGGAATTTCTCAGTCACTGACTGTATGGTACAAAAGCCACGGATTTGGCACCGGGGTGCTCGTTTTGAAATATTTTTGTGAATCCTCATCCAGTGAACAAACTTTAAAGTACATGTTAGTTCAAGTTTCTAAATCCAGCTGTCAGTATTTACAGTAAGTCAGTAAGAGTGATTAACAGTGTTATTTTCTTTCTTGTAAAAACAGAGCTTTCTGAATACATTTAGTCCAATTCTTGTCCAAGAGCCAGATTTGCCTTTAGTGCAAAACCAAACTAGTCTTGTCATTCTTAGGGTTTAATTGTTTGGGGGTTTTCTGGTTTTGTAGTTTTTTCTTTTGTTTGTTTGTATGTGTGGTTTTGGGGATTTTTTCTGTGTGTCTCAGTTTACAAGACTATAGAACTGATTGTTTTATCTTGTGAATGACTTTGGTCTGCTAGACTGTTCTAGATCACGCTGTGAGCAACACTTACACCCTCTTTCCTCTACATCCAGAGTATAACCTGAAGAGGATTGAAGGGGATTGAAATGTTTCTATCAAGTCTTGGAAGGAAGAGAACAGAGCTGCCTAGTTTATTCGAAACCGTCTGCTTGGAAAACAAACATACTATCAGGTTACAAATACCCCTGCTGTAAAATGAAAATATTTTCTGAATTACATGACTATAAACTGGGTCACCTGGGAGTAATTCAACTGTGTATATGCCATCACAGTATGTACCAAAAATCCTCTGACCAGTTTCTTCTGTAGCTCTAAGTCTTCAAAAATAATCACTTTTACAGCTGCCCCCCAACAGAGCTTCCTCCATGTACTGCAAACCAAGGTTGAATTGTGAACCTGTTTGGCATTTAATTGATAGGTGGTCTTAGAATTCCTTGAATAATAGCTAAAACCTAAAATGCTTAAGTTTTCATTTGTTCTGCTGAATACAGATCCCTGGAACTTGCGATTTTATTAATAACTTCAGCTTTCACTTGTTTCTGCACTATAATGCATAACCTGGATAGAAATAAATATCCTCCATCTGAACTCCCATCGAGTAATTACTGTTTGAAGTTGATAAAGATCTGCCATGTAACTCTAAAATCTGTATTTTTCTAATTGCTAGCCCAAAATCTCTGACAGAGAAAATGCACTCTGCCAAATTGACTGGCCAGCATTACTGTCTTCTCAAGCTGTGCATATAGAACAATCCGAAATGCTGTTGCCCCATGGGACCTGTAACAACATTCTTATTGTGTTGTGCTCAAATATGAGATTCCTGTGCCTTCCCAGGCTCTGTGCTGAGCAGCAGAGGCCATGCAGCTGTGACAGGGACAGCAGCCAACCTTCACTCCGTGCTAATTAACCTCTGCTGCCCCCAGAGCACTCACACCCCAGCCCTGAGACCTATTTGTTCAAATGGCTGTTTCTGAGACCTTTAAAGGCCTTTCAGTTGCATGCATGGAGAAGAAGCATGAAGAAAGTGATGTATCAGAGCAGCTGGAAGCTAATCAGCTGTTGGAGTGAGCCTCCTTTGGTCCTGGCACTTCTCCTCCACAAGCAAAGCAAGAAGCTGCTCCTCAGTTGTCTCCAGTGAGGGCCACCACTGGGACATATCCTTTGTACAACTTTTTCTTTAGGACACAAAAATTTAAAATGACAAACAAGCTTCCATTTCTTTTCCAATTCCTCATATTTCTGGAATTGAAGTGTAACACAATACATTTCTTGATCTGTGATCATGTCCCCAACCAGGCAGTTTCTGTATGCAAAGACCTTTCACCATTTCCACTCAACATCAAGAAGTCTCTCTGTCTGGCCTGCAATTATTGTTGTTATGGTTCAATGAGTTTCCAAAGTAGAAACTTTGGGAGAGATATAAACAAGAGAAGAACTTACTTTCAAAACCTCTTCATTAGAAATACATTGAAGGATGTGTTTCCCTTTTCATGGGGTGCATAAAAGATTTTTTTGCCCTAACTTCATGAAGATGGTTCAGTGAGGTATATAGTCTTCTGGAAACCATTAAATGCAGACATGACACGAAATTAAGATTCAGGAGATTCAGTGAGAGAAGAATCAGTTTTGTGTTCACATTGTTGTTGAATGCAGACTTGCTGACATGTAGGTGGGGACAACAGTTAGCAGAGCAAAATCTTTTTTTCCATGTTTTCTTAAACAGTGCCTGGGAATTTTGGCTGAATCATCAAGTCATCAGAAACTGGGCACCCAACCTTTAGACACCTTCAAATGAAACCTTTTAGCATCATGGTTCAACTAGCGTGTTTTTCCTTCACAATTGATAAATTCAGCTGTCTCTGTACTATCTGCACTTTCCTGTAAAACATGGTTTCCTTTCATTTTCTTTAATTTCCCTGAAGACCATTGTGAGCTGTTGTTATGGTCTCAGAGTAAAACAGAACTAGAATATAGCTCTTGGTGCAAAAAAAAAAAAAAAATACAGCAAGGCTGCTTAATGGCCTGCATGAGGGAACCAAGATTTCCTCTAATCCAAGGGCTGGAGTAGATTGCCTTGGAGAAAATCCTGAATGAGTGTGTACAGTAAAAAACCTGCACATTGAGACCAGACTCATTAGTCTCCCCTACGTGCCTGCTTGGTACATCTTGGTGATTCTTTAAGATCATGCCTTTAATTCCACTGGCCATCTGTAGCCCTGGTTCCATGCCTGAGGTGTCTTGGTTTTCCGAAATTCTTTTTCCAAGGAATTTTCTGTAAACAGGAGACGTGTTTTTGTAACTGTAACTTTGTTATTCATTCCTTTCCCTAGGAGGGATTTCTTCTTGATGTCCCTCTGGTCTGACCAATGTGATTGAAGGGGTTTGCCTTTTTGAAGGGGTTTCACCAATCAAAATGGCCTGTGTAAAACAGTATAAAAGGGAGACACATCCCAAAAATAAAGGAGTCATTTTCAGCCTTCTGAATCTCAGTGTCTGTGTCATTGAGGTGTAAAACAGTGTCAGCCACCAGGAAGATTTTTTTTTTTCCTAGTTTAAGGTAGGAGAGTCTCTGTTACAAAGGTGTATGGATGCTGATTGGAAAGACATGGACACTGTTGGTACACCCTGCTCTGTGCAGGGTCCAGCCTTGCCCTCTCCTGCTCACTCCCTGTGCTAGGAACCTGGCAGTGTGCTGAGGACTGGCTGAATGTATTGAATTCCTACACTGAGTGCAAGAATGTGTGAGAGGAGCTGTGCATCAGGAGGTTGTTAGATTTATTGGTTTATTTCAACCGCAAAAATCTATGAAACCATCACGTGTCTCTTTGATTAAAAAAATCTGCATGAAAATACTTTATTTGATTCTTGTCTTCTCAGCTGTATTCACATATGACTGCTGGAGTCAAACTGCTGCTGCATGAAGACATATTCATTTTTTGTCAGCATTAGGCTGTATCTGCAGCTCCCACCCTTTCTGAAAGAGCACAAAGTACCTTTCAAAACATCATTAATCATCTTTATCTAGGACCTGCTCATTCCTAGCTCTGCAAAAAGAGAAATTTGAAATTAACACTTAAATCAGAGAAGTAAGTATTTTTGACTAACAGTTATTGTCAGAGTAGCAGGTAGGACTTCTGAAATTCATCACATCCCTGTTGATTTGTGTTCATTTGAAAAGATTGGCAAGAAACAATAAAGCAGCACTAACTTTTCTGTGATTTAGGGAGCCTACAAACACAGTGATTGTGGGGATGCATCGTGAATTCTTTCAGCTTGATTATGCACATGTTACCAAGAAAGGTCTCTCTGGTTCCCTGGGATTACCTGGGATTGTTACCTGGGATTTTGGCAGGTACAGAAAAATAATCAGAACCACAAGGATCACGTTTAGCCAACTGGTTTTCTGTTTTCACAGAGGGTTTCACAGAGAGAGGGGTAGTCTAGCAAATAACCTGGTGAAGTAACATCAGGTCCCACAACTATCTTAATGTTTTCTTCCATGATATTCAGCTATGCTGGAAAACATTCCTCTGTACAAAAAAACTCAGCTGTCATAAAGACACTGGTGATGTTTTTAAAAATTAAAAATGTAGCTTATATGAGGCAGAGAGAATGAACATTTCTGTGCTGTGTGACTCCTGTTTGGCTCAAAGACATATGGCACATTTCTCTAAAGATGGCTGCAGACTAAGAACCAAGGTTGCATTGGTTTCTTCTGCACATCAAGTGTACAGATATTATAGGCTGATGTTCAGGTGGGATGTGAAGCTGTATGTAAATGCAATAAGGTAAGTCATTGCTGAGCTTTTTTTCCCTATTGAGATGAATACCATAAAGAGAGGGGAAGAAAAACATGGTGTTGTGCACTGCAGGTGACCTGGAGCAGAAACCCAGTGATACATTCAGCTCCCACCACCACGGGGATCAAATCTCTGAGGTGCAACAGAAAACTTTGTGTAGATTCTTCTCAAACATGCTCAATGTCTGCATGGGGGCAGTTCTTAAACCTTGTGAAGCCTCTGCTGATTGGAGACTTCAATTGCAAGTGCAGTTGTGGGCTGATTTGGCCCATGTAAACCAAGTTGTGCATGCAGCCTGCAGTCAGGGGAGCACATGTGCACAGCTGTGTTTATCTGACACTCTGCAAATCAGGATTTCCTTTTTAAATAGCATGCTGACAAGAACAAGGTCATGGAAACCTTCCTATTAGCACTCATAAATAAATATATATATATTTTAGAATGTTACCTTAAGAGCTTAGAAATTATGATTCCTGATTTTTCACAAAAGATTATGGGGGTTTTTTTAGGGTTTTAACCTT
The DNA here is from genome assembly GCA_024734555.1 of Trochalopteron elliotii. Classification (NCBI taxonomy): domain Eukaryota; kingdom Metazoa; phylum Chordata; class Aves; order Passeriformes; family Leiothrichidae; genus Trochalopteron; species Trochalopteron elliotii. The sequence continues at coordinate 968,676 of JANPWX010000233.1, forward strand.
CACTTAAATATACCCAACTACAGGATCTCTAAAATATAGCTAGGAAAAAGCCTTAGTTAATGAATTGGATTTTGATAAATAAAAGCTTGCCTCACCTTATCCTTTCAAAGCAAAATACTACCAGCAAAATATATGGGATGGACTATGACATGTCCAATTTATTGAGGTGGACTTCTATTTCCCACTGACTTGACTGGAATTGATAGGCTGAAGTCTACTGAAGTTGAAAACCCTGAACCCTGGATTTCGTTCATGAAAATAAAGGGTATGTAAGGGTGTCTTAAGGGTTCTGTTGTGTAGTCAGACTTTAATTGACTTTTCTGAATATTTTGGAATGGAAGATGGACCATGAGTTTTTAGAAGCTGGTTTTAAAAAATGCAGCTCCTCTTGCTGACAGCATATCAGCAGTACAGCTGATGCCTCCATAACTGTTACACGCAGGACACACCCATGAATAATCAGGAAAATTTGGAAAAGCTGTGTTGATGCACCCTATGATGAATGCTGCCATTAAATGCTTTTTCACAGAATATTTAGGGATATTGGAAGGGATCTCTGCACATCTTCTAGTCCAACCACCTGCCCAGGCAGGGTCACCCAGAGCACACTCCACAGGAACGTGTCCAGGTGGGTGTTGAATGTCTGCAAAGAGGGAGACTTCCTCAACTCCCCGGGCAGCCTATAGGAATTATTATAGGATTATACAAAGTAAAAAAGTTGTTTGTAAAGCATCTGGGAAATGCCTAAATATTTATTATGAACTTGTGGTTTTGAGGAACTCAGCTGGGGAGACCACCCAGAAGAATGAGAACTAGGCAGGCTGAACTTCTGATCAGACCAAAACCAAATCACTGGATAATCATAACTGCTTTGTATGGAATCTAAAAGAAAAAATATGGACTCCTAAAATAAAAACAAATGGTCTGCATGGCTCTTAAATTCTTCTCCCTCCCTTACTCATATTAGTGATGTTGTAGCTCCATATCTGTGCTATAAAAAGTTCCTTTTCTGCTCTTTTAGATGGTCACATCTAATTAATAGGACAGAGAAGGTCCTTTAGACTGAAGGGGATCAAAACCATATGGAATGGCTGGTTGCCACTTCCACTACATAGCACAATTCCCAAAAGACTGAAAGATTACCCAAGCTCATCAAGTTGCAGAGAAATGAGTTACCAAGCAGGAAAAAAGGTGGAGATGCTATTGAGAAAACAGAGCCCATGAGTTCTCATCTCTTAAAACGGGATTCAGTTAGCCTGGAGGTATTGAAAATTATGCATTGTGTAAAGATTCCAACGTAATAAACAAATGTTTGCATCTGTCTCTCCTGGGCAACTAACTGTGAAAGATGTTTTTTATTTCATCAAGTAGAGAATCTTTTATAGAGAACTATCCCAGGTGACTAAATTTACCTTCTACCTATATCTGAGGAAAGGTGAACATTTGTTTCCTATTTCAACGTACTGTTGTGCTAACAAATGACTTTTCCAGTCTCTTCCTTTCTCCAAAATACCTTCTAACTGAATTAGAATTCAAGAAAAATGCTAAGAAAAGGTATTTACTGCTTTTAATCACAGCTGTAATTCCCCAGCTCAATCCTAGCTGGCCAGCAGCTGATTTAGTACATTCCCAACATATTAGTGATCACATCATTCAAGAGGCCTTCTTGTGCTGGGAAAGTCTGTGCTGAAATTAAGGTTCTGTTCTTTCTCCCAATTCCTGCCCCAGCCAGTAGAACCCAATGTAATTTCAAAGGGTGAAGTACTGAGCCAAGTCTGTCTCGGGAGCATTTTATGGAAGTTACAGCTGGTCTTTGCTGAGAATGTTTTAACCACAGTGTTAAATTTAAAGGATGTGACCCCACAAAGAAAACTTAATACTTCAAGGCCCCATACTTTAAAAGCAGTACCTTTATGCAAGCTTCCAGTGTTTGTGTTCAGTGTAAGGAGTTTGCTAATAATTTGGGATAAGTTAGAGGACTTGAGAACAAGCTGAAAAACATCCTGAATTAAACTTGTGTTAAGTTCCCCACATGAAATGGGTATGCAGACATTTTAGGGCACTTTAATGCTATAGCTGATGTCAGTTGGAGCCTGAGATGGTGAAACTTACCCTGCTTCAGTAGGATGGTCTGAGCTCATACAAAATGAACATTTACATCTGTCGTAGGCTTACAGGAAGAAAAGTATATTAAATATTAATGATTGCACTTGCCCTGGTAAGGGGAACTATTTTAGATTACTTTATAAAAGCTCAGTTTCTCATTCTTTGCAGGTCGAGTGCAGTGTGCCTTTTGATGGGGAACTGTGAATTTTCCCACTTTTTGATAGTGAAGTGTGTAACTCCACAGGTTGCAAACTACTGACAATTAAATTGGATTTTAAAATATCTGTCCCACATGCATATTTTCAGCTTGATTAAATATTTCAACTTGAAATAGTAATACTCTCAGTAACTGGATGAGAGGGCTATTGACTGTGTCAGACTGGATTCCTGCAAGTGAAGTTGGCCCTGAAATGTCAGAGCAGTGCCAAATGGAGAACTGAAACTCCTGGCTTTTGGAGAATGTGCTGAGCTATTCCTACAGCACAGTGATATTCTTTTACACAGAATAAAGACTTTCTGGAAGACAGGAACTCATTGTGGGAGCTCTAGCTCTAAGCCTGAGAAAGCTCCTGTGATCTTTGTACCTCTTATTTCCATGTCCTTTGCCAAAGTTTCATTATTCAGATCCAGCTTCCCTGCTGTTTCTCCCTCCCACCCCTTTTGCAGTGCTGATGGAGGGCAGCCACAGCAGGGGCTGCTGCACAGGAGCAGCAGCTCAGCCTTTCTTTCCAGCTGATTTACAGAAACCCACCTCTCCCACTCACAGGAAATTCCCAGCCATGCAGAGCCATGCATGTTGGTTCTGTGCTTCTGTACCTGAGGGCTTCAATCCTGACACTCACCAAGAGTGAAGGTCACCCTCCTTTTGCCCCCACTTCCACTGCTGACCTTAGAAGAGGGGGATGTGTGTAATTTTCAGATTTCTGACATACCAGCTTTGACTGGCTCCTGGATAAGAGTTCAGCAACCTCAGAAATATCAAGGAGGCCCTTCAGACTGCAAGGTCTGTGAAAAAAGAGTGGGAAGATCCCCTTTGGTTCAGAGCTCCTGCCCTAAGACAAAGAAGCTCTATTGCCTTCTTGGGGAAGGATGGTTAAGTATTTAGTACCAGATAAACATAGTACCTTGGACATGTGACCTTGGTCACATAGGACTGTGTTCACTGGTCTTGAAAATAGCACAACCTCATTTTAAAATAATTCAGTAATAATAATTGAGGAGACTGGGGTGAAAAATAGCCAGAAAACTTCAGTTTTCTGTTGTGCTGTTTGAAGTCCAGTTAAATTTTGTAAGGAAGGTGATAGCTCTTCAGTGCAAATGATGGAACAAAATCATTTTAAGTGTCTTTTACATAACACAGAAATGCCCACTGTGTCACCTGGGAACTTAAAATGCTGTGGTTTGTATCTTCTCTGCTTTACAGCTGTGCACTAGACCTGGCAGTACTCTAATTGCAGTTACATAATTAATGTTTGAGCTGCAGGCTGCTGCTGCTGATTTTGGGGGTTAATACACTAAAGCAGGAGGCAAAGAAATGTTTGGATCAGGTTGGGCAGAGGGTTAATGCACACTGAGCACACAGACAGAGGGAATCAGATTGTTTCAGGATGCATGTTAGTTGTAGAAACACAGGAAAATGGATTTGTTGTAGGCCAGGCTGTTGCTGAAAAGCTAAATTCCTTTAATTCCTACAATAAAAAATAAAAAAATTATTCCTTTATATTCCTGTGTCACACTAGGTGAATGCTCTAGAGGTTGAATATCTGCAGCCCCTGCTTTGAATGAGAATTCATGCAGTTTCCATACCCCTCCAATGAGGGGAGGGGTATGGAAATGCCTCCAATGCCTCCTTTCCTGACCCTATATTGTCAAGTGTATGAGAAATGCCAGAGTGAACTTTAAAAGTACATAGTTAATAGAAAAAAGGATTATGGTACTCCACAAAGGCCTCTCTAACATATACTGTAAAAACACAGAAAATATCACAAGTGGCCCTTATTCAGTATTTAAGAAAAAAAAAATCAAAGCTTAAATGCTTTGAGTAGCCTCCTCTGTTCCCTTATAGCTAATTAACAATACTGAATTTTAGTAAATCAAGTGTTTTTGGCAAACATGTAGAAATACAGGTCAAATATAGACTAAAATATCAGCTACAAGGAAAATAATTAATTTTTATAAATATAATTTTCCCCTTATATTTATTCTGCCTATATATTTATATTGCTGTGCCTATATTTAGCAGTAATCCAGTGCATCTTGCATATGGTGAATGATATTTTGATCCAGGAGTTTTCTGAGTTAGAGGCATTCCTGTGTACCCCATTGGAATGCTTCCAGCACCTGAATTACAGATATTGTTCTATGGCAAAGTAATTGACCTTTCAACTTAGAACTATTACCATTTCTGTATTTCTTACGAGGAGCAGCCAGTAGAAAAATATGCCTGATGGTTTAATAAGAACTTCATTCTCGTGCCTTTCCAAATATGTTTTGAGAAACGAAGTCAGGAAACTCAATGGAACTGGATCATAGATAATTCACACCTACCAAATCTTTCTGCTTCTTCGGAACCCCAGAACTTCATACTGCAAAAACTCAACCCAAAATATTATTATTAAAAAAAAAAAAAAAAAAATAGAAAAAACACCACCAACCAAAAAAAAACCCCACCCAACAAAAACTGAAAAAAAAAAAAGCACCCAAAACAAAAACAAAACCAAAAACACAAAAAAACAAGGATATTTCAAAGCCTGTATCTTTAAAGCAGAGGAGTTTTAAACAAAGCTCAGGAAATTAGGCATAACTGTCAAGTGAATGTAGCTGCATTTTTTGGTCCATGTCCTCTTGTACTGTTTTAGAGCCTGAACTACTTATGAGTAACTAATCTGGGGACATGCAAAAACAAAGAGGACAATTCAGGGGAGTTCAAAAGAAGAGCCTGGAATTTTGTGCAGATAAATGTGTGTTCTGTAATTTCTGTATGAAAGAACAGAAATGCAAATATCAGAATCATGTTGGTGGAATTCCCTTAGGAAGGGTAGAGGGTCACACACAACTGGAGACATGAACTCAGCAAGAGGAGCAGGAGTTTGAGGTTCCAGAGGTTCAGGATGACCAGAGAATCTTCTAGAGAAAGTTCTTTAGCATTGGATCAATAGAAGAAAATCTTCAACTTTTCCTCCTATTTTCAGAAAAACAGTGTCACATTTTGTATAAAAATTGAATAAAACTTTTACTAACCTGCTCAATAAATATTGCACAGGTTAGTGGAAGTACGTGATTCATCATTCACAACACTTGGATTGACAAAGAGCTTTTGAAAGGTGTTTCAAGTCAGTTTTTCCTTCCTTTCAGTTCAGCTCACCTGGGGCTCCCTATGCTCTAAAGAACACATTAAAATCCAGATGAGTAGAAGAAGAACCCTGTAAAATTTTCCAGGTTGCTTGTTGTGCAATCAAAAACAATGAAGACTAAATCACTCACCGACATAGATGTTTGTTTTGGGCTGCAATGCAAGATGTAACCAGCAGTGTGTATTCTATCACCAGCTGTTCAAACCAGCTGGGGCAGGGTTCTTTATCCCTTCCAGGACCCACCCTCCCTCCAGGGGATCTCTGCTGTCCATGGGCCATCCAGGCTCACTGCAGGGCTGAGACAATTCCAGCATCCCATGGGGAGATGCTCCACCCAGGGGAGGAGCCCAGCATTCCTGCCTGGATCAAAGCTGGCATTCAGAACAGCAGCACGGCCTGTGTGCACTGGATTGCCAGAGGGAGACCAGACCCATCTCAGCACCACTGGACCTTCAGAGGAAAACTGCACCCTTCTACAGGATCATCTCTGCTCCAACAGAACCACATCTGTCACTGCAGGAGGAGTGACTGGACTGACACCAACACCCTGACCAACAGGGGGTCAGGTTTTATTCTGACTCTGTCAGGGTTTTCTTTTTGTTTGTTTGCTTTTTTTTTTGTACTACTATGTTTTTATTTTAATATTCTTAGTAAAGAAGTGTTATTCTTACTCCCATATCTTTGCCTGAAAGCCCCTTAATTTCAAAATTATAACAATTCAGGGTGGAGGGTATTTATATTCTCCACTCCAAGGGAGGCTCTGGCTTTCCCTGGCACACACCTGTCTTTCCAGACCAAGACAATGTTAAAACAATTTGCAATTTCCAGAGTCCAAGGAGCATTTGGACAACATTCTCAGGCACATGAGCTGTGGTTCTGGTGTGGTCCTGAGGGTTGTCCCTTGCCAGGGTAGGAATTGGGTTGGATGATCCTTGTGGGTCCCTTCCAGCCTGGGATATTCTATGATTCTACAGACATTTCCTTACGTCCTCCTCATGGCAGTGAATACACACACTTGTGTAGGGCTGAGCTTGATGAAAAAGCAGAACTTTGACAATGATCACTGTTTGTTTCTGTGTGAATAATGACACATCAGTTTAGCCCAGCACATGAGGAATTCAGGTCAGCAAGTGTCCAAAACAGGTTAAAGCAGGATTTTCTTATCTATAAATCCGAGAATATAATAAAAAGTGACTCCCATGTGAATTAAAATCAAGAATCCCCATGAAAATGAGGCAGACAGGAGAGGAAAGATTATACCAAACTGTCATGGGACCCTGAAAGATGTCTGGGACCAGCAGTAATATTTACCAGCAAAACCTTAACTCCAAATTTTCTTATAAACCAGGAACAGTGGCTTATAACAATACAGAAATGTATATCCTGCCATAAACTGTGGAAGTTGCTACAAGAATACTGATACTCAATACTGAAACAAGAATACTGATAAGTAAAACTTATCAGGAAGAAATAAATTAAACTTTAATTTGAATTTCCAGTAGAGTACTAGCTTTCTTGGTACTAGGACTTGTTAAAAAAAAATAGGGGAAAAGGTTCTTTCGGAAGCCTTGGTGAAGAAGAACAGAAGAGAAGGAATTACATAGGAGTTGGTACTTGAATTCTTCTTCCCAAAGCCTCAGGTAATAAGAAATTAGAATAAGTAATCAAAGTTTGGGTGTTTTGTGCCACCATTGGGCAGTACCTGCTTGACTGCATGTTCTCATCTTTGACTTTGCAGTCAGTGCAAAGTAATGTCCTATAAAAATGTTAAGGCAGTAGGTACATAAGGGTAATAATGAAGCACTGCTGTGGTTTATGGGTTTTCTTTTTCCTGATCTAGAATCCAAATATTTAAAAATTAAGGCAATTTCTTGAATATTGATGGGGTTTCCTAGATGCACATTGCTTGTACTTTCCCTTGCAGGACAAAGCATTTGTTAAACATACCACTCTTCTCATCAAGGTAGAAAAACATCTCATAAGAGCAGCACTTTTCATAATAATATCCCATAATGGACAGTCTTTTATTTAGTCCTCTCTGCTGTGTATTAAATAATTGTTCTCTGTCTTTTGCAATCTATTGTGTTAATACTTCTTAGAAATACTTGCTTTTGTTTTAATTTAATTTATGATTCAAGCAGAAGGGGCACCTTTGTGTTCTGTCACAGGCATCATTGTCTTAATGTGTATCTAATGTAGGAACTTCTGAAATAGCAGGGTTAGAAAAAACATTTGTTTGGCTGCTGAAGTCTGAAGGATGCTGCATATTGCTTTTTGCTGAAAGCTTCTTTTCCAGCAGCTTCTATAAATGAGGTGCTTGAGAAAATAGCCTGAACTTGTTTTCTTGGTTACTGTCAGAGAACATGAGGAAGCCTTTTAATTAAAAATCCATTTTTTTCTAATGTTAGTGACCTAAATAAACAAGACATTCCATGAAGAGTTTTGTTTCTTACAAATGGGGGAAGGGAAAAACAACGTTGCTGGTTAACATTAAACACTTTTCTGACCATAAACAGCACTGATCTTTTTTCCTGCTCTTCTTTGGCCTGTCTTTTATTCTGTGTCTGATCAGTGGAAGTGCCAAGCACCAGCAGGGATTTGTGAATGTGAAATGGCTTTTGAAGCCTGAGGATGGAGGAAAATATCTGCCTGAGCCTGTTTCCATAATCAGTGCCCATGTCAGTGCTGTCCTACACTGATTCTTCTTATTTTATGCATAATTTTCATTTCCTGATCAGACAGGCAATGGTAGCAATGCAGGTTTTTCTGAATCCCTTGTTCAGCACCATTCCTCAGCATGTTACAGACACTACTTGTTTTGAAGCAAACATGTCAGCACCATTCTGCAGCCAGCCAGAGACTTTTGTGCTGGAAATAAGATTTTATCTAGAAGGGTCTCATCAGACTGTGCAGTGCCACTCAAATGAGGTGAATTTAACAGCACAGAGTTCCACAGCATTAGAGCAGTGGTCTACCTTTCCTCTTCCAGTTGTAAATTTTCACAATAAGAGTGGTCCTTAAACCATAATTTAACTGCACAGTGAAAGTACTGATTCTGATGCCTTAAGTTTTAACTTTCATGTTTTTCAGGTTCTGTGCTGCCCAGGGGTGCAGTTCTGAGCTCACATTCAGTGTCACTCAGCTCTGCACAGAGTAGGTAGATAAAACAAATCCTTTTCCTGCTGGACACCAAGGACATCTTTCAGGCCCAAAAGCACAAACAAGGGTGGACTGAAGGGAGGAACAAGAAGGATGGGACCTCACAACCTGCAGCTGGAATTGGACAATTAAACCCCAATATGCAAATGGACCAAAACTTATAAAAGTGTGAGACCTCGTGACTGCTCATCCATTTTTTGACCATTTTGGGTCCACCTTGGGTGTAGCCCTGGCCAGGCTCTTGTCCTGCCCAAGGTGTATCCTAAAGGCCTTTCAATAAATATCTACTTTATTCTCCAGCTCTGTCCAGTCTCTGTTCCAGGTCAGCCTTCCCAAGGCATCAATTTTCCCAGACACTTTCTGTCTCCTCTGGGGGCATTGCCAGTGTAATCACAACTGGGTTTTGCTCTGAGATATGCAGTTTGCTTTTTCTCGAGTAAAGCACCCAGGCAGACCTCTAACTTTTTGGCAGCAAGGCCTGCAGAGTAGGTAAAGCTGCTCAGACATCAGTAAGCAGCAATTTTTGGGGGTTTCATTCCCTCCTCTGTACTTTCTGCCCCTGAACAATGGAAAGTGAATTTTGTGTAGTACTGTAGTCTTGTTTGGCCAGATGCTGGCAGTTCCTTGTGAGCAAAATCAGTATTAGTGAGTCAAGGAATCCAAGAGCTTCATCACGTCTGCTTAGAGAGCTGGAATTACCATGGACCACTGTGGGATTAGGGAGGAGCATGCAGGCTCCTGTGAATCTGACCACTCCATAGTGATTAATGGATGGGATAGAGGTGAAAGACCTGGTGTGTACCAGGTCAGCAAACAGCAAATGTCTCACTCACAGTGACTTCTGGGAGAAATTCTGCTTTGAATGTCAGAAATGCTTTTGAAACACTCAGTCTTGGAGCTGAGTGTTTCTCATTCTGGAAGCCACTTTAAAAGTACAAAACATGTTTTGGGGCATGTATGTAGCTGAGTGAATCAGAGGTGAGTGGCATGAAAAAATCAGTCCACAGATGGGAAGTCCCAACTTGGAGAAGTGATGCTGGACAATGCAAGTAACACAATTCTCCATTTCCACAGTCACTTTGCTGGGAAGAATAATGATCCTGATCCTGGATCCTATGAGATCCAGGACTCCTGTGACCCTGAGACTCCTATGGGATGTCAGTCAAACTGGGTAGGTCAAGAAGTCTCAAGTCACACAACACACCTATAGAGGAAACTTCAGAAATGTGCCAAATTATGGTTTTAGGTTTTGGGAAGAGGATTTCTTATGTTTTACTCTTGTTTTGACATTAGAAAGAGCTAACTGTGACCTAACATCTTAACAGAAGGAACAGCTTTCAGTAAGCTTTATTCTTTACAAGGATCACAGTGGTGAAAAAAACCCACCCTGCAGTACTTATTCTTCTGCCAAAATTTCCTCTGAAATATGGTAAGTTCCTGAAAGAGTGATCATTTACATGGAGGTTCTGCATGCTAGTGATGTGATTAAGAAGAATATTTTAGATGGGTGGGATTTGCAAACAAGGCCCAACATGTCAAACTTAAAATCCATTAATAGCATTCACATCATCTTTGTATTTCTACCAAATGGCAGATAGAATCCAATTTAGCCACTTTTATGTATTTTTTTTATTATTCATAAAAACTGGAGTCCTGCCATTATTCATAAACAAGGCAGGAAAAATCAGAATAAACTGCTGAATACCATCAAATACTTGGCTCAAATTCATTTTGGAGAATAAACAGCTCCAACTCAACTGCCAGCACTAACTAAACTTCTGCTTTGTTCTTAGCTGAAAACATGAAGTTAATCCATCTGAACTAGTAGTTCCTTGCACATAATTTCTCCCACTATTACAGTTTCTGGTCTGTACACACCTAGTAACAGATAAGTCATTTAGTGTGTCGTTTAGTTTAGCTCTGAGGAGGAGTGACAGCAGAATGACAGTTTAGCAAATTTTCCTGGTTTCTCTGTTTCTCAAATTTTCCTGTTTTTCCAGTGGAAAGTTGAAAATGGGAGGGTGATTGGATTGCTGTACTGAATGGGTCACACTTCAGTATAAATTTGATAAGCTGATAAAGATTTAATTGTTTACTTAATTACATCTTGCCAGAATATGCAGATACTTACTGTCTCAGACACTTCAATTGAGTTCTGATACTTCTAAATATTTCCACAGGTTTTATCATCATGGGATCAGACTGTTTGTACACTTGCTTGCATAGAAATAATGTGCTGGGTAGGATTTCTCTTCTCAGGTTTAATCAGGCTTTTCCAAGGTTTGTTTTTTTTTTTTTTTTTAATGCAATATTGGAGAGTATGATTGTCATTTATGAGCACGTTGCACGAGTAAGCAATGCTCAGCTGGGCTGTCCTGTCCACACTGTGTGCAAGGTAAATAAAAATAAAATACACAAAGCAAATAAAAATGTCAATAAAGCATAAGCTTCTCCAAAGAACAAGCCAGCAGCATATTAAAGGTAAGTGTTCAGGGGTTACTCAGTGTAGTGCCATTAACAGACCTGGTTTGGGGTGGGAGAGGGAAGAGCTTTTGTAATCACCCACGGGCAGTGCTGTAACATCACTTGTGCATTTAATTATTTCCTGTAAACCATCAAGCTGTTTGCATTTTTTATTCTGCAAAGTGCCTCCAGCATTCCAAAAACAGCTTTGAAGATTTCTCCCTGGCTAATAATCCATCAGTTTAATTAGTACACAAGATAGCTGACGAGATGAGCAAATACCTTCCCAAATAACTGATGTGCCAGTTTTGCAGCAACAAAATCCTCCCAGTCATCTTCCTCCCCACTATTTACTGTAAATCAGAAAAATCTGAAATTTGTTTCTCAGTCTAAAGGAAGAGGGAAAAGCAAACAAAATTAATAAGCTGTTTTACTACAAGGCTCAGGACATTTAAAAAGTAATGAAACAAAATATAATAATTTAGAACTTGATAGAAAGTTGATCTTGGCCATGTATGACCAATTTATTACCTAAATATCTTCAGAAATCCTGGCCTCAGCTTTCAGTGCTCTGGTCATTTTTCATGTCTTGTATTTGCAACAACCATTTTTTATTTTCCTTTCCTTGAAATGTAATCTTGCACATGCACACCACTGATTGCAGCTAAGTTGTGTGGCTTTCAGCATCCCTCTTGCCAAGCAACTGCACAGTAATTAAATCATTTTGCAAACTGCACACATATTGCTTTTGCCTTTGGTAAAATTTCAACATCTTTCATGCCTAGGGGAGAGTTCAACAGCAACATCTGAAGTGTGTAAACAAAGCAAGATGGCCAAGTATAATTCAACATCATATGTGATTCTCCAGGTATTTGGGCTGCCTCTCAGAAAAAGCTCCTGGCAATAAACTTTGGACATGTAAGACACCTCATCCTCATGTTAAAATTGCTTCTTTCCCTTTCTATGTTCAATTTGTCATGGTTTATGTCTCAGAATTTATTTTAACTGTGGAACATTCCAGATCTCTTAGTACCCCATGTAGAGATGAACTGAAGAACTGAGTAAGCACATAGAAGATTTATCATATCTTTATCAAAAGTGACAGATTTTGATAATACACATCAAAGTAACATTTGTTAGACATGCAAATGTAGTGATATAATGTCTGCAATGCCACTTTGTGAACTGGATGTGAATGAGAGTACTGGAAAGATCAGATGAATGTTATGATGAGGCAAACTTACTTCCTAGTCCTTTATGAACTCCTGTATATTTAAATCAGGAAAATCTAATGGCTTCTACTAGTTTAGGTATAATATTTGTTGGTGCAAATTAGGTGTTGCAGCTTTGCAACTGTGCAGGCTTGGAAGAACCACAGGAAAACCTGTTCCTCTATAACCTTCTTCACTGTTGGTGCTTCTCTCAGAGGCACTGGCAGCCTTTCTGGTTTTAAACATGTCCACGTGTGAAACTGCTAAATTTTTGCTTGTAGGAAATCACTTGTCTGAGGTAAAAGTGATAGCTTAAGGAATTGATGAAAAAGAGCAACTTTAAAGGAAAAAAAAAAATGGTGTAGTCACGTCCCAGCCTCAGTTACTGTAGAACTGCAATTAGAACTCACCATTTTGTCAGACTAAGCCTTTCTTGAGGTACCCTAATCCAGGAGCTGGTTTTTATCACAGTCTTTATCTGCTCTGGAGTATAAAAATGGAATATCTGTATAAAATAGCATCAAGAACATTTTCAACTACTTCCTGAAATTGTTTTGTAAGAAAAACATCCCTTGGCCACTGCTTATCTTCAGCCATTGCTCAGTTTCTTAAGAGTTTGTGGAGATTTTTACCACAGTGGATCCTGTTTCAGGTGCCTGGAACAGAAATCTCTTTCTGGTTCAGATACTCTCTGGTTCAGGCAGTGCATCAGCCTGAGAGAGATTGCCATAGAATCCCACTTTATTGCCCTCTTGTCCTTCTCTTGGCCCTGTGCTCACTGCTCCCTCATCTACCTCCCAACCCAACAAAACACTGGATAGTTGGGAGGTGAAGTTCACCTCCTATCTCCTTGGTTGGGATGATAACTCTCCAGAAGTTAAAAAAAAAATTGGTGGCACAGCAGAGAACAAAAGAGAAGAACACACAATGGAATTGCTTGCAAGTCCATAAGCAGAAGAAAAACCTGAGGAATTCCCCAGGGCTTGGGCCATTTTCCCTGCCTCAGTCTGTCAGGAGCAAGTGCAGCAGCATCAGACCTGCCAAGGAGTGGCTGGGCAGACAAGGAGATCACTCATCAGTGTCAGTGATGAGATTCTGAACTTGACAGCAAAGCAGGGAGCAGAATAAGGATGAGTTGATAATGGAACCACATCAGCAGCACTTGTGCTGATGGGAAAAGCACATGGGAATGAGAATGAGCTGCTGTCAGCACCTGTCCTCCGTGGTGATGGGAGGGAGGGAGACTTGGAGTTTTATAATGACAGGTTAGGAAATGTTCCAGCCTACGAGCTGCAGAGTCAAATCTCCTGGAAATACAAACACCATTAAATCACCTTCATGGTACCTGAGTATCCAAAAAATATTTGGAACAGTTTCTGCAAGAAGAAGGAATGGATGAACCCATAAGCACCAACCTGGACTTTCATGTGCAGCTAATCTTTTAAATTCCAGGAGCAAACTCACCAACTTTTACAGATCCTACCTTTAATATTGATTTTACCTGGCCAACAAATACATAAACGTAATAAACTCATTTTAACATCAGAGAATTTTATTAAAGTGAAGAGAAATCAATTTAAAGGTCTACAGTTCAGTGCAATACATTCAACAAAACAAATTCAGCTATGGTGATGCTGTCCCATCAAAATGGAAACCTCCTCCACAGAATATTTTTAAAAGAAATCATGGTAGCATGTTTATGATTTGAAGGGCCTGTACAAAACCCCAGATTTAAGAGCTGCTTCAACCACAACCTAATAGACAGCAAACTCTAGTCCTGAGCAGGGACTCAAATATTTTTTTCTTTTTTCTTTTTTTTTTTTAATATGGATAAAGCTAGTTCCCACAAAACTATACTTCCCTCTATGAAAACCATATCACAACAACAACAAGAAGAAGATTCATGTTTCAATCTGTAAGATCAGAGCTCTCAGAATGAACAAGTTCATTACAACCCAGGAGTCTATAGGGAAAAATTGATTTACTGATGGATTACAAATAGTTGCTGTCAACATGTTTTTCATCAGTTTGTGGAAAAATCATTTTGGAACGCAAGGCCACATCCTGTGTATAAATTTATCTGTAGGCTCAAAACTCCTCTGACTTCTTTATTTTGTAACTGCAGACTGGAAGAGGCATGGCTGAATGTTAACTTGTTAGACATCTTTATATTTCTTACCATGATGATATCTTTCTAGCATTTAATTGCGAGTTGTATAACATTATATGCCATGACATTTTGGCAATGTGTCTGTCCAGAGTCTTAGATATAAGTGCCAGGATTCATGACTTTGTCTTTAAAGCTACACCTATAATTCTAGAGATAACCTTCAGTTATAGATGTGTCTTATGAGAAAGTGTTTCTACATGTAGACTAACAACCAAAAATCCCTGAAAGTTGAGTGACAGGAGGAGCTGATGCTGCTGGGAAATGCTGAAGGGAGAGGGATAAAACCCAACACCAACTCTTGCATTTAATTCAGAGGTCAAGTGAATCTGTGTAACTCCTGAGCAGTTGTGTTTTGTGCTCTTGAATGTTGAGTTTTACACGGGACAGTGCAGATGGGGTCTTTTTCATATCAGTTCCAGGTCTAAAAGAAGTTGGGGTTAAAAGTTTCAAGGCTCCTGGTTATGGGTAAGAATCTTGATTTCTTGCATCCATGATCTTTTTACCACAGTTAAATGGATGTCTTGGGCTGTAGTCCTCAAAGTCACCACTGGTGTTTGCTACAATTTGAAATCCACGTGGTTCAGGATTGTTTCCTGCTCTGGAGCAATGACTGAGCTGACTGACTTTGCCTTACATGAGATAATGTGGCACCATGACTGTCCCAAGAGACAAAATGCTGTGCTATCTCACAGTGACTCAGCTCCAGCCTTCTTATTCCATCTCTTTTGGAATGAGACAAGGTGCTTGAATCCCTCCAGTGTGTCTGTCAGCTGGGCTCTGGAGCTCAGGGAAAATTTTAAAGGAAGAGTGGAAAAGTTCCATTGAAGATGATGGTGGCAGAAGACAGCATGGCTCTGTGGACATAAAACAAGAGAAAAAGCAACAATTTGTCTTAATGACAATTTTACCAGGGAGTGATAAAGAACCTTGGACAAGTTGAGGCATTTGAAAAAAGAAACTGATAAGAAGCCAGGTAGGGCATGGCTCTCATAGAAACTCTGCCTTTCAGTCCCTTCTGCATTCCTTCGCAGTGACTTGGATGTCATGGGTGATACTCTGAACAAAATTAGAAATAAGTGGATTACATCTATCTCTTGTGGACTAATGATGTACCTGCACAGTTGCCAGAGGCTCCCTGCAGTGATAGGGAAGACCCAGACATGCTGACAGTGACATCTTAAAAGACGAAAATGAAGAAGTGAATGAGACTTCACACAGGTTGTTGGAAGGGAAGGAGGAAATGCCATTAATCTTTGCAAGGTGCAGAAAATTCCCATACTTGTGGTGTGTTTGTACTAGGACTGAGTCTGAGCTCAGCTCAGTTTAATGACAAAGCTGCCACATGTCCAACGTGGAATCTGTAGGTAGGAAATAAATGTCAAGGAATTGTGATTAAGTGTGTGGCCAATGCAATCCAAGAGTAAGGTGAGTGAACTCAAAACATAGTTTCTTCCCATTCCCTTTTCTCTCAGTGTAATTATAAAACACCTGCAGTGCCTTAAATGGAAAGGTTTTTCTCATCTCCAAGTTTTGTGTGCATTATTAGTATGTCTTGTTTCTGCCCTGGACATTACTTTAAAATCTGTGCCCACAACTGCAAGAGAGCCTTGCTGGTAACAACTCTGTGATCCACTGGAGCTGCTCCCCTGAGTGTGCACGGAACAGGAGCTCTCCTGTCATCCCCTGAG
This sequence comes from Trochalopteron elliotii, assembly GCA_024734555.1. NCBI lineage: Eukaryota > Metazoa > Chordata > Aves > Passeriformes > Leiothrichidae > Trochalopteron > Trochalopteron elliotii. The sequence goes on from JANPWX010000233.1 coordinate 984,826, forward strand.
GCATCTCTGCCTTCCTCCCACAGCTCCCAAAGCTTGGCTGGAGTGGTTGATGCTTTGACAATGAGATCATCTTTTGTGTTTCTCAGCTTCTGATGCCTTGATGCTTCTTCAGTTCAACTCCCTTTCAGCAGTTACTGCTTGTGCTGTTTTCAGAGTTGTGTTTCATTTCCTGCACCTTCTGTTTCCTGTTTTCCAAAGTGGAGGTGTGCATCTCTTTATTGAAAGTAACTCATTAAACTCTCCTAAAAAAGATAGGAGTCAGTGTATAAAGTTTAAAAATGGTACAATGAGAAGTATAAAGGGAGATTAAATAATTTATCCTACGATTCTTGCATGAATAGAATAATAGAATATTATTCTATATTCTTCTAATAGTCTATTCTAATAGACTAATCGAGCATTCTTGTTATTGATGTCTCTGAACAGCAGCTATTCTAGGCATGATGGAGTGCCCCTCAGAAAAGGCAGGCTACATCCAGCCCACAGATGACAAAATGGTGCAGTCACTGCAGGCAGCAGAGCTGACTTGGCAAGAGAGATCTTTTTTGGCACAGGTCTTCTGTTGACACCTGTGGTTTTGTTAAACACTGCAGTTCCAGCCAGAGGTGTGTGTCATTTTCCTGTCAGGCCACCCCTGTGAGCCTGGCCAAACTCTGTGATCTGACCTGTGGCAGTTCCTGATGAGGGTAATTAGCTGCCACTGTGTTACTGGGCATTTCCAAAAGCAGAACGTTTGGTGAGTCAGTGGGTCTGGAAACCCCCTGGCCACTTCTAACCTTCTGTCCTGTCTAAATATCTGAGGTAGAGTGATCACAAAGCACCACGGTTTGCCACTGCTAGAAAAGAAAGTTTCTGGGAGTAAATGAACAACATATAAATTTAAATATAACTCATTTTTTCCCACCATAGCTTTGTTTCAGAAGGCACATTAAGTTACTGTCAAGGGAATAACACACGGAGAAGCAATTTTATTTAGTTAGATTAATTCCATTTTAGTATTTCCATTAGCCATTTTAAACTTGGCACTGCAAAGTAATAAAATCCTCCAAATATTGACAGATAGAAAAGTAAATGCCACCCAACCATGACAAGCCATTTTTCAGCCAACCTCCTGGAGACAGAAAGACTGCTATAATAATTTATTTATATATTAATAAGGCACATGACTTTTATCACTGGTTATTCCCTTCTAGCAATTAGGGCAAAGCTGATAGAATCTCTGCTAAGTCAACATTTTTGATAACTTTAAAAAATTTGTAGCTAAAAATCTTTCTGGGCTGCACACTGGGAAGAAAAGGGTAAAGCTTCTCTCGTGGAGTGTGGCACTGCCTCAGCCATGAAGGGAAGGAAAGTGAAGAGTCACAGGGGTTTATAGGCACAAGAACTGGCAATGCAGGCCCCTGTTTCATTGCTGGAGTTTGCAGATTTAAAATATTTAAATAATTAATATTCACGGGGTTTATACACACCAAGGAAATATTTTCTGATTTGTAAATACTGGACAAGTAGAACACACCTGTATAAAGCCACTTCTTATTTTTCCATATCTGTCCCTCTCTTGATTCCAGACCAGACCTTCAGCTGATGACTGTAGCTGTAGGACACAAAAGAAAGATTCCAAATATTTCAGAAGGCAAAGAGCATAGATAAAAGACTTTATTGTCTAATTCTTACTACCTTTTATAAGGTGTTCTGAAACAGACTTAGCATGGTTGGTGAATAGGAACAACACCTCTCTAATCCCACTGGTTAAACTGGAGAAACAGCAAAACACCACCTGGAGAAAGGTTGTTTTGAGAAAGGAGAGTTGTTTGCCAAGATTGTTTTGAGAAGAAACTTTCTTGAGAATTTTTTTTTTGGGGGGGGGGAAAAAGTTAGCAGTTGCTAGCAGGGTAAAAATCTCTCAGACCCAGAAATATCAGGCCCACAGATGACAACATAGCTCCAAAGGTTCATATCAGCTCAGGATTTACTCTCTTTAGTTCCAGTGTTTGCCTCAAAATCATGATAATTAGCATTTATTGAGAAGCCTAAGTGATTTCTCCTATATAATTGCAAGGAGAAAACTAATCCTTGGAGAAATCACACTTGGAAAAAGGGTCTGTACAGCATAAATGGGGAGAACACAGCTCCTGCCCTTTGGGCAGTGACAATCACATCTTCAGCAATGTCAGGGAAGTAGCTAGTAATCCAAATTTTGTAAAACATGTGCAAAGTGTGCACAGTGGTTTGCCACATGTCAGTGGGCCACCATGTTTTCTAAAAACATTTTTCACTCTGCTTTATAGGCACAAAACAAAAAATACCTGTGCAACAAAATATTTTAGAAAATGGATTTTCTACTTTCTGATTACCCAAAGAATATAAACCCTTATATTGGAGTCTCTGTAAAGTTATACATTTGTATCTTGACAGCAAAATCTTGACTCAAATAAGGTGAGGTGTCTAAATACAAATTAAAATCTTGGGGTAAACTTTGCAGTATATATATATATATATATATATATATAAAATAATATTTCCAGCTAAGCAAGGCCCCCAGCAGCAGCTAAAAGTGATTTGGTGTGATAGAGACAAAAAGGATACCTTCTTTAAGTCTGTCTTCACTACAAGGCCATGAATTTCACAGTAGAACTGAGACATGCTACTAAAACCCGTTGTTTTAGCTATAGAAAATTTTACAACTGTTGCTGGTTTTAACCTGCTAAATCAGACTTTCAACTACATATCTTAGTAAAAAACAGGAGTACCCAATGCAGTTTTGTTAATGTATTTAGCAATCTTAGATTTCATAATGATTATTATCATTCTTAATTTTAATGAGTTTTTTAGAATTTTGCTTTTGATTCTGCTATCCACTGTATTTTTAGTTTTTAATCAATTTTAAGTTTAATCCATTTTAAGGTTTGCTGTAAAGAATCCAATAGTTTCATGCAGAAAGGGAAAGAAAAGCATAAGAGTGCCACCTCATTGCCCTAGAAGCAATTTTTTTTAGTTCTCTACACATTGAATCCTTAAATTATCTCAACAACCATGCTGACTTTGTACACTGAACTAATGAAACTCTGTTTAACCTGCAAATCTTATAACTGGCAAAGCCAGGTTGTATTTTCTTTGCCAACATAGGATTTCATTAAACTACTGTTCCATAATTTACTCTTAAGCCACAGTAGCTCAAGTCCTGTGGAACTGTAAAGTATGGTATGACTGAGGTTCAATAAAACAAAGTGAACAAAGTGTTAATTTGATAATTGTGTGGTCCATCTGAGCACTAAAGCACAATAAAGGATGCTTTGCTCCATCACACCAGGCTACCTGATGCCTTTCACCACCTGAGCAGCATCACAACCCCCACCAAAGTGTGCCCAAAGGGCTTCACTGCAGCTGCAGGGCAGGTTTCTGACAGCTGCTCTCATTCTAAGGGATGGACCATGCTTTGAAAACTATTTGCTGTAGACACAAATCTGGTTTAATATAGCTGGATAAAGATATATGTAATATATGTAAGGACAGAGTGCATGTGATCAAATCTGAGAAATTACCTGTGGTTTTTGTTCAGCATTCTTTCTAAAGGTTCTGACCTTGCTCTGATACAAAGAGAAATGAAAAGAGGGGTTCAGGAATAAGGCCATACATTCTCCAGTGAATCAGGGAAAGGTGGATGATACAGGGAGGATAGCAATCCTTTCTCTTTATACCCAATATCCTCACTGGGATGAGAAGATACACACCAGACCCAATATTACCACATGAGGTTTTTGTTGTACAGAGAAAGAGGGAGAAGGGTGTATCCAACAGTACCTGCAACTGCCTGGAATCCAGCCATGCTCAGCTCCTGCTGTAAATGAGTCTTTGGCCTCACAACCAGGCTGGAGTCTGAAACATGCAGCACCATCTCTTGTTTCAAGACCTCTGTCTTCTTCATCCATCTTAGTAACTCTGCTGCTGCCAGCTGACCAAAGGCCTTTTTTAATTACTTTAAAGATTGTGAAGCCTGGTCTGTCATGTTCTAACAGTTTGAGTTCTCAGCCATAATTACACCACTGTTACCATCAGGCTTGTTTCTTGTAGTGGTTTGAAAGCAAAACAAGTGAGAGGCTCCAAGTCAGAAATACAATTTAATAGGAAGAAGAAAAAAAATATAAAATAAAATACAATAGATGCAATAATACAAAAGACCACTGACAGAGTCAGAATACAACCTGAGCAGGATGATGGAAGCAGTGATCCCATAGAAAGGTCTGGTAGCTCTGGTCCTCTGGGAATCCAGTGGGTAAGGGCCCCTGTACTGTCCCAAATCCCAGATTATATCCAGGTGGGAATGCTTGGCTCCTCCCCCTGGGCGGAGCATCTCACAGTGGGATGGTGAGTCATACAGGAGGTCCTTGATGGCCCATTAAAGTGAGATAACTCCTGGAGGGAGTTACCTGTGAGTCATGCAGCAGGCCATTAACAGAAGACCCATTAACAGAAGAGGGAGGGGGAAATCTGGAAGAACACTGCTTCAGCAATTGGTTCCAGCAGTTCATGAAGATGGTGATAGAATACTTTGTGCATATCTTATACTGCAACCCAGGACATTTCTTCAGTGTTGGAAATAGCATCTTCTAATTGCATTGCAAGGCTCAACAAGGCAACCTGTGTGCTGGCAAACTGTGAGAGCTCTGATCTCATGATTGCTCCAATCCCAAAATGAATACTCTTCTCTGAGATTGCTTTGATGCTGTTGTTGAAATATATAACCGTGAGAAATCTGGCAAAGGGAATTTAGTTTGTGTTGCTGAGCAATGAAGTCAACCTTTGGGTGACAAATTTAGGCTCTTGAGTGAGCTTTTCCCTCACAATATTTTGTGGAGGCTACTAGTGTCTTTTGTAAGGCAGATTACTTGTCCTGAGGCTCCCATCAGTCAGAGAATTGCTCCAAAACCCAGAGTAATTGCTCAGTTTACAGAAGACTGTTAATCCCAGTATGTGATGTCTTCACTGCACTTTTGGCAGAATTAGAATCTGATTTTGCAGCTGCTTTGATGCTAAAGGAATTCTACTGTTCCTGGAATTGCATTGATTCTAACATTTATTTAATTAATTATTTTTATTTATTTCATTTATGGTATAATATCTAGAATCATCACTGTGGACAAGCCCATTGTGTCAGACACTTTGCAGACAGAATAAAAAGACTCTTCGGGCTCCCAATGGTTCACTTTGCCTCTTATGCAACAAAACCCCTTGGAAAGATCCACAGACCCAATTCTGTGGCCATTTTAACACTACTGAAGTAGTTTAATGTTTCATTGCTGCAAAAGGCTAAAAGGGCCTTTCTTGGATGTGAAAAAGTGAAGAATACCCAGGCTGAATAATGTATTTGAACTGAAAAGAATTGGTTTTGCACACCCAACAATGTACCCAACAGAAGGCAGAGATAACAGAAATACTCTGTGTTGTTTCCAGTATTTACAGGAGGCTGTGCACCTACACAGAAGGTTATTTCCTTAGTGATGAGACCCTTGCAAGCCAAATACCACCTACATACTATTGTATTAAAGTGACTGGCAGGAAACTGTATTTGCAGAGCAAGGAAGTGATTTGCTTGTCACATATCCATCTCTTCAACTAGAAATTCTTGGTGGACAGAATTGCCCCCAGGGCTGTAACTGTCACCAGGAATTCTAGCTGCAAGTAATTTTGGAAACAAGTGTTTAAGCTTTAAAATCCCAAGAGGCAGCAAAACCTATATTTTAGTCATTAGAGCTTCTACCAGTCACTGAAGCACCCAAACCATCTGTATTGTGATATACAGCACAATATCCATGGCCATCAGCTAATGTCTGTAACAAATTTTGTGTCAAAATCAGTCTGAGGCACTGACCAGTTTGAGGGCAATGGGGGCAGAAATAAAGAAAGCATCAGCTTGCTTTCAAAAGGAAAAAAAACCTGGTTTTTACAATGCTGGACCAAAAAAGAGAGACCTAAATAAACTGGAAATTATTTCCAGCTCATCTGTAAGGTGACTGAGCTGCTTCTGCTCTCACTACCCAGTTCCCTGTACGAGCCTGAAGTAGGATTTCTTTCCAGGGACGTTTTTGGGACCCTGCAGAGTGAGGCAGGGATGCCAGTCACAGTGCACCATGTGTGCACACCAACTGTGTCTGGAGTTTGTGGCTGTTCTGGGCAGTTGTGGGGTGAACCCTGACCTTCTTTATTAGTGTTGGAAGCTTGTTCACTGATATTTTCTTGCTGGTTGACACACGTCTGTGTCAGGTGTTGTTAGGAAATAGTTCTGAGGAGTGTTTTGGAATATGTGCATATACACATTGTTCAACTGGGCCTTTCAAAAAGGGGAGGAAGTTGTGTTTAGATTGTACATGAAAAATAGAAGGAATGAGTTGGATGTTGGCCAGCCTATTTCCTAATACCAACGTCCACTTTCCAGCCTTCTGCAAGAAGTGAAGCAGAGGCATGAAACACTCCTAATTTTGTTCTCTAAGGCATTTCTTCTCAGGCTTTCCCAACAAACAAAGTCAGCTTGCAATCTCTTTAGCATCAGAATTAAGGCTGCAACCTCTTTAACATCTGAATTATGTCAGCAGATAAAGTAAATTTATAACAGAACTTTCCAAAGGATGAGGCCTTTGTCCACATTCTATTCCAATGTGAAGTCTGTGGATTTGGTGTTGGGAACTCGGTGGAGTGTTTTTCTTTAAAAGCATGGGTTTACAGCTGCCTGAAGCAAACAGGAACCCATGGCACTGGTGCAACACTAGAATTTATAAATCAGATAAAAATTACTTGACATTTAACTTAAAAAATAGAGCAAAACCATTAGTTCTCAAATTGCTTTCTTAACATGATATGATTGATATAAAGCTCATTGACATTAGCATGTCCTTCTGTTAAAAAATTAGTTTCTGATTGGGAGTTAGAAGTATTTAAGCATAACTAAAATGGAACTAAATGGCAAAAGAAAGTCCAGAAAGATTTAGATTCTAGTCTTTTGTTACTTATAATGTGGGATGGAGGTGTTAAAAAAAAATCAGCATAGCGAGTAACAACAGGATACAGAATCGGCCAAAACAAAATTATGAAAGTAGTCCTTTTTGTCATTTCCTTTCTATATTTTGATAGCAAAAATACTCTGTAGATCCTTAAGAAAAGGAACAAAAAGCATGCTACGGAGCTAGGATGTAATTACAAGTATTGCAAACTTGCAACAAATCTTATAAAAGCCTTGTGAAACTGATTTTTAAATGTGAATTTAAAGGCAGCCAGCAGAGGTAGCACATAATTTGTCAGCCTCTCTGTGGTCAATGAGAGTTACAGCACATAGAAGCACAATGGGCTGAAAAGTAATCCACACCTTGGGACACTTATCTCTCCTTTTCCAAAACAGATTGAGGAGTAATTGTTGTGAGAAGAATCATTCCTTTTATACAGCCTTTTAGAATTAGTAGATTAAGTATTTCACTTAAAAACTTGAGTGGTACTTTTTTGAAATTTACCTTTTTTTTTTTTCCATAGATCTGTAACAAAGCTCAATAATTTTAATTGAGATAGAAACACAGGAAATAAATTTTTGCATAGATGTAATATATTGTTTCACACTTTTCTTTGACTGCAACTTAAGCTGTCAAAGAGCATGTCAATGACAAGTCCCATTGCACAGAGAACTCAGTTTCTGCTGTAAAGTATCATCAACCTTTTAATGCCTTATAAGAAAACCTTTTTGAAGAAGATCAAAGTAGGTACGTCTTGGATTCTCCCCATAGTTTCACTGTGAATATCTGCTGTAAAATCTCATGGGTCACTTCAGATATTCTGGTCATTTCTCCTGCTGGATATTGGTGGTGCTGATTCACACACACTGTTCCTGTCTCTACTGAACTGCTTCGGGTACCTTTCCTGGCCTTTCACATGTTGAAATGTCTTGTATTCATCCTAATTCCTACAAAATTCAAGTGTAAAATGGTAAAAACCAGCAATCTTGTTCAATGCACAAGTTGTTTTCTCACTGGAGCACTGATGTGTGTAGCCTTAAGGTGTTCTGAGGTACTAGCTCATAATTAAATATTCTGTTTTCTTTCTAAGAAGTGCTGCTTGTAATGAGCTGCATATAGAAGCAAACTTTTAATAACCTAAATTATCTGTAACAGCACTGGTTTACAAACAGCTTTACTCTGATATTCCATTATCTTTCCAAAGGAGTACCTGCTCTGGACTGCAAAATTTGAGCTGGAGCATCTAACGGGACAACCTGAACATGCATCCATATTAAATTTTGAATATCTGTAGAGCACATCTATGCCACATCAGTGGGATTTTTCTGTGTTGCTTTCCTGTTCATCATGTTTTAGAGCCACAGATCCAGCTTGGATTCTGCAGTGTTTGGATGAAATAACTGGGTGAAGGAGTGCAAGTGTCATTTCCTTATCAAAGCAGACAATGTCAGCTTTAGGCAAGATACCAAGTGGAGATAAAATTCACCTTCCAACACTGACACATTCTGGGAAAGCGTTTCCTGGTTGGTTTTTTTTCCCTCTTGTGTCATTTCCCCTCACATGAGAGATGTATCTGGCTGCTTAAACTTGTCAAACCATCTCACCACACCAGGGAAGAGACCTCAGGGTCTGTGCTGCAAGGGGAGCATCACACTCCTCCCTCAGCACACCCTGAGGCCTTTGTAAAACTGCACACAGCATCACAAGAACCAAACTCCACTCATTCCTCTGTCTTTAACAGGGCCAGCTTTTAGGATGCTGTATTTTCTGGCAGAATATTTTTAAACAGCTTTTCCCCCTTTCATCACTTTTTTAAAACATTATTCTAGGTAGAACTATAGGAGTGAATTGCTCATAGTCTTTCAATTGGCAAATAGATAAGGGTGTTGATTATTCAAATTATGAAAATAATCTTTACAGCCTGTAGTATGAAATCTCATTATGGTATTTCAAGACCTTGCTTTAAGGCTGTTTCACTGGAAAGCTGAATAAAAAAAAAAATTAAAAACAAAACACAGGCAGACAAGACTTAATTCATGCAGAAGGATGAATTATTGTCATATCAAAAAATAAATGCAAGTACTGTGAGATATGCAAATTTACTTTTAATTAGCATCACAAACTGCTGATATCACAAAAATTAGAATTGATGGTCAAGTGAGTGATTGGTGTACAATGCAATGCTTGTGGTGACAGATGAGCTTCAAGGTGTGCAGCACAGCCATGAGAAAATTTGAAAGAGGCCTTTTTGCAGCAGAAAGAGATGAAACAAGTGTAATTTTTATGCATCATATGTTCACCTGGGAATCATTTTGGCAAAGCCCTGTAATTTTTCCAAAAGCCATCTTTCACCTAAGGCCTTGCTGTATTTCTTGGAAAGTTCTTGGAAAAACCTTGAGATGACTTTAGAAGTCCAGGATTTCAAATAAGTGATTTATTTGCCTGACTTTTAAATTATTCTGCACATAAACTAAAACCTCTTTACCAAAACTATGAATGCTGGAAATGTACATAAAATAAAATCTAATGTGATTATTCCCTAGCTCTTGGCATCAAGGAATATCTCCCAAATAATTCAAGAATCATTCCAGAACTGGGAAGTTACTGTTAATCTGATTAATTTTCCATCTCTATAATAGTAGAAATAGAAAGCCTAGATGAAGAAAAAAAGTGTGCAGTGTAGACACAGGAAGAGCTGTGTAAGGATTCCTGCTTTTTTGGGCCACGCTCCTGATCTGTCAGGCACAGATGAGTGATGCTGCATGGACAGCTCAGGTGTGAGTTTGAATAACATGGTTTTCCTCTGCAATGGTAAAAGACTAAAAAAATCCAGATGCAATTGAAATAATTTGGAAGTAGTTATTTACTGAATAGTGAAATCAGTGTAATTTCTTGTTCGGGTTCTGGCTGAGCACAAATCCTTTGTTCTGGGTCACTCAGTGGGAAGAGGAGCTTGTGCAGTCTGCAGGAGCTGTGAATGCCCACAATAAATAGATGGGACAGGCTGGTAAGTAAAACATTGAAATTAAACAACATACAGTAGGTTTTGTGTTTTCATCTTAATGGTTGCACATTATCCTGTGAATCTCAAACTATTTTATCCAGGGAAAATAATAATAATCCCAACGAAGCCTGGAAAGAGCTTCCAGAAACCAAAGCCTGAGTATTGATCAAGCTCTTTGAAGAAACACAAGAAGTAAAATGAAGTTTGTGACCTGGTCCTAAGGGCACTTAAATATAGTTCAGCTCTTCTATGTAATCCCTTTGAAAGTCACTCCAAAATCACTGAGCTGGAATACAGCTTATTAGGCTATTAAATCCCTCTTTTCAAGAGGATTAGAACATTCAAACTACAGCTTGTGTCCTAGGCTGGTAACTGTGGGTGTTTAGGTAGATTCTCCAAGTTTTGATTTCATGGCTCCTGAATGTGCAAGATAATTTTCAATTCTAAATATGTTGCTGCCCTTATTACAATTAATACTCTCTTGCTAACTATCTTCCAGGTATTTTTAGCTTTCCTATCAATGTTTTTCAGAATAAATCAAGATGAGGTTTTCAGGAGGAAAGACAGCAAGCAAAGTCCTCTTGGACAATCCTTCAGGCAAGGTAACTTGTTGAAACCAAGGTAAAAGATTGTATTTAGCATCCTGACAATTTGTGAAAGTAATTAAAGCAAAGAAAGCACATCTATTGAGAAGCAACAATGTGGATCAGATGAACTAAATCACTCTACAACATGCTGTGGGAAATTGTGAGCTGCTTCTCCAGGAGATTTTGCTCCTTGTACCTTTCCCAGTAATGCTTTCCTGGGTAGGAAGCATCCATTGGATTGTACATGTACAAACACCCCTCAGTGGATGCTTCCCTACAAGATGGGGTTTGTGGGGGGTTTTTGTGAAAAGAGTTTTGTGTTCCTGTCCATACTCTGGTTGTCTCTAAGTTTCCAGCCATTGCTGTGTCTTGTTTTTTCAGTCCTCCTGTGTGCAGTTATCAGGATTCCGACACTGAAGTGACTCTCAGCCCCTTTTAGGGCTGTGGTGACTGGGCTGGTAGAACCATGTGAAGAAACAAATTCTTTTTTGTGTTTACAGGAGCAGAACTGGAAGCACACACTGCCCAGCCTCAGTGCAGCACACTCCTAATGATGGGACTGCTCTCCAACAGACTGCAGGGACTGGCAGGAAAAGCTTTATCTTCTCTTTCACAAGAACCTTTAAACCTCCCTCGAAATAAACGCTTATCTGCTAATTGGTTTGACCCCCAATTCACCTGTTCAATAAAGGAATTCATCACTTTTGCCCAGTCTGATGGTTAAAGGTATTGGTAACTCTCACCTGGGAGTGTGAATGAGGTTTTGTTTTTTATTCCAGGCACCTTGCTGTTACTTTTATTGGGAAACCCCTACAATGCCATTTATAAAGACTTTTTAAAGCCTCATAAATCAAACAGTGACTTATGTGATACTTAATGACAACTCAAGGATGTTAAAGTATCACTGAATATAGTAATTTAAAAAAGAAGAAAAAAAAAAGACAAAAACAGCTGTGCTTGCTAGAAGACTTGCAGAAAGGATTGATAATTATCCTGGCATTATGATAGGTTTATTTCCACAAGGTTTGCATCTCTTCATTTTATATTACTTTGCACATATGACTTTGAGGTACTAGTTTTAGGCTAATTTTTTACTAGATTTCAGGACCTCATACTTGATGACAGGACTGTACAAGCCTAAATAGGGTTGCAGTTCCCAAAGGGAGACCTGTTAAAAAAGAATTTATGAGGCGCAGTCTTAACTGGGATATTCACCTCATCTGCATCTCACAGAAACCTCTGGAGCCTGTCATGCACAAGCTGCACTCTTATCAGGAATGATACTTGACAGAATTAACCCTCTGGATTAAATTAATCCAGAATCTTCTCAAAAGAAGAGACAATTTATGTTGACTGTGACACTGTATCAATAAAGACAGTAAACCTGGAGGAGCAGACCTCAGCTGCAATCAAGGGTCAGTGTCTTGCAACACTGGACAGTGACAGTTGGATAAAAAGAGAGAGATGGTGTCTGTGCATGTGTGTCAGGGTGTGTGGGCTCATAAAATGGAGTCAAAATGAAAAATCAGTTAAGTGGCCTGGAAACAGAATCCCAATTTTCGTTTTCCATTGTCCTGTAGAAGTTCAGCTCTGTAGAGAAAATATATACCTACATCCTGCAGGGATAAATAGTGATGTTCACCTTACCTTACCCACGTCAGGACTGAAGACTAACACAGCTGGAAATGTTTTGTTTATTCTAGAGAAGAAACAGCCTTCAATTTCGAAGTCAGAATTGTCAGAACAAGTCTGGAGGAAATGAGCGAGATTCAGAGGGTGGGACTCACATTCTACAGAGCTTTTCAGATTAATGTTCATCTTCTCTGACCTTTGGTAAAGCTAAAAGTTCTCAAGGCTCCAGCTACTGTCCTTTAGCATTCAGAGCTTTCCAGCCACTCTGAAATAAATTTGGTGTCTTGCTAAGTTGGTCCCAATCCTTTGCCCTGTGTTGTATCCATGAAGAATGGCCAATTTAACTGACTGATAAATGCAGTAAACCCTTGCATGGCAATTCTTCAAATTACTGCTGAAAAATCTCCCTCATTAGAAGCCAACCATAGCAGTAAACAATCTTTGGAAGCTTTTGTATGAGCTGGTACAGTGTTTTTGTATAAAAACACAGAGCAGGGCTGGCACTCCAGACCAGGACTGAAAAGCTTTTTCCTTTACCTGTTACATTAAATCCCATATGAAAGCATTCATTAGCACAGCTGCAAGTCCAGCTCTCAGAGCTGCAGGAGCTCACACTGATGACAGAAATCTCCTGCTATTAATGCACAACACAGGCCTACAACACTGTGTGAGGGAGTACAAGCACTCACTTAACTGCAGCAACCTTCCACTTCCTAATGTCATCCACACCCTTTGGGATATCTTTCCTTTATATCAGCTGTTCCCAGAGCTGACGTAAGAAAAGCAAATTTCCCATAAACATGATTATTCAGGAATTTGGAGACAAATGTTCACCCCACAGATGCCTCATAATTCTTCCATAGTTATGTCTTCATTTTTGTGCTTTGAGCATGAAAGGAGTTGTTTTTCCAAGTTCTCTGAGCATGTATTCAACCCCAAAGCAGGTGGAAGACAGGACAAGTGACCTTTCCTAGGCTTCCAGCTACAAACACATGGCCACAAGCCCTTTGTGAGATGAGATACAGGTGAGAACTGCACCTACAGTCTCCCATGTGTTTCCTGTGGTAGTGGATGCATCCCAGAGAGAGGAACTCCCCAAAGCACAGGATTTGGTGTGCCAGACCTCATCAGCTCCTGGGCAATTACAGTGAGGATGGAGTTCATCTGACTTCCTTACCAGAGCAGGACAATGTAGTGTCTTCATAAGCAAAAATGCCATTAAGGAGCCAAAGCAGTGAAATGTGGAAGCTGCCTCAGTGCTCAGGGTGTGCCCTGGAGCTGCCCCTTGTTGGAAAAACCCAGCTCTACAGAGATGGGGCAACTGAGGGGCGTTTTTAAAGAATTTATTCCATTAGCAATCTCCTAGAAGGGTGAGACACAAGAGATGTAAAACTCATTCTATCAGAAGCCAAGCTATTTCTTGTTTACAATACCTTATAAATGCTTTCCAGCCTATCAGCTTTGCCACACAATGCTGCTAATACTTCTAACACCAACCGCCAATTATTTTACCCCACATGGTCTTGCTACAATGGATCTTCCACAGTTCTAATTCTCCAAAATATCTGGTCTGTTTGCAAGGCCAGTGTTTGAAACTTGTCTCCAGTCCAATTTCTTTCTCAATGATGCCTGTCCTATCCCATGGCCTCTCTAAGTCAGCAAATTTTATCTCAGAGTTTGCATACAGATGTAAAAGACTATGTGAGCCTTCAGTCAGGCTTTGAGAATTCTTTACAAATCCATTTCTCACACCCCTGCAGAGCTGAGAGTGGGGTCACAAACCTGCAGGGTGCCTCTTGCTGTGCTCTAGGAGCTCCTTTTTGTCCAGTTCCCTGCACAGCTCTGCCATTTGCCAGGATTTTTCACTTGCTGAAGGAGCCACTCCTGTCATTCCTACAGCTCCTCTCTTTCCTGATGAAAAAAACAAAAACTCAAGAGAGATAAGAGCCTTGGGATCTTTCCAGGGGTGGCTGCCTGTGTCTTTATGAGCCACTTACTGAGGTGAGGCTGTTGTCAGAGTACTTTGATGTTGGAGAACTGTGATGGCATGAAACGTTTCCCAAAGAACTTCCAGTTAATTTTACCCCATCATGCCCATGTCCAGAACCCAAACATCACAAAGTCATGGCACAAAGGAAGCAAAGTGAATGTTCAAGAGCAGTAAAAACTCATGAGTTTGCTCTTCCTGGGTACAATGAACTCTCTCAGCTAGGCTGTGCTTTAGCAGCACTCACAAACACCTCACCAAAGGTAGCTGACTGCAAGTTGCTTATACTGATAAACTATCCTAGATGATTTCTCCTAAAAGGATAAATATTGCTCTACAGGTCCTTTGTACTAGCCCTGAGCACTCTTTTTTAGCCAATTAATTCCTGTTTTAAAAATGTGCCTCAGTCAGGAAACAAGAACTGTGGCATTTTTATAACCAAGGGGAATCCTAATCCTTCACCCACAGTCAGTAAAGAGAGAAGGAATTCAGGGCAGGGTATATTTCCAGGTGCACTGTCTGATCTTTTCTCCCATCTCATTCTCTCTGCTTCTTGCTCCACTGCTGCTGCACCCCCACACTCATTTCACTTCATGGTTCTAACGCTGCTGGACATTCCTCATTCCTTGCTGTTAACCTCTTTCTCACAGCAGTCCTTTGCTGTTGCTTTTCAGTGTCTCACTTATCTTCAGCTGCTTAACTCTGCTGAGTAGTTTATTGGTAAAAGAGTTTTCCTCCTAAAGCTGGAACACAAAATTTTTTCCTGAATACAACCAATTTGGTCAATGTAAACAGCAGAGAGGACTCAAGTCCCTCAAGACTCTACACTGTGGGGGGAGAAGGCTGGGGAAACATTCTGGCTTTTCCCCCAATAACATAGGAAACATAATATCCTCCTTCAGTAACCACAGCAATGCTGCAAGCCTCTGCTGCTGGTTCAGCATGCAAGTGTAAATAAACACAATTTACAGAGTTACAGTACGGATATTATTGGGTAGTCTGGGTAAATAGGATAACAAAATATTTATATTGTATGTTTATGTAACCCCGCAATGTCCTTGGAAAAATCCTTGCCCTGTTTTTTTTTATGTGCTCCAGTGGTGGCACACACCTGCAGTGCCACATCTTCCATGAGTGCTCCATCCAAGGGCTGGTGCCAGCACTCACCTGTATACCACTTATCCCAGGGAATCAGCAACCAGGTCTCACTCCAGCCTGTGGAAATAGAGCAGCTTCTCCCCTCTCTGCCACTACATCACTTCCCTGTGCTCTTACACACAGCTGTGAGTACGGCTGGAAATTACTCTTCCAGCAGGGTAACTTTAGAGAGTACTGGAAAAATAATTTAAATTCTCCTTTCTGGCATTTTATTATTATTAATATACCTTTGCTGGTTACCGTCCTGAGGATATCGGTGGCTCGGTGCCGCTGCTGGAGCTCTTTGCTGGGGCTGTCCAGGCTGGATGTCGGCGCCAAGGGGGAGGCAGAGGCAGGAGATGGCAGCAGAGAGCCCCGGCACAGCCTGGGGACAGCCCGGCGCTGCCTCCCGCACCCGGGACATTCCCGTCGGCTTGGAATTCAAACCTCAAACGGGAGACAATCCTAAATCCAGCAGCAGTGGAGCAAGAAGCAGAAAGAGTAGATGGGAGAAAAGATCAGACAGTGTACCTGGAAGTTGTTTCTATGTTATTGGGGGAAAAGCCAGAATGTTTCCCCAGCCTTCTCCCCCCACAGTGTAGAGTCTTGAGGGACTTGAGTCCTCTCTGCTGTTTACATTGACCAAATTGGTTGTATTCAGGAAAAAATTTTGTGTTCCAGCTTTAGGAGGAAAACTCTTTTACCAATAAACTACTCAGCAGAGTTAAGCAGCTGAAGATAAGTGAAACACTGAAAAGCAACAGCAAAGGACTGCTGTGAGAAAGAGGTTAACAGCAAGGAATGAGGAATGTCCAGCATCATTAGAACCATGAAGTGAAATGAGTGTGGGGGTGCAGCAGCAGTGGAGCAAGAAGCAGAGAGAATGAGATGGGAGAAAAGATCAGACAGTGCACCTGGAAATATACCCTGCCCTGAATTCCTTCTCTCTTTACTGACTGTGGGTGAAAGACTGGGATGACATCCCCTTGGAAGATGCTACAGTTCTTGTTTCCTGACTGAGGCACATTTTTAAAACAGGAATTAATTGGCTAAAAAAGAGTGCTCAGGGCTAGTACAAAGGACCTGTAGAGCAATATTTATCCTTTTAGGACAAATCATCTAGGATAGTTTATCAGTATAAGCAACTTGCAGTCAGCTACCTTTGGTGAGGTGTTTGTGAGTCCTGTCAAAGCACAGCCTCATTGACAAGAAAAAACCAAACACTCTTTAGAATGTTTTCTTTCCTATCTTCTCAACACCCTTCATTATCCCAGTAACTCACATAGAAACCACTAAGGCTCCCACTGAGAACCTCCCTCCAACACGTAACTAACATTTGAATTTCTAAACACAAATGAACTATTTAAATATGGTGAGTTGGCTATTTCCACCCAGTCTGCTGTGTGTCTGCATTGCTGCACCTAAACCCTGGTCACCCTTTGGGAGAGAAAAACGTGAATATCTTTCTCTACAGTGAGAAAAACAGTATCTCACTATACAAAAATAGTGTATCTCACTAGATACATAAAAAATAGCATCTCTCTCTACAGTGAGAGAGTTCATTGTACCCAGGAAGAGCAAACTTAGGAGTTTTACTGCATTTGAACATGCACTTTGCTCCCTTTGTGCCATTACTTTGTGACATTGGTCACTGAAGGGGTTCTGGACATGACTATGATGTGGTAAACTTAACTGCAAGTTCTTTGGAAAGTGTTTTCTGCCATCCTAGTTTTAATTCTCAGTTGTAGTGGAAAATTGCACTGAAACCCTTCTGTTAGGGCTTAGGCTCTTACTGCCAAACTTGGGACATGGAAATTGTAGCACCTCAAATTCCTGTAAAACAGAAATACAAAACCAGTCAGGGAAGGAGCAATGGAGCCTTGAGACTTCAAACATATTTCTTGCATGTTCCACTCATAACAGAGGAGAGGAGAGTAGTGGAAATGGCAGAATTTCTCCCTGATTTGTTGGTTCTCAGTGCACATTTGTAAACTGGAAGTGGGTTTGTCATTAGGTACAGATAAGCTCAGCAGTATTGTCCTTGTCAGGTGCAGGAGACAGCATTGACCCTGTCCTGGGCAGATCTCCAGCATGGAAACTGCTAATAGATGTCATGTGTGGACCTTGCTGGAGACACTTGCACCCCAAACTCATCAGTAAACAAAATGGTACCTCAGTCTAAAGGATAAAATACAGGTAATTAATAACTGAGGAGCTGAAAGATGCTGTTACCTGGAGTGGCTGTTGCTGCTCTAGGAACACAATTAATGTCTTGTGTTCCTGCTGCAAAGGCCTGAGCTTTTTGTAAGCTCAATTTTCAATGTCCCAAAGGTGTTTTTCTTATGGTATAAAGTCACAGAAGAGCATCAGATCTATTCTGGTGAAATATCTGAAGAGTAAGTCTGATGAGGAGCAGCCAAGGAAGCTGAGCAAAGAACTTGAAGCTGTTTAGCCTCAAGAAAAGGAGGTTTGGGAAGACCTCATTCTCTTAGATTTGCCTGAAAGGAGGTTGCAGTGAGGGGACAGTCAGTCTCTTTTCCCAAATAAGTGATAGGACAAGAGGAAACAACCTCAAATCACATGGGGAAGTTTAGATTGGATATTAGGAAAAATTTCTTCATTGAAAGGATGTTCAGGCTGCCCAGGGCAGTGGTGGAGTCACCATCTCTGGGGGGATTTAGAAGATGTGTAGATGTGCCACTTGGGATCTGTCACGAACTTGGGGTTTAGTGACAGACATGGCAGTGCTGGGGTAGCTGCTGGACTTGATAATCTTAGAGGTCTTTATCAACTTAAACCATTCTATGATTATTTTCAACAGCAATTGGACAGTTTCAAGCAAGCAAAGTCACTCTGAAATTTGCAGAATTAAGTAGGACAGAAAATGTTGTATCTGGGAGAAGTTCAGCTTTTAATGGTGCAGAGAATACAAAGGATTACCTGGTGGTATTTTGAGATTAGTTTGAGGTTCCCCCAAACCACCATATTTTGTCAAGACATGAAGGAAGAAAAGTCAGTAGCATGAGAATTGGATATTAATGAGAAAATTAATATTTTCTCTGTTTTTCTCTTGCTGCCTTGATTGCTGAGGGTACAGATGGGCTTTTTGATGGCAACCCAACTTTGCATTTGAATCTCAAGCAAATTTTGCCTAGCTAATAATTAAGTTTAAAGCTAAGTCTGTAGATATATGATTTGGACTTGCCATTAAAAAATGTTGTACCAGAAAAATCTTCCAAACACATTATAACACTTTCTTACTTGGTTAAGCTTACACTGCTAACTGGAAGATAATCCTGTAATATTTAAGAAATTGCATTTTGTTTGTGGTTTTGGATCATTGCTGCTGGGAGGTTTCAGTCCTGAAATAGATTGGACAATTTAATTTATTCAAGCACTAAACTTGGAGGTTTGGTGGTCACTGGATTATTATGAATCAACTCTACGAGATCTCATCCCCAGGAGGTGCATTCCAAGTGTGCTGCAGCATCTCAGAGAACCTGAAATGAGGATGTGATTAGTACAATTAGGCTTGATGGTGATCGTGTTTGATGATCAAGTTCTTTTACTTGCATTTTCTCTCTTCCCACCTTCTTCTTTAGTCTCTGGGATATTGACTTGGAATTTAAACTTGTGTTTTTAGCAAAATGTAGTCTGTATATGGAAAAGGAAACAATTTTACTCTTGTCTAATGTAATTTTCTCTCTTTTTTTTTTGACTTTCTCTATCCTGCCTGTTTTGTTTAATCACCTTTCCTTTCTTGCTGGCACATGAAATGCCTCCAGTGATTAGTGAAGGGATGCCAGGGCAACCAAACCCCTCTGCCAGGACACCCATCACTGGCATCCTCTAAGTCAAACAACCTTTCAAGGTCTGGGCAGATGTTTTCAAAATTAAGTGGAAACTTGCCTCCACAAGAAAGACACAGTATTATTAGAAATGCAGTAGTAGGTACCCTTTATGGCTGCAGTAATGGACTTACAAATGGAAATGAGATTTGTGATGATTTATTGACTGAAGAAGTAGTGAAATAAAAGAAAAGCTGGCAAGAGTCTCAGGAAATACTCTGATGTAAAGTATAAAATGGGCACAGTTAGAAGGATATTTACATTTTCTTGAAAAAAAAAAAGCCTACTCCAGCATATGTTCAGCCACTTTTTACTGGGAGAATATAGAAGTTTTCCAAGGGCATTGCACTTACTGTGATTTCAGCAAAGCTGAAGGTGAGATGCAGCTTCCCTTCTCTCAAAAAATAAGATGCAGGAAACTATTCCCTTACTGAGGCCAGGGCTATGTACAGAAAGGGCAAGCAGGATTATGAACCTATGCAGGAAAACAGCAGGGAAGAGGTAAAGACAGATCTGAAGGAAAAAACCCAACCCTTTCCCCACCTTATTGGTGCTACTGTGATGTTCTCACCTCTCTACATCCACCACTCAGCGTCCCTGACATTTTGAAAAGTTGTTGTGAAGGTGGTGTTTGTTTTCCATTGCTCCCCCAAGGATTCCAGTGTCCCCTGTCTCACAGCAGGCACAGGAGTGTGCTCAGGAGAGCTCTGCACACCTACAGGGAAATCCCTCTCTGCTGAGGTGAAAGGAACAGGGTGTTCCTCTGAACATTTTGGAGACTTCAGTCTTTTCCAAACTCTTAAAAAACTCGGTTTGGAGTATGTTTTCCCCACATCCTTATGACAATCCATCATCTCCCCCATGATGCCAGGAAAGGCCTGCTTATTCTCTGCTGAGCACAGTGCTGAAGTGCACAGCACCAGCAGAAAGCATGGCAACGTGTCAGAAACAGCAGCAGCTGAGGAGATGTGCTCTCAGTGAACAAAGACAGAACCTCCACATGACCTCTGTATTCTCTGTAACCCCTGTGGCCAGTGCTGCAACCTCTCTTTTCCTTTTTGAAGGCATTTGTTGGAATAACAGCCTCCAGCTCTGGTCAGCTGACAAGTTTAGGTTCATGTCTGTGGTGCAGAGCTGTGCAGCTGGAGGAAGAGATAACACAAATCTGCAAGTCAAGCTTGTAATGGAGAACCCATTTATCATGAATACAGCATCACAGTAGAAGTGTCCTTCTGTCTCTTGCTTGCCTGCCTCACCTCACTCCTTTTCTCCTTTCATTTCTTTCTCCCTCTGGTCTTAACCAAGCAAGAAGAAAGGTGGGTGCAGGCCCCAAAATCCTTAGTGGGCTGTTGAAATAAGCATCTCTGACTAAAGGGATTGCTTCTTTGAAGTGCTGCAACACCAACAGTTCCAGCAAAGCTACTCTCACACTCTAGGAAATAATTCTTCCATGCCCTAGAATTCAAGGAGGAAGGAAAGAGCAGTTCAGTTTCCCTTGACTGCACAGACATTACTGCACCATACATGTAGAGAAGGCTGGCTCCCACTATCCATGGTGTCATATGGATTTACTGATAATGCCTTTTTTGCCTCTCCTCAGTAGTGGGATGAGACATTTGCAAGCATGGCATGATGGGTTAACAGGAATCTTTCCCAATTCCTGTAAAGAAAACCTTTTTTCCTCTCATAAACTTTATAACCCTGCTCTAAGGTATCCTGTATGAGAACTTGATGGCATCAATTCCTAACAAATTCAGATGGTGGGTTACAGACAGGTCAAGGCAAAAGTAGGTGGTACTCTACTGTCATTTGTATTGCAGGTAAGACTGCCAGTGAGTTTGAATCAGTCCTTGAGAAATATGCTAAGAACCATAATCTCTAAGAGGGTTTTTAATTGTTAATTGCAACATTCCCCTGTGCAATGTCCCCTTCAGCCTCTGAGACTGATATTGCAAACCTCTGAGTGGGGCTGGGCTGAGAATTTTTGTGGTCTGTGCGGGGAGTCCCACAGAGGAGGTGGTGGATGCTTTTCAGCTTTTGGCTGCTAAAACCATTAGCCTGGATGAAGGGTTTGTTTTTGTTGTGTACATGCCAAATGTGGTAGCCAAGAGAAGTCAAAGGACACTAAGTTTGGGAATATCTTTAACCACATATCCATCATTGGTCTTTTTAATTGGATTATTGTTTATTCATCAAAAAACCTCTCAGAAATCACCTACCTCTCCCATATGGTCGTGGTTTCACTTTTGTACTGCAGCAGCATGAGGCTGAATGGTTGGCAGAAACCCTGTGCTTTGCAGAGATGGAAAGGATGATTTTATATAGGAAAAATGTGTGGGGCACAGTGTGGTCACTTCATTGCTGCAAAATTTGCTGGCTGCAAAGATTCTGCTCACGGTGGAAGGATTTTTCTGTCTGCAGACTTCTCAAATAAATATTCATTGCTTTGGTGGAGGGACTTGCTGCACATCTAGTCATTTGAAAATGGAAGAGCTATCTTGCAAGTGCAGATGGTACCTCCCAGCACAGCTGCTTCCAGTTTGATATTCCTTGGGCAGCACACCACCCAACACTGTTGAAGTATTTTCATTTTCATTTTCCTTCTTCAAGATCTTGCAAAGAGCATGCAGTGGGTGACAGAGGAGGCTGGGTGGGCATTACCAGTGTCTAGCATAAGGGACCACTGTGGTCAGTGCCAAATGAGACTGGACAGGTTGTGATGCAATGCACAGGTATTGGAAGTTTTACAAGTCTCTGTCCTGAGCATCTCCTTTGCTACTCTGAGGCGCCAGTCACAAGAGTCTGGGAAAGAGGCAGCTCAGGTATTTGAGACACTGTCCAGAAGAGTTCATGAGCCTAGATTTCATTGTGTTCTCCTCGGAGAGAGTGCAGACACTGGAAGGAAGTCGCTCTGTGCTCTTCTTCCCTCTCACCACCGGGAGGAGCTGGGAGAATGGGCTCCCCAAACGCCCCCGTGCCTTCCTCCAGGCTGGTTGGCGAGGCAGGGGAAGAAGGGTTGCTGAGAAATGTGTCAGGGTAGGGGAGGGTCTGTGTGTGCAGGATAAAGAGAAGTTTCCTTGGTACATTAGGGGAAGAAGATACTCCTTTCAGCTCAAGGATCTGTTTAAATATTGGATTGGATTCAGTGCCATGGAACAGCCAGGAGCCAACCTACTCCAAGTGGTATGGAAATGTCAGAAACATGGCAAAGCCATCCAAAAGCAAAATTTTGCCTCCAGTCAACAGGCCAATGCATGACAAGGCCTTTAGCCTGATCAGATTGATGCCTTGGGAAGGCTGACCTGGAACAGAGACTGGACAGAGCTGGAGAATAAAGTAGGTATTTATTGAAAGGCCTCCAGGATCCACCTTGGGCAGGACAAGAGCCTGGCCAGGGCTACACCCAAGGTGGACCCAAAATGGTCACAAAATGGCTGACCGGTCACAAGATCTTATATTTTAATCAGTTTTTGTCCATTTGCATATTGGGGTTTAATTGTCCAACTACAGCTTCAGGTTGTGAGGTCCCATCCTTCTTGTTCCTCCCTTCAGCCACCCTTGTTTGTGCTTTTGGGCCTCAAAGTTGTCCTTGGCTCTAGCAGGAAAAGGATTTGTTTTATCTACCTACCCTGTGAAGAGAGCTTACTAACACTTAATATGAGGCTCAGAACTACATCCCTAGGCAGCACAGAATCTGAAAAACATAAAAGCTAAAACTTAAGGCATCAAGATGACTCAGGCAATGTTCCTGCCCATCTGGCAGACCAGTGGGCAAGAGCACTGCAGAGAAAGGAGCCAGAATGTTGAGACCTTTTCCAAAATGTCATGGTTCAATTGTCTTCTCAGCTGAGGGCAGTGAAGATTTTCTGAGACTAGGAGTTTAAAAAGCAAAATAAGGTTTGGAGAGTGTGGTAGATGTGGACTCTTCCCTCTCAAGACAGGAACTGGCAGTAATGATGGGTGTCTGTGGCTCTGTTAAATCAGTCCAGCAATTCTTCCCAGCTTGCATCTTTTTAAGTTTGCTGAATTATTTCTGTGCAGCACAAATGAAACACGTGGTAACTTTAATCTTTGGCTTGGGGCACAGATGACAAACATTGTGCAGCCCCTCCAAATCTGTCTGGGGATGAGGCAGTCACCTGCACCCTCACTTCAGCATCTCCTGGAACAGGCCAAGGAGCACAGATACCTTCAGCTGTGGGAAGGAAAATGGGAGAGTGCCAAGTGCATTCTCCTGAGCTAGAATTTGCTTTTGATATTATAGTGTCTTTTTGCCTGTCTGTTTGCCCTGAAGATTTTCAGGCTGCCCAGAGTAGCTGCTCCCCAGGAACAGCATGAATTTATGCTACAACTTTGAAAGGCTAGAACAGCTCATGAACTTCCACCTCTACTTAGACACTGAGAGATTGCAGGAGTTAATTTAGAGAGACCACAGTGTAAGCCACACATCCTGACATTTAGCAGGGCGTTTCACACATACTGTGTCATGTATGGTTAGCTAATGGAGGGATAGGATTTGGTGAGCACCTCTCAAGCAAGCACAAGAGCTATTTGAGTGAAGCAAGAGCATGGAAGCAATTTGAATATTTTCCGTCTCAGATGATGATTTAGGGACTTTTAGCTAATCATTTAAACTGCAGAGCATCCAAAGTCCTTGGAAGTCTTTAAGATAAGGAGGAGAGGAAAAATAGGTAGCCATGAAGCATTTATTTTCTTGGCTCCTCACACATTGTCTGCTGCCAATTTTCACTGCTCTGCACACAAAAAGCTATTTGTCTCTTAATGCTAAATCCCATCCTGGGATTCACAAACAGTTCTTCCATGTGTCTGCAGGGATCAAGCAGATATATAGAATTGCCATCAAAGAAGCTGAGTGCTTTGGAAGGAGAGAGAATGGGACCAAATGTTTAATGTTGCTATTCTGTGTTCAGCTGTGGAAGTAATCCCAGTATTAGGGCAGAAGAAGATCTGCAGATGGAGTCTGCAGTTCAGTGTTGTGTCTGCCCAAGAAAGCTTCAAAATTCAGCAGTGAGGCAATCTCATGGATGAGAGCAGCCCAAAGAGCTTGAAAACCCAAACCACCTCCACAGGAAAGCAAATACTGTTCCACAGTGGCTGTCACTGGAGGTTCAAGGCTGCTGAACTAGGACAAGATTTTTTTTTTCATATGTCAATCTAATTTTTCCAATCTGATATCTCATAGCAGCCCTTTGTAGTAGGGCTCATACCATATGTCACAGAGCTGAACCCTTTGACAAACCAAAGGCATTTTCTCAAGAATAATGTAGGCAGAGTTGTAAGCATAATCCAGGAATTCCTTGACACCTGGAGTCTTGCAGTTTGCTGTCCCTGGGAGGATCTGGGATCATGACTTTTGGTTCTGTTTGCACTAATTGATATGCTTTCTATTTGGGTTTCATTGTTTGTTTTGTTTTCCATATAGGAGTTGTATATTTCACTGCTACACACATGAAACTTGACCATTTAGTAAAGATTATCAATCAGTATGATTTGTGAAAAATGAATGTTCACAAAGTGAAAGGAGATGTAAATACACCAAAGCAAGCCTGAGCTTCTCATATATTGAGAAGTTCCTTGGAAATTGTTCACATTTGAGGATTGCTAATAAATAAAACTTAAGAAACAAGCTAAACTAAGCAAAATTGCAGGACACATTTCACATGCCCAACCACTTGAAAGGAGAGACATCAGTTTTTGAAACTCCTCGCTCCCCTTGTTCCTTTACACACTTATAAAAATATTACCACTTCTGTATTCTGCTGCTGCTCCTACATCTCCAATAAATATCCAAAGTATGAACATGGAAATCTACCAGCAAATGTTTAAGGGGGATAATGTGCTTCTATACCAATCCATCAGAGCAGCACAGGTTCCATATGCTCCACGAAGCCTTTACTGCAGAGGTGGTAGTTACTCACAAGCTCCTCCAGAAGTGGCTGAAGGTGTAGAGCAGCAAACCCAGCATGCTGAAATATTCACTGTACTCCCTTCAGCCTGCATGTTCAATGTTCAGCTCTGGTTAAAATCCTCTCAACAAACACCAAGTCTTCAATTCTGGAAACCAGGATGAGCAGATCACAGTATGGCCAATGGATATATCACAAAACACATGGCACCATTCTAAGAAGTGACCCAAAAGGAAAAATGATTTCATTCCAGAATTAATGAAAGCTTGATTTTTCATCTAACCAGCAATGAAAAAGGATCTTGTAAGTATATTTATTCTAGTTTGCCTTTTGCCACTTCAATGACCTTTCTGGCAAAAAGTAAATTCTGGAAGAACACTAGAACCACACTGCAATTGAGCAGGACCTGCACCACAATTAAATGAATTTGGGCAAAGGTGTCTGCCTGAGCTCCCTGGTAGAAATAATGGTTAAGATAGTGAGATTTTTCTATTTTGCCTCTATGTTTTTATGCCTAAATATTCACAGCCACCACACCAATGGACTTACAATTGAGGAACAAACTGCATGACCCAGGAAGAATACTTCCATACAAGTTAAAATCAGTCAAACAAAGAGGTATTTGTTATAAAGGAAGGAATGTGTTATCTGTTGCTTTTAAAATTGGACAATCCAAAAGGCCAAGAGAAATTCTTCATGCCAGTGTTCTGTGTCAGCACTTTCTGATTGCCTTATATTGATTTAGGGTTTTAGGTTACACATACACTTTAGATCTAAGTCTGGGTTGGAAGACTACAAGTGATCTTTTCTTTCTATTCAGTGCTTGGTAGAAGGAGGAATGAAATGTCTCTGTTTAATTGGAGAATGCTTTATTTATGGAACGCATTGCAGTACTACCATTATACTTAAGCAGAAAGTCATTATGTGACTGTGTTTTCTTTCAGTCAAAATAGCTTCCATTTTTCTCTGTGATCGGTGGAAAATTTAAATCTTCAAAGTAATGGTCTAATCCACCTAAATTGCAAAAATGTTAATGTTTCCTGTCTCTTCCTTTTCCCACTGTGCCTCTTTCCCCCTCATTTTCTGTGAGCTTCCATCCTAAGTTATTTGCTACAGCCAGGAATGCTGCTTTTTCTTGCCATGTTCTTTCCCTTTCTTCAGGGCTGCGTGCCCTGGGAGAATTACAGCAGCATTAATCCAAAAAATGTCTGCCAATAGTGGCTTGGAGTACTGTAACTTCAACAGATCTTGGCCTTTCTTGTCCACATACTGTTTAGCATAATTTGAGTTCAATGCTCCCTCCCCTTTCTGCAACACAAGAAAAGCAGTGGTTCAGGAAATTGTAGTGTGAGCAAACTTTATTCTGCAAGTGACTCTCAGTAGTGATCAAGACTGTGGCTTGGGGATGTTTGTTTCAGAAAATAAAAATTAAAGGAAAATAAAGCAATGGCATACACAGGGAGATGATCTAGAAAGCCTGAGCTGGTAGCTTTGGGAATACATTACATGGAGGCAGAATGAATAAATGTTAGTCACAAGTGGTAAAGGGAATAAGGACCCTTGTCTGCATCACAAGAAAATGCTCTGTCTTAAGAACTGCTCAAGTTTACTAAGTGGCAGTTTTGTATTTATATCCCTCCCAAAGCTTAGGAACATGAAAGTAAAGAAACAACCAAGGATATCACAAATCTAAGCTTCACATGCAACAAGTGCTTCTCCAGTCAAATAGGAAGAAATGTCTTTCATGACAGCATAAATATTAGCAGTGCATAACAAAACCAGGAATTTTTAAACTACTTCCACTGTCAAATGTGGAAGAGCCCTCTCCCTTCAGAGCACAGGAGGATGTGTGAAATGTGGAGGCCACAGCCTGGCTCATTGTCCTGCTTTCTGAGGGTACCAGTTTGGAGTGTTGGCTGTGCAGAAACTACCAGCTTCTCATAACACCTGAAAACTGCTCTTAACTTATGGAAAAAATACAGGTTAAAAAGCTGATTCATGACATGCAAAGAGGTGATGTAACAGGCATTTAGGCTCTAAATCCATAAGATATAAGATGGTTGGTTTTTTCCCCATAATCAAGGGACAAAGCAGTGGATTCTTTGAAACATTTAGACTCCTGTGTCCAGTGAAGAAGACCTGTCCTAGTGTGCCAAATTTTTACTTTTTTTTTTTCAATTCTTCTGAACAAGAAAGACAGAATTACCCATCTTATTGGCCCTCTGAAGTTGTCCTTTGGTCCTTGATATTATGAGAACCACCCAGTTCTTCTTTCAAGACACCTCTAATGAAATAACATGGAAATTATAGCAAAGGAAGGGAAAGGATGATGAGCTGGTTGCTTTAGCTCCTTCATGTAGCAACCTAAGGATTTCAATTGCTTCCCCTCATCCAGGTTACAGCTCTGTAACTCAGGAGTTCTTTAAGTAAAGGAAATATCAGTGCCAAATGTCCAGGTCACCCTGATTTTTCAGCCTTCTGATGTTTTACATTTTGTACTGGAGTTTTCTCACACATTGTAACATAAGCAAAGAGTGATGTTTGGTAAACTGTGCATTCCTTCCTGGGGGAAGGAAAAACTGATGGACTTCTGGTTTGACCAGTGGGGTCAGAGAGGTGTCAACCTCGTCCCCCAATCGCTGCTCAAAGTCCAAAGCCTATTTAAACCCTAAACCCAAAATAAACTTCCTTCTTTCTCGTCCCACAACCTGAAGGCATTAGTGTGATCTTTTCATGTCCATCTGGTGACAGCACAGAGCATTTATGGCCCAGTTTCAAGTAGCAGGTGCAGCAACCTCTTGTACCAGATGAGTTTGTGCACTTATTGTGTCTGTTTTGAGATGCCTCAGAATTAACCACCCGTGTTACACAAGTACCTCAGCACTGGGCTATTTCTTTTTTCCTCTGCTGCTGTCCTGTGAACTTTTAGAAATAAGGAATATTTCCAAAGGCAGGGAGTTCCCATGCTTTTTTTAAAAAAAATCCTCATGTGTGCATAGGAAAGAAACAAGCTACCAAATTCCATGAGAAAACTGGGTGGGCTGAACCTTACTGTCCCAATAAATGAAGGTTTTTAAATAGGGTATTAAATATTCTGATTATGCAGTTATTTATAGATATATGCAGACATATTCTTATCTATTCTGATATATTTAGTAGCCAGAGATGATGAGTCACCCCTGGAATAGTTTGAGTGTTGTATAACTGCAGATCCAGGATGTGGGGGAGGCAGTGAACATTGGGAGAGTGGTAAAAACATGGGAGTTCTGCAGAGCAGGGGGTGAATTCAGGAACACAGTGTACAAATCTGTGCAGACCCAGACTTTGGGAGCTTTGCTACTCACAGCACAAAAAAAGTTGTTATTTCTCCAGGGAAATTTTCGTGTGGCATAGGAGTACATGCAAACTGTGAGGGGAATAGCACTAACCATTAGTTCCTGGTGACAAATTTAAAAGCAAAACTTCTTTTAGCCTTCATCATTTTTTTCAGGTCAGGCAGTTACTGTGAATCCATGGCAACTTTTCCTTTAGAGTGTTACATTAGTACTTAAGGGAGCAACGAAAGAGACCAACAAGAGACTTCATTATCAGTGAAACTTCAACAGGAACTGTACAAAGGTCAGAGGTAATAAAGGAATATTTCCTTAAGAAGCCATACCTGGGTTTTTCTTGTGCCTTTGTAAAGCCACTAAACATGGCAGCAGCTCTCATCCTTGAGGAACAGAATGAATAAAGTCTTTTATTTTCCCAGTTCATCAGCAATGAATCAACAGTTGAATCAGCAATGGTAACTTCTTGTCTTGTTGCCTGCCTTCAGCCAGTCAGTGGCAAATTCAGATTCATGCACGTCACATCAAGCTAACTGGGCAAGAAGAAAGAAGAGGGAAAAGCCCTGTTCATATAGATTTACTCCTAATTGCTTTCCAATCAGTTTACATTCCATTTGTAATCAGAGAAGGCAAATCAATATTCAGCTGGGCAGGTGTGCTAAGGGGGCAACCTTCCCCGATGCCAAACATGGAAATAATGCCAGCTTGCAGTGTTACAACCTTTCTAATCTCACTGTATTAACAATGCTGAATCTTCAATTTCACAATTGCCAGGTTATCACAGCACCCCTCACTGTGAGGATGGGCTTCTATAAACTGACAGGACCTTACCTACCTCAATAATTTCGATAACATTTCTTCTTCATAATGCTTGCAACATTTTTTTGAAGTAAGCAATTCCTATTTTATTAATAGGAAAACCAAGAAGTGAGATAGAGAGAGAGAGAGAGGTTAAATTATTTGCTCATGGAAAAAATGTAACCAAGTTGCAGAATTCCACTATCTTTGCTGTACTCAGAATTACAGTATGCTCTTCTTTCTTTTCTTACATTTATTGATTGATTGTTTCAGGGACAATGTGAATATTTTCCAGACAGTTTACTTTTCCATGAATGTGCTCATCTGAAGAAAAGGTCTTAGGAATCTTTGTTAAGATTTTGTTTTGAATCATATTTATCACTATCTTTATTAATATGTCTTAAGTCAAAATACCAACAGTCACAGTATTGATATACATGTATATATGATATGTGACTTGTAATTCTTTAAGATTTATGATGTATTAAAATATGCAAATTCTCCAAAGTTTTCCTAGTCTAAGTCTGTCTAAAGTCTCAGAATTGATGAACTCCAGGTGCAAAAATGCATATTCTTCAATTGCATTTTTGATTTAACAAATTTATATGCTATATCTTTGGGCCCAGAATCTGTATTATTTCAGGCATTTTTGATCAGTAGTGTAATACTTGTAGTTTGCTAAACTTGCAAACCTACACCAAGGGGAAGTAAAGCTTGCCTGGTGCATATTTACAACTAATACCATGGCCATGAAGTCCAGAAACAAAAGAAGATATTTGGGACAGGAGGCTGACAGTTGTAAATAACTGCATGAACCTACTGAGCCATTGTGTGATTTAATTTCATTTTTCTGCTCAGGCCCTTGGGGCTAGAGTTGTTCTATTTTGAAGTAAAAAAATACATGTGTAATGATGTAATTCAATATTGTATCCTTCACAGCAAAAAAATGGGGGGCAAATTGAGATCAGACAAGCACCTTTACTTCTGGTATTTTTAAGTGTCAAATATTTTTTTT
>JANPWX010000233.1:1015468-1033088 GCA_024734555.1 Trochalopteron elliotii
GGAAGGGAAGGGAAGGGAGTGCTGCTCTGCTTTAGTGAGCAGAGCCTCATGAGCAGCAGCAACTTCTTCATCTCCTCAGATCTGTTGTTGTCCAGGTTCCAATCTCTCAGACAGTTTTGTCTCCAGGCTCCAGCTTGTGCTGTTCTGCTGCTTTGCTCCTCCTCAATCTCAGTCTTTTTCTGTGAGGGTGGACCTCGAGGAAGATCAATACAGAGAGTTGAGAGTGGTTTGTGCATGATCAAGGAGGAAAAAATCATCAAGACTCTTACCTGCTCTCCACTGACACTTGGGAGTTGTGACCTTCACACATTTCTGTGTTTTCCTTCCGTCTCCAACACAAATGTGGTGATTTTAGGGGACAGCCAAGTGGCTTATTCTTCATAAGCCAGTAAGCACAAGGATGTAATCATCACAACTAAGAAATGAGCTTTGGTAGATTGCAGTGCCTTCGAATAGCTGCAGTTAGCACAGGAGCAGAGACCCTTTTCTAAAGAGAATTACAAAACCACAATCCAGTGTGATCTCTGATAAATATAAAGATAGCCTAGCTGCCTGCTTGCTGCAAAAATACAGTTACAAGTCAAAAGTATTATCTTTTTAAATGAAGGCTTTTCCATGCATTAGGAAAGACACTTCCCAAAACTCCTGTTCAAGATTCATTAAAGAGTCATGATGAAAACTGTATTTTTCTCTGCATCATAGCAAACTACAAAGAATGCTGTACTGGCCTTCTTTCTTGTCTTTCACCAAATCTTCAGCATAAAAAATATTTTTTGAATTGCCTGCCATTATTCATTAGGGTAACTCCCAACCCCAAGCACTAAATGCAGTGTAACAAACCACGGTGCTGTGAGTTGGCTGTTCACAGTTAGCTTGGGACAGGAGCCCGATAAAGTACCTCTGTCCATGTAAAACACTTCCAGAGCTCTGGCTAATATGGACCAAAAAGCCTTTGATTGAAACCAAAAATAAACTCGTGAGGCAGGGCTGGGGGTGAGGAAGAAACCGTGGATTATGAATAAGGAAATTCTATGCTTTTAAAACTGCCATTAAATCAACAAAACTCCCATGAATGAAGACTGTTACCACCTTCTTTATGGCAGCAAGAGTTCAGATTAGAGGCTGTGCCAGGTGTGAAGGTGAGGTTTGTTCCTCAAAAAAAAAAAAAGTGTTCTGTGTTGTCATTTTAATTTTTAAGCAGGAGTATTTTTTGGGACAAAGAAATGGGAAAAAAAGCATTGGAGAAAATAGGAGGGAATCCAAAAGTGGCTGATAGCAGCAGGGACCACTTTTCTGTGCCTTGGTTCCTCAGTCAGAGTGTAAAACTACCACGTGCTTTCTGCTTTTTTTCTGCCAAGTCCATAAGGCCACGGTGCCATTACCTGTCACAGGTACACTCTGTGCACACTGCACTGCAGTTAAAATGTAAAACAAGGAGTTCATTTTGCTTGTTACTTAGAAACATCATGGACATGCCTTTCAGCTTCTCCTGTCTTCTGAAGGGCCTTTTCCATCTGCCATGTCTTGGTTACAGGTGTACTTCAGGCAGTTAAAGCATCAGGCACAATTTTAAACTGCTGGAGTTAGGATGCAGTCTGAAATACAACTGGTTAATGTGTGGGAAAGGTAGAGTAATTTCCTTATCTGTTTTACGTTGTTGATTGTTGATGTATCTCAGCAGCAGTTGGCAGCATCTCTGTTCAGACACCTGAGTTTATGATACAGTCAAAATAGAAATTCCACAGCAGCATGCCTACTGGATGTCTATTGAGAGAGACTAAATTTCTCCTACTCTAGATGATTTCATTTGAAAACATTTTTTAAAACTAGGCAAATCTCTCCTACTCTAGACTATTTCATTTGAAAATATTTCCAAAAGATAGGCAAATCAATCAATACATAAAATAATATAAAATTATTATTATTCTATACACACACACACAAAAAAAAAAAAAAAAAAAAAAAAAAAAAACAACCAAACAAACAAAACCCACCACCTTGATGGGTTTGTGTTATTTTAACAATAGAATAATATAATTTATTCTGGACATTCATCCAGTTCAGCCTCGTGCCCAAAGCAGGGCCAACCTCACAGGTAGAGCTGTTTGTTCAGTGTCAGTCCAGTCCCAGTCCAGTTTTCTGCACCTCCGAAGATGGAGAGTCCACAATCATCAGCCTGCTCCAGTGTTCCACCATGCTTGTTTCAATTTTTACACAATATCCAGCTGGAAACTTTATCATCAAAAGCCACACCTCAGTTTTATTCCCAGCTGTTGTAGACCTATCAGAGCCTGCTTTAAATGAGCTGAGTTTGGTATCAGAGCAGCTGGTCACAGCAGTGTGGAGCTAAGAAGAGGCTGCAAAAAACACCTGAGAACCATGGAGTGAACAAGGAAGCAAAGGACTGAATAGTCTCTTTATCAGGGGGGCATAATGGGGCTAAATGGATATAATTCAATAATAAGGAATCATAGGAGAACATTGGGCATTTCAAACACTCTGTTAATAATCTCTGTTAAGTCACACCTAATTGGCATTTTATTGCCAAGTTTTCTACTTCCTCAAACTGCTGCCTCCCAAATTGCATTAAGTGTGAAATGTAAGTCATATTCCATCCATCAAAGCACTGCTAAAAGGCCAGCCTGGAAATTATTGCCCTTCCAAGTGAGCAAGGGATGGCCGAGGCTGAGCTGCAGCACTCAGATGTGGGAATGGAGGGAGTTTGGTAAATCAGCAATGCCAAAGCAAGGCTGAAATGTTGTCTGGGCACTGTAACCACAGAGAACTGGAAGTGAAGGAATCAGGTACAGACACAGCAAACCCATGTGGAGGGAAGGGATGTAAGAGTCACACACTTGTGGTAAAGAAATATGATTTGATTAGCAAAAACTCCCAAAGTATGGTGGCATAGGGAAAAGGAGGAGTTTCCAGTGTTGAAAAACAAGACAAATGCACTTTTCCAGCAGGACTCTGAGTGTTCAAAGCTGGGAATACTGAAGAGCAGGAAGGAAGTAGCTGTGTGTAAATTAATGCAGGCATCGAGTGACCAGTAGCTGCACAGATTTAAATAAGTGAACGTGGTGGTATTTTGAAGCCCTCTCAAATCCTGAGTGCCCTTCTGCTTTGGTGGCCAAATGTTCCTGGAGAGCTTGACAGAAAACCCCAAGTGCTCACAGGGCTGCAGCCTCAGGAAATGGAGTTTTGAAGCTACTTCAGAGCAGCCCCTTTGCAGCAGGGTCCTACTTCAGTGAGGGTAAGAAAAAAGAGTGCTGCCCAGGATGCTCAGCAGGGTTTGTGGCAGAGCCTAGTGGCACAGCTGAAGAAAGTTTAAAGGCTCAAAAATCCAGTGTGATGAGCCCCAAAACCAGCTTGTTAAGAGCTCAGCTTTCTCAACAATACATAATATTTTGAAACAATTAAATGGACACTTCTAGTCATCATCATTACATCTTTACCTGAGGTCTGTGACAGGAAGAGTTACAGCTTTAATGAAACACAAGACAGAACATTAAAAGTAAGCAGTATATAAAAACTTGCATCAGTGGCTCAGGCCAGTATCCAAAATCACAGGAGTCTCTGAGAAAATGTTGAGAATATTCAGATATTAACTGATTCATGAGATCAGCTTAATTATCTACAGGATGCACTGTGAAAAATTAGTTGTGATAGAAAATTTGAGATAACAAAAGAAAACTCTGCAGTTTTAAGAGAGACTTGAAAAGAATTTAGAACAAGGATGAGATTTTAAGGAGTGAAACATAATTACTTATAAAGAAAGGAGATTACAAACTAAGTCAATAAATTTGCTGAAATTATATGATTGCCAAGCAGCCCAATTTTTGGTTTGGTTTGGTTTGGTTTGGTTTTTTGTGTGTTTTGTTTTTCTTGGGTTCTTTGAGGGTTTTTTTGGTTGGTTGGTTGGTTTTTTTGTGGCTGTAGTCACACTGATCTGTTAATTTGGGATAGCTTCATTTTCCTTTTTTAGAAAAAAAATGGTTGGTATGATGATCTTAAGAACTGAAAGGGGACACAAGATTTCTGCATCTTGAATTAGACACAGGAAAAATAAATTTGTCTTCAAGAACACCAGCTCAAAGAGCATTTGCCTCTAATGGTTTAGTTTAGCATGCTGTAAAGATCAGGGCAATTTATAGAACACTGCTCTGTCTTGTTATAGCCTAAATTTCATGTTCAGTTTAGGCTCTGGCACAGATATAATTCCATTTTGACCAGAGAGAATCCTCTCCAAAAGATGCCTGAGACTCCTCCACTGTCTCCATCTTCAATGAATCACATTGTTGTCAACTCAAATGATGGGATGAACTCAAATTTGAATGCACTGGATTGTTTTACGTATTTTTACTACAGTAACAGATTTAGAGGTAGCTGTTTGCAGGGAAACAATAAACACTAATTAACCTTTCCCTTTTTCTCTCCCATTATAGTCTCTGTAAGAAGACAAAAGTAAATTTGAGTAGAATATGGTCAAGATTGGATATTTAAGAGTCTAAAGCTAAGCCACATCTGTAGATGTGTCTGCATTTCCCACCCACACAGTGCAGGGAGAACAGGACTGTGCTTTGTGCAGAACTAGGGCAAGATGGCACAAATTCTGGGACTTAGGCAGTTGTTGGGACTAAATATTGTAGGTAAAGTTCACAGCTCATGGCCTGAAGTTCACAGAATTAACCAAGTTAGTAAACTGAAGAGCACAAGGTCCAGAGATTATCAAACTACCACAGTGCAAAGAAGTCATACAGGAGGTGGCAGTACACTGTGATATGGCTTTAGTTCAAATGTTTTTTCTCAAAAACTTTCTCAAGCTTCCCTGTTACTGTGATTATCATTCTTTATCTAAAGTCATATGGCAATAAATAAATAATAGATAAATAGATAAATAGATCTGATAAATAGATTTCTGTGCTCAGGAACCCAGATTTTTGATCTGGGAGATCAAAAGATCATAGAGAGGGTGGTTGCACATTCTCCTATCAACAGCTTCAAAATGTTCCTGTATCCACATAAGCTGTAGATTTTTTTAAGGCACACAATGTTGTTTACTGCTGAGAATTGTCTGCAATGCGAATCTGCAAGATTCACAAGCAAGATCATTTTTTATAGTTTAGTGTATAACTATCTCCCTCAGCAGTGCTGGACAAAGGGAAATGTGTTGCAGAGCATCAAAACCCTCATCTTGGTCTGGGGAAAGATAAAGTTGCACAGAACAGGCACAAGTTGTTCTTCCCACGGAGGTTAATGCCCAGAACCAAAACCCTGTTTCTTCTTCTCTGCAGATTACCTGAAGTGGGAGGATGGTGCTCATTTTCCTTTCCACTTCATTTCTCCTGCATGCCACAGAAGTTGTCTCTGAACTCTCTTTCCCAGAGACAAATCACTGCAGGTTTTAGGCTTGTTTTGGGGCTATAATTCTTAGGAGTGGCCTACATAGGGAGGTCTAGTAATTTCTACCCTCAACTAGCCCACGTTTTTTTTCTACTGAGGTGCCTGCCCCACTCCAGTGCAGGAAGGCTCAGTTACCTGAAGATCTCCCAAATCATTGTAAATTATAGCTGACATAATGGGGAAAGCTAAAATCAATGCCAGTTTACCATTCTGTAAGTTCTTACGGTTCAGCTCATACCCTTTAAAATCTCAGGGAGCAGCAAGCCAGCTGTCCATGGAAACCATAACTGCAATTCCTCCCCCTCAGATCTGTGTGTTTCCTGCACCAGACCCTTTCCCAAAATGACATTCATTTGTAAAAACCAATCTTGAGGAACCAATTCAGGTTCCTGAGGAATTCCTGAGGAAGCAGGGAGATAATGACAGAGTATTTTGCTTTTCCCATTCTGACCTTCCCCTCCACAGTGTTGTGCACTCCAGCAGTGCAAGGGCACCACAAAATAGCCCATCCTCCTGCTGTGGCTGCTGCCAGAGAGCACTGCTGGTCAGAGTGCACACAAACTGTCCTCTGGCTGCTGGTCAGAGCTGCCCTTCTGTGGGAAATATTAAAGGTGAGAAGACTTTCAGAAAGTTGTGAAAGCAGGTCCCAGAAACAGAAAAAGCAGAAGAATTTAGAGTTAGCTGCAGCTGCAAAGCTTGAAAGTAGGAAAAGTTACAACAGCACAGCAAGCAAGGACACGAAACAATAGTCTGAGTCTTAGGTTTGGCCAGGATAGACCTTAAGACTGCAGAAAAATATGCTTAGCAAGACAGCAGAAGATTTTAAGCTTAATAATGGAGTACTGTGTATTAATAGAAAGCATCCAAGCAAGCATTGTTTGAAGCAGGTGTACACGTGCTTTCAGTCATGGGTTAGAACAACTGTCTGTGAGCTTTAGCAATGTGCTATTGGCTGGAAAACTTTTAAAATGCCCTGTAACAAAGAGATCTTTGGCTGCTGCTGGCAGACATGAGCTGTTGCCATCTTTCAGTTGTCTAAAACCCTGTTATGAGGCTGATATCACAATAAAGGCTCGAGGAAAGTCTCCAAGTGGCCCCATCCTGTTCGTGCACAAACCTCCAACACACCTTCCCCAGCTGTGTGCAGTGCAATTGCCATAAAACCTGCTCTGAGCTCAAGCCAGAGACACTCCAATGGTCAGGCTCCCACTGTGCCTGCATCAGTGCCAGTAAAGGTGGCATTTTTGTGATAAAACCAATATTCTTAGCAAAGAAACCACACCCATTTTGCTGATTTCCACTTACTGGGGCTGCTCTGCTGCTGGAATAGGTGCACTTTTAGCTACTTTTTCTAGAGCTGAACATCTTTGTCAGAGGTTGTATTGGCAAAGCAATCAGGCACTGGCAGTCCAGGACTTGCAGCTGCTGTGTTAACAGCAACCAGAAAAAGCTGTGGGAACAAAAATTTTCCTTCTCTGCAGATCAGAATATCCAAACAAACACAGTCTGCTGATACATATTCATTTGTTGTTTTGTTTCTACAATTCTGCATGTGGAATTGTTGACTTTCTTGAAGTTGTTTAAAGGAATTCTTGCCAGTCCAGTGGCAACAAATGTTAGACAGAAGCTTGACCTTATCAGCAGGCAGTTGTTTGCTCCTTGAAGCCATGAAGAGCAAAGTGCTAACCCCATTTTACTTGAGTTTCTGCAAAATCAGCACAAAACTTTCTCCAGGATTTACCTACAGGAATGATGTGGATTTTTTTCCTAATATCTTTGGCTGGATTGTCTGAAGAACAATAATTAAGTGCTCATAACTTCTTTTGGTTTCTGCATTACTTGAGACATTTGGATCCTATTCATAGGTGGAAGAAAGAGATGCTGTCGTGTCTTGGTTCAGGAAGACCAGGGAAGGTGTGGGCCAGGGAAAGCCAGAGCTTTCCTTGGGATGGAGAATGTAAACCCCCTCCCTCTGAATTATTATAATTTTGAAATTAAGGGGCTGTCAGGCAAAGATACGGGAACAGGAATAGCAATTCTTTACTAGGAATATTAAAAATAAAAATGTAGTAGAACAAAAAAGCAAATAAACACAAAAGAAAACACTGACAGAGTCAGAATAAAACCTGACACCCTGTTGGTCGGGGTGTTGGTGTCAGTCCAGTCACTCCTCCTGCAGTGACAGATGTGGTTCTGTTGGAGCAGAGATGATCCTGTAGAAGGGTGCAGTTTCCCTCTGAAGGTCCAGTGGTGCTGAGATGGGTCTGGTCTCCCTCTGGCAATCCAGTGCACACAGGCTGTGCTGCTGTTCTGAATGCCAGCTTTGATCCAGGCAGAAATGCTGGGCTCCTCCCCTGGGTGGAGCATCTCCCCATGGGATGATGGAATTGTCTCAGCCCTGCAGTGAGCCTGGATGGCCCATGGACAGCAGAGATCCCCTGGAGGGAGGGTGGGTCCTGGAAGGGATAAAGAACCCTGCCCCAGCTGGTTTGAACACCTTAGGATGATGGTAATAGAATACACACTGCTGGTTACATCTTGCATTGCAGCCCAAGACATGTAGTTAGCAGCAGGATTTACGTATTCCTGCAAGGGGTGCCATGGACTTGTACTGCCTTGTTCTAGATTTTGTTTCAATATAACATACATTTTTCCAATTTCCATTTCTCTTTCATGGACAAAATCTAAACACTTTCCTTCCTACATCACCTTCTCTGAAGACAATGCCCCCTCTTAACTTAGCAGCAGGAGCAGAGGAAACTCTGAATTAAAATTCTCCAATGCATTACAATTACTCTACCTGGCTTTTGCTTTTCAACAGTGATTTTCCTGTTACTTAATAATGCAAGTATCTACCTAGCTGACACATCTGTCCTGAAATGATGCAACATTTTAACATTGATACAAAGCCCCAAATTCTGGGCTATATTTCTTACAACAGAAGCCCTGTGTCACTCGTACAGTGAGGCTCCCCCTCAAAAGAAAGTGCTTCCATAATCCCTTCCACAAGTTTACAGCACGTCTTCATTAGGTAGTAAATGACCTCAATAAGAATTCCAGAATAGTTGTCTGTACAGACACTGCTCTAGAAAATCACCTCTGTGTGTGTATTATACTAAAACAACATACATTACATTTGAAGCAAACTTATTATTCCAAAATAAATAATTTTCATTATAGAACAGTGTCCACCCTGGGAACTATTATAATACATTTCACTATATTGTGAAGCACAAACTAGAAAAATAATAGCTTTATTTTAAACAATATCCAACCTGTTTGAACTCATTTTTTTCAGGCTATTTCCACTGTAAAAATAGTATTAAGCAGTCTGTTTCTGTTCAGAGATCCTTATCTTAGTGTTCTCAAAAGCTTTTTTCAAAAGGTTACCAGCATGACAAATATATGGGTTTGTTTAATATTCTGGCTGGAGAGAGAAATTTTTCTTCCTCCATTTCTTAGACAGTACAGCTTTCCCTGGAGTTTGTTCTGTGAAACAAACACTCGTGTCTGAGCCAGGAAAAATGATCTCTCACCTCTGACTTCAGTAAGCAGCCTTGTCATGAACCTTCTCATCAAATCTAGGAAACTAAGTCTGAGATAATCATTATTTTTATAAATAATGTCCCATGAGCCCACAAATTCAGCCTTTTCCATTTTTAACTAAGCCTATTCCTCTAACAGTTTTCCAAGCAAGAAGAAATTACAAAGGAATACTTTTCAGTTAGGGATAGCAACATTAGAGCCAGTTTTCATCAGGGTATGGGCACATCAGCTCCACCTGAGGGGAGGGCAGGGACAAGGATTCTCTATTCCAGCAGCACATGGAATTCTGTGTCATTCCTGTCTGTGACAAAGCCTCAGCAAGGTGCCCTCTGTTACATTTCAATCCTCTCTGCAGTGTAAGTAAGGCAGATAATTGCTGATAAACAAAACTTTGCCAACTTGGAGGAAAAAAGGACAGATAAAATGGCTAAAGAAAAGAAAAAGCCCCATTGATATTAAAACTTCAAGTGTTCTAACTGTGTAATAAATATATCAGAGGGAGAGATTAAAACTTCTGAAATTAAGGGGAAGTTGCTGATTATACATTCAGTTTCTTTCCTTTCCTGTGATACATATTTTAAGGGAAATAGGTTGCTGGTCTTCCTACAGCAGCTTGTATGTGTTCTGTGTTCTCTTTTAGAAAGTGCAAAATCTGTCAGGGCTGGCTGGTCTTGCTTAGGTCCTATTTTATTATCAGTGATAAAGAATTCTTGGAATTCCTCCTGTTTCCACTCAGCATCATCCAGGGGTTAGAATGTGGTACAATAAAGAAGGTAACACTGCATCCTCCCAGGGAATGATGTGGAATTCTCTCTTGGAATTCTGGCTGTAAAGAGTTGTTAAACATAACCTCTCTTCCTCCTGGCAGAGGAGAACAGGGCAGGGATTTTTTTATTGCAGCAGACATAAATGGAAGTATGAGCTGGATGAAGTGTAGGGACAGAGAGAAGGGATCAGTTAACTTAAATTGTCAGTGCCTAGGAATGAAATCTAGGAAAAAGCCAGCTCAAGTTCAGTGCAAGCCCTGTTGTTTTTCAACCATTGAGTTTTATGCTTACCTGGCTTTTGCGACTTGGTGACAGGGTAGTTGGGACTTCTGTGTTTACACTGAAATTAAAAATAAGATAATACATTTTAATTTTATTTTAAAGTTTAATCCTCTCTTTCTGCTATGTATGGTCTAGTAGGCTCAAATTTATTTGTTTTTTCCTCTCATTGTTCTTATGAGACCTTAATCCCAACTGACTGTAATACCAGTGTGCTTCATCTGTGCATATTAAACCAATTTCTAGGACTTCATATCAAAATTGAAGAGGCAGGCAAGTCTGTGCCACCAGCTATCACTGATGGTCAGGGTAGAAATCAAGAAAAAGAATTAAGAGATTCACATACTATGGATAATGCCTTAAGTAGATCAAGCTTAAAATACATAAGCTCTCAGAGCAGAAACTGCTGGGTCTACATTTATTTTCCCTGTGCTCCCATATCAGGCTTAGCTGATGATCCCCTCTGGAGCTGGTCACTCCTTCATCTGGTGCAGTTTTAAGTCACCACTAGGTATTGTTTGGGTCTTGTCTCTCTGTCAAGTCACCCTGTGGCAAGGGTCACAAAGGGACTGAAGTGCCACCTCTGACAGAACAGCCCAGGAAAAAAATGTGAAATTCAGTCTGGGGAAGGAGCCTGGCCCTGCAGCCCGAGTGCTCCACACAGCCCCTTCTGTTTCCATTGAGCAGGTTTGCCTCGTGGCATTTCAGCCTTTTCTCCCAGTTTTCTTGTTGCTGTGGCCAGAAATGTTCAACCCCCAAGAGCTCCTTTTTGCAGTAGTTTTCCCTTAGTTATAAATGCTGTGGATTTCATTTTAGTCTTGCCATCTCCACGGGATTCCTTTTCCTTGTGCTGTCAAGTGTTGATTTGGGATCACTTATAAGGACTGTTTTGATAAGATGCTGATAACCACAATCCCTGTGATAAAACCAACTGTGGAAAATCCCTTCTGTTCACATCAGCAGCAGGTCTGTGAGTGCCCAGATCCCTGGCCTGGTGGGTGGGCAGCAGTGCAGGAAAATCCTTCATCTCTTGGTTCTGGCAGCTCCTACTACACAGGGGCAGCTGGAATGTGAACTTCCTCCTCTTGCTTTGCCTCCGAAATAATTTTACAGTACTTCAAATATTGCAAAAATGAAGGGGGGAAGAGAGAGGGGACAGTATTTCCACTTTTTTTTTTTTCACTCTAAGGGATTTTTAAACCAGTGGCTTTTATTTGGTGAGAAAGTATTCAAACTTTCACTGGGCAACTCTACAGCTCCTCTGCTCCATTGCTTGTAGAAGCAACATAATTGAGAGAGCTGGTGCTGTGAACAAAAGGCAGAGGCTGTGATTATTCATAGTTTGGCTTTGCCAGTCAATTCTGTTTTAAAAAAATACATTAAAGAGCACACTTCAAATTCCTTGCACTTTTCTGGTGGTTGACTTCTGTCTAAAAGCCTCCTAAGAACTGAATTGTGCACATTACCAGTTTAATTGCACATCTCTAAGCATAATTGCTATATAGCCAGTTTATTTTATAGCTTTGAGCTTATTCACTTTGTTACATAACTTCTTAATTTGAGGATTAAATGGGAAAGTGATTAGTCACTTTTTTGCGTGTAACTCTGTTCTCATGAACTTTAGCATCCCTCCTTTGTCTGTTCACTAATTATCAGCAAGGAAGGATGAAGGCAGGTTCTAATTTTTTTTTTTCCCAGAGAAACACACAGATATGGAAAGGCAAGTTTCTGTAAGCACATATGCTTTAGAATGCAATTCCCAAACTGGGTTTTTTTACAAAAGGGTTTTTTTTACAAAGATCAAGGAAATTATGATATAAAACATTTAAACAGAGTGCATGTGCTAAAAGGACATCCACATGTTTATCTAAGTCCCAATGGCAAAGAGACAAGGATCTCCCTCATGCATTGCAGCATTTACTGAAGAGCATAAAGATAAAACAATTGTATTTCCAATAATATTTAAATTAATGTGCAGGATACAAAAAACCTGTGACAGCCAGCTTGAGCACAAGCCAGTCTTAGGCTTCAAGCCACTGCAGAAACTCACTAAACTGTTGTACAGAAACTTTCCAGCACCAGAAACTTTCCATTTTCTGACTGTAGAGATGCATGTTACACATGTAAACTTTTTTTGTAAACTTTGCTGCCGAGGGTATCTTGGTGTTTCTAAACACATCCCACTGCTGTTCCTGCCAGGAGCCAAGGATTTGTGTTCTGAGGGGTTTTACAGAGCAAGGCTGAAAGGGCTACACTTGTTCCCTGCTAACAGGCATGTCCCAGTGGACAGCTGCTGCATGAGAGAGACCAGGGGGAAGTGAAATCTTGTAGAAGCCAAGCTCCCTTTAGGTTTATTTAATACCCATGAACGGATGGGGAATAATGCTAATAATATGCCACTGCCAAATAGGCCTGTCCTTTCCATCAAGCCCAGACAGCACCATCTTGCAGCTGTTGTAGTACAAGCAGGGGAAAAAAAAGAGTCTGAATGGGGAACAGCTGGCACCTTGTGCCTTCTCTGTGGACACACAAACTCCTTCCTTACAAGGATTAATACCTCAGAAACTATATATGCTTCAGCTGCAGCTTTCTGCTTGAACTTGTAGGCATTTGTACATTTGAGAGATCAGTTAAGGTCCTTCCAACGTCACACAGTCAAATCTGGCATCTGCAGTCACTGCAGCAACACGTACTTGTGGCTTTGAGAAGTTCCACTGTTGCTTATCATGTGAGGTCTCAGAGCACTCATCTGCACATGAAGGCTTTTGCAGTGGGTCTGTTTCAATCATCTTCCCTTTGCAAGAGAAAAAATGCAATTTTTAGTTGACTGGCTCTGTCTCAGCAGTCATGAGCTGTCATCCTGCTAAGTCATATGTGTATGGATCCATGGCACCCATGTGAGAGGAGGGAGCAGGATCATACCATAAATACACAGTCTGTGAAGGAAGTCTGAAAACAGATTTATCTCTGTAGTTGTTGAAGTTACACTTTCCTTCATTTAGGGCAGCTGTTAGTGCCTTCACTGTTCTGGTTTCTGCCAGGGTGTCTGAGAGTGTCTCTGGTACCTTTCAAACAGCAGAACTTTTCAGTGGTCCCCAAAAGCAGTGCAGGAGCCTGAAATCAGAACCAGGTTTTCTGAATTTAACAGATTTTGGCATCATTCAATACCTGCTTCACTTAATTAAGTGGAACCATGCCGTGCTCAGGCATCAGTGATCACCTTGCTGGCTGTGAGAGCTCCGTGGGGTGGTGACCAACCTACAGCATCAGTAGTGGAGCCACAGGGTATTTACACTAGAGTTTACAAACTGCTACAGGTTTCCAACTGGGAGTACAAGTATCACAGGAAA
This sequence comes from Trochalopteron elliotii, assembly GCA_024734555.1. NCBI lineage: Eukaryota > Metazoa > Chordata > Aves > Passeriformes > Leiothrichidae > Trochalopteron > Trochalopteron elliotii. Next base: position 1,028,814 of record JANPWX010000233.1, read on the forward strand.
ATGGTGTGTGAGTGCTGCCACTCTGTGCAAATGAGCAGGGCTGGGAACTGCCACTGATGCTGCAGCAGCAGTGGCCAAGCAAAACCAATTTATTTCAGAAAAACAAGAGTTCTACACTTTGCTGTAGGTCTGGATGTTGATATTACAGGTGAAGGGCTATGTGGCCCCTCACAATCCACTCAGTATATTGTGTACATACATCAGCAAAGCAAAAGATCACATGCCCACTCTTCCTAAAGGAGCTGGGTTATAAACCCACACAGTTAAATTGGGCTAACAAGTGGTTTGTTTTAACCTGTTGGGGTTAACGGGGAGTTTATCCTCCAGAAACAAAATAAACACATTTTTTTCTTAAAGATAAGTAGTAGAACTTTATTTCTTGAGGTATTTCTTGGGGTTTGCAAGTGTTTTAAGAGAATTTTTTGTAATGTTTTGGTTAACTAAGTTATACTAGCTCACAGCGAACTATTGTATCTTCTGAGTCAAGAAGCCTTTAGTCTCCCCTTGCCTAGTAAAGCCACTATTTATTTCTGAAGCTTTGAGATGAGTATTTAGTTGAGGTTTTGGTGGCAGAGGTGGTGTGTGGTTTACACGTTCCTTGCTGTTGTTTTCTCATGGGAGGTTTCCTGTAGAAAGCCGTCCTCTGACATACCCGAGTTCGTCCTCCCCTCAGTGTCAACTCACATGTTAATATTTTCTTGGATCAGGTTAGAATATTTTAGTAGATTTAACATAAATATTTAGGCATCCTATAGCCAGCAGCAAGCAATGATAAAATACTTTTCAACTGCTTGTTCAAAATTTGTGTCTGTTTATTGTTATCTCTAAGAAGATCTCTAATCCTTGTACCTGACTCCTAGCAAGGCTTTACCATGAATAAATCATGAGTGCTGGCTTATCTAGCTAGGACAGCCAGGAAGGGGCTTAGGTAGACCAGGCTTAGGTAATTTAGCCAGTATAAACCTGACCTCAGTCTGAATTATTTTGTAGTGAGAATTCAAAGTTAATCCCTTCACAAGCACAGGTTAGTGTTGGGGCATCTACAAAACCACCTTTCAAATGTACTTGAAGGAACTTAGTCATGTGAAAATCACTGAAAATCAATGCAGCTTGTCCTCCAAGATCAACTGGATTCCTACAAAAGTGTCAAACATAATATTTCAGTTTGCTTGTAAAAGAGGGTTCTGCTCAGTGACACAGCTCTGGAGTGGGAGAATGCAAAGGATTGGATGGACACTAAAATGTCAGAGAATTTTTTCAGTGGGCTGTGGAGGAGTCTTCTGTTTGCATTTGCCTAGGAGAATGTGGAGAGAAAATCTGAAATGTAGATCCTCTAGTCCACAGGTTAGAGATAAAAATACAACTCCCCTCCCCCCCCCCCCCCCCAAAAAAAAAAAAAGCTTTTTAAGTAAATATTTAGATTTTAGGCATCTCAATGATTGCAGATTGTCAGTCTCACTGCTCCACAGGAAACAGAGCTTTGCTTTGGAGGTAGTCATACCTAAGGTGGTAAATTCCAGATAAGGTGTAGGAAAGCCTAGGGAGGTCTGGCCTGAGAGTGGAAGATTCAGCTTAAAAGGATGGATATTGGCTAAATTCATGGTGGAGGTGAACTCAGGGAATAAACAGGTAGTTGCAGTACATAACAGGAGGTAGCAGGAAAAACTTGCATTTGTCAGATTTCTCATCTCTTTACGTTGTTGTTTCCAATGCAGAAGCCAGGGAAAGTGTTGATCTTGTTATTCTAACTCTACTTGGATCTTCTCTTGTCCAAGAAACGTGCTAATCTAAATTAACACTGATCTAAACTAGCACTGATATTTTACCTGATGTTTAACTCCCCATGCAGTGACAAACTATTCCATCATCTTCAGTGGAATTTTGAGTATAAACAGAGATTGATTTAAGTATTTGCTTAAGTGATCATTTTAGGTGTCACACCTGTAAGGACCTTTAAAATACCAGCATTTCAGAGCAGCATATAGAATTATCAGGGAAGGATTCCAAAACGCTTCATAAAAATAAAAGCATTGACCCCAGAGCTTTGGTTTTGCAGTGTCTCCAAGGCAGGATGGCAGGTAATTATGTAAATCAGAAGGGAATAAGCCCTTCCTGTGCTTCCAGCACGTTCCCCAAAACCCCACTTTTAGATGAAGGTGCTGCAGTAAAGAAAACACCACATTTTCAGCCGTAACTCTGTATTTTCCTTTGTGGTCTGTTTATCTTACATGAATTGAATTTTAGTATGTTCTTTTACAAACTAACAAGCATGATATTTTCCACAAATATAAATCTGTAACAAAGTATCTCCATCTGTATAACTAATGAGAAGTATTAAATTATATATATATATATATATATATATATATAAGCAAAATATAGTAAAATATAGCAAAAAATAAACAAAAATATTTTATATTAGCAAAATATTTGATACGTTAGAGTTTAAAACAATTCATTAACAATTGCTCATTTAACTGGAAATAATTTAATGCTTGATTTCTCCACAGTTCTGGCATTTCTAAATACTTATATGTTTATAAACATGCAATCAAAAAATCTGCTCTTTGTTTTTAATGCTGCAGTGTATAGTGCAACCATGCATGTAAATATCATGTATATGCCCGTATTTCCCAAATCATAATATAAATTTCAAACCTGTGAATTAAGTTTATGCTATGCTTCTCAGTGTAGCTGAACTCTGTGCATAAGAATGACATCATTGTTTCTGGAGTAACTAACCTACATGAGAGGAGGGGAATCAGAAGCAGACTTTTAAGAGGAAAATATCAAACAGAATGAATGGTTTGAACACAACATATGATGCTTTTGGGTGCTATAAACATTTTATTGTTACTTGTTTGGGAAGAACTGCATAACTCACTGGGGCTCCATAACTTGTGAGTAATGCAGCCATCTCAAAATGTAGCAGATTTATCTGTCAGGGTGTTCAAATGAAAATCCAGGATCTTATTTCCTCCTTGGCCGTTATAAATTTGAACCATTTTAACAATGACCCATCAGCACGAATTCCTTGGCATTTACATAAGGCATTTGAATTAAAATGTAACCTGATTTGGATTAAAAAGTAACCTAAAACTTGGATTTTAAAAAATGTAACCTGACAGAATGTTTCAGTGCTGGAGCGCTAAAATCTAGTTGTAACTTCTATTTCAAAAAAGCACCAGAAATTCAAGGAAACTTTCTCCAACAGCAGTAACGACAGGAGAACAGGGCACTTCAGTTAGGCTGTTTTTGGCTAGAAATTAACAATTTCCTGTATAGTTTATTCTACACAGACAACAGCTCAGGTCTGGTGGCAGCATGACTGCCACTACATTTTGGCCTCACTCTTTGACATGGGGGCCACGTTTCATGTCCCGTTTACAGTCAGAGAGGCACCAAATGGTCCTTTCCAGGGGTTCCCTGGATACTCGGTGGCGGTGACCCCTTTCGGTCCAGGGCTGACGGAGGAGCCCCGGGTCCTGCCTGCCCCTCACCGCTCCGGGAAGGGGATGCTCTGCTCCGAGCACAGCAGCCGGCCTCTGCGGGACAGGATCGCACCGATCCTCGCAGAAACATCTTCCCCTGTTGAGTGCTGCCCTGCAGAGATCGCTGTAAACCGGCTCCGTGCCGGGCATTTCCTGGCGTCCCCAGCTCTTTGCTGCGTTTTGGGAGACTTAAGATTACGAACAAACCCTGCAGCGGCCCCGCTGCCGGATGGAGTCCGCCTGGCTGAGCAGTACAAAGCATTTCGCTGGGAAAGTTTGCTATAAATAACACCCCTGCCGATTTTTGCCTCAGCTTCACCTAGTATTATCATTATTTACACATTCTGCGGCTGATGGTGTTCTTCCAGCTCACAGCCACCATCACCCTCTGTGTGGCCGGAGCATTTTCCTCTTCCATCCAGTTGCGGCATCGCAACCAGAGGCTTGCGGCGCCCCATGAGGCGGCCGCAGCGGGAGCAGAAACACGGGGAAGACCCGCTTCTGTTCCCATGCAAACGTTCTCGTTACTAATAACTAATAATCTCGCCTCAAAGCGGGAGGAGAAATCTAGCCCCCGAGCAGCGCCCAGCTCTGCTTTTCGGGATTAATTTTAAGGCGGCACATGAAGGAAACGCTAAGAGCCGAGTGCTCCGGGGAGGCGCAGCCGCCTCGCAGCCCACCGAGGTCCGCAACGGTGGCGATTTCGGCGAGGGAGCGGGGCCGGGGAGAGGAGCCCGGGGAAGGGTGGCAGGGGAGGGTGCCCAGAGCGCGGAGTGGGGGAGCG
>JANPWX010000233.1:1033472-1288775 GCA_024734555.1 Trochalopteron elliotii
GCCCCGCTCCCGGCGCTGCCCGCGGCCGGCCGGGCGAGCGGGGCCGGCGGCGAGCCGAGGCGACCCAGGGAGCGGCCCGGCTCTCCCGGGGAAGGCTCTGCTCCGGGGAGCAGCGGGGGGAGGCGGCTGGCATAGACGCCGAAGCTCCGCCGCCCACCCCCTGGCACCGCCGCAGTCTGCCCAGCGCCGGCAGCCCCGGGAGATGGTGACACATGAAGCGTGCGGGAAGGACCATGGTTGAGAGGACCAGCAAGTTCTTGCTGATCGTGGCCGTCTCGGTGTGCTTCATGCTTATCCTGTACCAGTACGTGGGGCCGGGGCTGAGCCTGGGTTCCCCCAGCGGCCGCTCCTACTCGGAGGAGCTGGACCTCTTTCCCACGCCGGACCCGCACTACGTGAAGAAGTATTACTTCCCCGTGCGGGAGCTGGAGCGGGAGCTCGCGTTCGACATGAAGGGCGAGGACGTGATCGTCTTTCTGCACATCCAGAAGACCGGCGGCACCACCTTCGGCCGCCACCTGGTGCAGAACGTGCGGCTGGAGGTGCCCTGCGACTGCCGGCCCGGGCAGAAGAAGTGCACCTGCTACCGGCCCAACCGCAGGGAGACCTGGCTCTTCTCGCGCTTCTCCACGGGCTGGAGCTGCGGGCTGCACGCCGACTGGACCGAGCTCACCAACTGCGTGCCCGGCGTGCTGGACCGCCGGGAGACCGCGGCCAAGACGCCCAGGTAGGTGCCGGCCCCGGGTCGTGTCCTGTGCCTGGGCCGTGCCCTGCCCGCCCCTCGCTCCGGCCGCCCCGCCTGCCCCGGCCCTTGCCCTGCCGTGCCCCTGCCAAGCGCTGCCAGTGTGCTGTGCCTCAACCTGCCCCGAGCCTTCCCTCGGCTGGTTCACCTGTCCTCCCGTCCCGTCCTCCAGGCTGTGCCCTGCGCCTTCCTCCTGCAAATTTCCTGCTCTTTGCCTCCCACGCACCTCGCACACTGCACCCTCAAGCCCGTGGTCTTCTGCTCTAGCAGCTCTGTGGACCCTTTACCGGGAGCACCTTTGTGCTGCGTACTCTCTCTTCTAAACAATTTAGCCTTTGCCTCAGACATCATTTGCCACCTTTTAAGGACCCTTTATACCGTACCCCTAGTCTCAAGCTTGTCTTTGTAACCAGCTTCGCCCTAACCTGTGCACTCCTCTTCCTCCGGCTGAAATTGTTCTCCAGTGCAGCCGAGGAGAGGCACACGAGCCCACCAGTGCTCATGCTTCCCTCCTCGGTTTGCTCCCCCCAGTCTGCACACAGTTTTCTGCACATTGAAGGAAACGCTCCTTAAACACCCTTTTTATGTTCCTTGCTGTTGGTCTGGATGGGAGACCCGAGGTGAACTCTTTTGGGGAAAACAGCTACCTCGTACGTGTTCCTTGAGTGTCCTTCCTGTGTGCACCGGAGAGAGGGAGAGCCATCCTAAAGCCCTCCTCGGTGCATCCGAGTGGAACACTCGATGTATTTCTGCCCTGTTAGCCCATCATTTCTCTGCCTTGGTCCCTTCATGAATTATAAGCTTCAGAGGAATATTCTGTTTGAAGCACTGTAGTAAAGACAGGGGCGTTTATTAAGACCTCCAAAAGATTATATTCTTTTAGCTCCCGTCTTTCATTCCACAAGGCAGTTTTTAAAATTATCACTATTTTTTAACACTGTGTGCATTCCTTTGACATGTTAGTCATTCGATTATAACACTTTGTAATCTGTTTGCCTTTAAGTTTCATTCTTTAAGGTCCCCAAGATCTTATGCTAATATTTGCTTATGCCATATATTTATTTGTGTATGTGTTGTTAATATCATACGTAATCCCTCTAATGAAAAGTGGCCTTTAAGAAAGTATGTTTGGGCATCATGGCTGTGTTTTCCCTGCCTTTTTAAAAAGAGATTCTTAATGATTTTTCATTCCTTGGAACTGTGTCCGATTACTGGGGTTCTTTATTGTCTCTGTCATGATTGCTGCTGTTTTCAGCCCGTTTCAGTGTTAGTCATGCAAGTCTGCTCAGGCTGCTGTCGTGCTGCCTGACCCAGCACTGGCAAACTGAAATATATAACTGAAGGGTTGAGGCTTTTCTGTGCCCTCTTATTGATAAGGTGTTTGAGAACACCTCTGAGGGAAATATCCTCTGCCCATCTACGCTGCTGCTGAGATTTTAGTAAAGTGCTGTTAGGAAAAAATACTAAGTTCAAACCTGATTTTAAAAAAAGAAACAAAAATTACCTGTTTTGTGAACCTTGGCACTTGGCTAGCAAACCATTAACCTTATATAAAGACCTGTGTGGGTTTATGAATTGTCTCAGAGCCTTGTGTGCTTCCGTTGGCAGTTCTGTATTTAAATCTGTTACTGTTCAATATTCAACTTTCCTCTATTCAGCAGCTGGGTTTTTTGTACAGCTACCTGAGAAAGGGGCACACCAGGTTGTGAGGTAGCAATTAAATTCCTTACAGCAGCTCATAGGAAGTTGAGAATCAGAAGTCTATTGCTTCATCTCACATGCTTGTAAATAAGATTTTCCTTGCCATTTGTTTTGGAACATCAGGAACTGTATGCTTCTACATGCTTCTTAATTGTCTTGATTTTTGGCTGTGCAGGCAAAATCATTAATCCTGTCCCATTCCCTCATGTCTCTGCACATCAAGAAATAGTTGTGCCCAACATTGTCTCTTGACTTCCTTCAAATCTGAGTTGGAACTTACCTTCTGGGAGTTCAAGGACTATGATGTGAAAGCTTTAGATAATCTGTGGTTTATCACCTTGGTCTGTTAAACAAAACCCAGAATTTACTGATCATTTTATCCTGGGGATGGTTTTAGTGCAACCAGCTGCTGCCTATTTTAATAATACTCCTAGGGTCCAGCTCTGTTGTACTGCAGTCCAGTTCAGTTGGCACCTTATCCAAAATGTCTTTTATTTCATGCCTAAGTTAATTGCAAATAAGAGACAGGGAATGCTTTTTTAAAATAAAAATGTGGTGGGTTTTCTTTGTTGAAATACAGATAGTCTTGTACTATGTCCATTACAGTAAGAGCAATATCACTTTATTTGTCCATTGTGAGAGTTGGATCTCTTATGTTGAAACGGGACATCTTTTAGATAAGGTATATGCTAGAGAGGCTCCTGTTCTATAATGGAACTGAACTATGAACATATCTCTCTCAAAGGAAACAGGAAAAGGAACAGCAAACAACCATTCTGTCCAGGTTCTCTCAGATTCTAATATTATCCAGTCTGGATTTTGGGGTGTAGTCTTCAAATCCAGCTTTTATAACTAATGTATTGGCTTCTGTATTTGCTGCTTAATACAAAGTTTAAACCTTTCCTCTTCCAAATATAGGTTTGTCCCCCAAAACAAAACAGCTGACTTGTGATTACAAATAAATCTGCCTTCTAGTGAATGCTGGAAAGCATGAAGGTCATTCAGCATTGCCCACATGCACAAATCATGAGGTTCAAGCTGTTCCCTTTGTAAGGAATGCAGTCTTGTAGCTGTCCAGTGCCCTATTGCACTACATTCCATAACCTGGGCATGGAACATAAATTTGCAATGCAATTCAACTTTCTTCATTGTTCAGTTGTTCTGTGTTAGACTTAATGATTGGGAGCCCTAGATTGCCAAAGGCTGCATTTTTTTCTCTTTCTTTCTTTTTTTTCTGCATTGATGCAGTGTTAGGGATGGGTGTGTTAGGTCTTTGGGGTCAGCACTCAGAAAAAGTACTGGTTCTCACCCCCTCCTGGTGACTTTCCTGTTTTGTATTCAAAAGGCCTCTAGACTTCTTGAAGCAAATGTTATGTTTTATACACAGCCAGTAAAAGAAAGATTGATTTGTTTGGGGCTTGTAAAACTTGGCACTCCAAGGAACTCTGAAGTTGGCTGTGCTTATCAGTTCAGTCACTTAGCTGCAGTTCTCTTCATGGCTTTAGGAGAGGGCAAATGCCAAGATTTGGGGAATGGAGGCCTAATTATTCCTTGTGCTGTTGGGCATAAATAATGGTTGCAAAAGGCTTGTTTTTTTAAAAAAGAAGCATTATTGGGATGCATGCCTTGAGTCACCACGTTGATATTTCAGCAAGCAGAAACTAAGCAGAAACTGTGAACTGCTCCCTCCAATTTGTTTCACTTAAAACTTCAGAGATCAAATCTCTTCAGTTGATTCTGGGAAGAAAAAAAAAAAAAGCCAAACTCAGTTTCTTTAATTTGATTTCCAGAATTAGAAAAAAATATCTGTGGAGTGACCCACTAGTGACTTGTTTGTCCCCTCTGTCTGAGGAGTGAATGCAAGCCCTTGGAGGAAATGTGTTCCAGTGCCCTTGTGCTGCCCTGCTCCCAACACAGCAGCACAGCCCTGGGTGTTCTGAACTTGCACTTGGAGGACACTTCATGCGTGAACTCAACTCTAATATGCTGCAGAAGCAATAAAACAAATACATTACACCAAAGGAATTCTCTCTGTGTGTTTCCCCTCCTGCCTGTTCCCCAAAAAAATCCCCTGAATAAACCCCAGACAAGCCAGGCTTTGTTGCTGTCCTGCTGGTTTCTGCTGCCTGGTGAAAACAAGAGCATCAGAGCTGGCATTTTCCTGGAGCTGCATTATTCACATGGAAAGGATTCAAGGCACACAGCTCCTTTAAAACTGCATTTCTGGAAGCTCCCTGTTGCTGGGGAGAACCCATGGAAGTGGTGGAGTGTTGGTTGGGCATTGCTGGCTGTGTTCCCCCAGCTCACACACAAGCTCTGCCTCCTGTTAGGCTGTTGCAAGCACTGTGTAGATTTTTTAATTTGTTTTTTTAAAATGAGCTGCCTCAAGACATGAGCTTAGCCTTGCCTTTCTGTATGAGTTTCTGTGCTAGTCTGTCATAGAAGTTTGGTTTCTGAGTTCATCTGTGGACAAAAAGGACAAAAGGTTGTGCATGCTTCTGATTTCAGTATTTTTTCTCAAAGTTTCATACTTGTAGAAAGAAAAAAAAATTACAATCCACATGCTTTTATGTAAGAAATCCATGGCAGGTTTGTAAAACCTGCTGTTATGCAGATCAGTCAAGAATCTCTCTGATTAGCTATTTACAGCTTATGTTTTGGGTTGGGTTTTTTTTTAAAGAAACAATTAACAGGGCTCAGCAGTTTGTTAGTTTGATTTTTCTGAAGTGTGAACTTTCACAGCTTCCAACTACATATCTGTCCCATTGCAGGGATCTGTTCTTGATGAGGTTTTTATTATATGTGTGCTTGGGAGCTGCAGAGACACATTGTCAAGAAACCAACTGTTTGAGAATGAAAAGCTTTACCAAATCAGTTTTATAATATTAGCACTTTTTAAAAGCTTGGGCTTGTCATTTTTTCTGCATCTCTGTGTGTTGGGGGTTGAATAATATCTGTCTGCTGGGAGCAAGGGGCATTTTTTTTTCCACTTACCAGTTCAACTCAGACTTGTTTATCGTAAAGACCAGTGGAGAAATATAATATAAAGCTATTTCCAGTAGCCTGGTGCATTTCTCAAACCTCTAGCATGGGCAGTATTTTAAACCCTACTAGTCTAGTAGGAAACTTTACACCTGGTTGTGCTCACCCACAAAGCTGGGCTGGTCTTTCACAGCCAAACAATCCTCAAGGGCCAGGTAGTTTTGTAGGGAAGATCTTTAAATTTGACACAGTTACCAAAAGTAGCTGAAAACTGGAACTCTTCAAGTAGCTGCCTTAGGTTTGAGGTGCTGTATTTATCTAGGCTTGAGACTTTTGGCTAGTATGCCAGGTTTAATCACTCTTACTGGTTTTTGTTGCTGTTGTTGACACAGCAAAAGGATGTGTGTGTATTTGTACTGACCTGATTTTTCAAAGCGAGACATTTGGCTGTTTTTCATTAATCTTTAAACAAAAGTTGCATCATAACATAGTAATTCTGGTTTTCTTGCTTAGAAGTCTGCAGACACTCTTTGCCTAGACCTCAGATTTTGCTTTTTTCTGGTTATCATTTCCTGCTCCACAAATAAAAGTGTGCAGTATTCGGAGTAAACCTTTGGATAACCCTCTTCCCTTTTTTTTTGTTTGTTTGTTTGTTCTTTTTTTTTCCTTCTTTTTTTTTTTTTTCAATGATTTTGAAATAATTACTTTAGAAGAGCTGGCTTGAATTTTATTAATATCCGAACTAGATGGTTTATTAGATACTCTCATAATAAGGAGAGTAATTGAGAACTGGTCCTCTGTAGATGCACAGCTGATGGGTTCCACCATGCCAGTGCAGGTAAACATTTTGGGGGTTAATTACTTGGCTGTTAGAGTTTGTAACATTTTGTGTGACACTTCTTGGCCAAAGCAAGTTTCCAGGGCTCTGCTGAAAGGTGCTGGTTTGTCAGCGTGAACTGGAGAACGCTCACCAAGAAATAAAAAAAGATGTGATCTCCAGCAGTGCCACTGTGGCAGCTTCATGCTGCACCTCAGAAGGAATCTGTGATGGAAGGAATTTGGATTTCATTGGGGCTGTAGGTGAGAAACAGCATGTGATCTACAAACGTGTGGATTTGATGTTACCTGGTAGAATTACCTGCAAGAATTAGCTGCAAGAATTACCTGGTGTGACTGGGGGAGTGTGGTGAGGACTCTTCCCTGCAGGAGGCTGGGGCAGGTCTTTGGTTGGGTATTAGAAGGTGAACTGGAGCTGGTGATGGTACCCCTTGAGAAAGCACTGCTAGAGAAGATTAAGTTACAACTGGATATGATTGCAATGCTGCCCTGTCCCTGGGCCTCTGCTCCTTCTAGGAAGGAGAAGGAGATCAGTCTCCTCTTGTGGCCCCTTCCCTCACTGATCTGCAGGGTCAGGCTTCATGGGCTTGTCCAGCAGTCAAGCAGGAGCTTTTGGCTGCCTGTTGTGGGAATTGGAGGAGTGTAACCTGGGACACATTTACCAGAAAGTAACTGGGGACATGCAGGCCTGGAGTTATTGAAGAAAACACCTCATGAGCTCATCTCATAGGTGAGATTGATGTGTCTTACCTGAGTCATGTTTGCCCACAGTGCCCACCCTTCTGGCTGGCACCAGAGCCCTTGGTGGCTCCTTGCCAGTGGGTTCCTACCCCAGGTGTTGCTCACAGCAGTGAAGAGCACAGCCCCAGAAGAATCAAGATAAAGCTAATCAAGATAAAGCTAATCAAGATAAAGCTAATCAAGAGGGGTTGTGGCTGTGCTCTTCTAGTTACTTTGACCCGGAAGCAAAGAGTGACTGTAATGAGAGAACACCTGATTCTACATTTGTTTAGAATTACCTGTGTCTTATCAAGTGTATGACATCCATTTAGAGTCTCCCTGCTACATCCTGTTGTCTTTTACAGATTATGGCTTTTGTAAATCTTGGCAAGTGGGAAAGCAGCGTGGACACTTGCCTTCAGCCAAAAGAACCAAAATCTCTAGTTTATGTCTCTTTATTTTAAACTTCCAGTTATTTGGAAGCAATTTTGCCAAATTTGTGGTAGTAATGCTTTAAATGGGTAGTATTTTGTCAGTGAACACTTGGGATTATGTTTGCTTTAGAAAGCCAAAGTGACATAGGCTAACTCCACAAAGCTTTATTTATGATTGTATTTCCACACAGTACTAGAACAGAGAGGAAGTTTCTGTTATTGACTGAAATTATACTTTGTCAAGCAAAGAGAGGAAGCATGGCCTTTAATTCCTAATAATCACAATAGTGCTAGCTGCCAAGTCAAGATTTTTGGATGAAATTTTGTTTGATGTGGACAGGAGAGAATGATATGTCAGAAGCAAAGACCTTCGTAAACTGAGATGTTACTATGTTTGGAGAATAAACAAAGTACAGGAAGAACATGGAGCTAAAGTAGCCCATTAGAAATTTGCTTGTTTTCCCAATGATGGTTGACCTTAAAAGCAAACAAACAAGCAAAAAAGCACCCTTTGCATTTTCTAAAGGAATTGAAGTAGAATGATGAGGGAAATATGCCCCCCAGCACACACCTGAGGCAGCACAGTTTCTGTAATCACTGTTTGATGTAGTTTTGTTTCCCTAACAGAATACTCTGCAGGAAATCCAGGCTTGAGAATCTCTCTGAAGAGTCCTTTGGAGGTGGTTGTCACAAAGGCACGGAGAGCCTTAAACACCCCTCTACTCTGGCATGTCAAGGCTGAGATCTGAAGAGGATGCTTCAGACAGTCCTGTGTGTTGCTGCCAAAGGAGGAGCTGTTTCCCTGCCTGTCTGGGGGAGCCTGAGCTCTCCTGTGAGTGGGAAAAGGCATTTCAGGAGAGGTCCATGCAGGGAGAGGTTGGCACGTGAAAAGCACGATGGATGTTAATAGGGTTTAGTTGTTCCTACATTCATTAAATGGTGCAAATCTGTGTCATTTCCCTGCTTAGCCTCAGAAGAGTACAATACACTGTTCTGGATGTGTCTCATCCCTTCGAACTGCTGAACAAGGCAAAGGATATGAGATATTCTGGGGCATCTCTTTTTCAGTGGTGTGTCCAGAAAGGGTTAAGAAGTTCCCGTTGTTCACCTTTAGCTGTAACCTGACCTTTTTAGCAGCACTAATTATATTATTCTTTCACCTGTGTATCTCAAAGCCTCTTCAAAATTTATGGTAAATAGCAGCTGGTGTTGTATTAATTTCAGGCTTCAGGTCTGTGCCTTCGTTTCAACCTGAAGACTCTTCAGGGGTCTGTCTTACAGCTGGCTTTGACCATAAATCTCAGACTTTCACGTTAGTGTACAGACTTTCCTGCCCAATCACTTTGTCTATTTCAGAAGCAACTGGTTTCTTCACTTGTTGTTACTGCTTGGCTCTGTTTTTCCCTCCCTCCCAGCCTTTTAGTGGTAAATCCTACATTGTAGCTCACCTATGTTTTTCTAGAGAAATTATTTCAGAATTTCCTGCCAATTTAAACAAGAAAACAGTTATTTGCAATTAATTTTTTATGGTCTGACTCGGTGTTTTATTTCATGAGTAATCTCCATCCTATTAAGCAGAGATTCTTTGATTAGACCTCACTGCAGATTGAAATACTGTGATCACTTTTATGGAGCTGTTCTGCATGGGGGGGAAACCTCAGAGCTTCCTCAGCAGTCTTTGCATTTTTGTTTTTAAAACAGACCAAATTTCCTTTGGCTTAATGTTAATCTTCAAGTACGAGATGTACAAGATGATTTGAGATTTTTCTGCCAAACAGAATTGCTTAGAGTTTGAAAATGCGTGGTGACTTTGCACTAATTTCAGATATATTGAAAGGGACCTTGTTTCTGGACAGGTGCTAAAGATTTAAAAGTGCTGCTTCTTCCATATATTGGAGTTATTCTACATTTTAACCTTAGTTCTTGTGTTAATTATACACACATATAAGATGTATAAATTTCACCTGATTGCAGTGAAATACTCAGCGGCTTAAAAGATTTTGTGAAAAGCATTGCACTGGTCATTCCTTTTTTTTTTTTCATCTTAAATAGAAAAGTGGGGTTTGGATTTTTTTCCTCACAACTCTCTGGGAAAATTTAAACATCCAATCAAATACTGTAAAGGTAGAATCGACTTTTTTTTGTTTAAACTAACAGCTCTTGCTGCCGTGACCCCCTTGCTCTCAGCAAAGATTTTAGTTTGGGTACCTGTGACCCTATATCAAAGCATCAGGAAAAAAATCAATGCCTCCCAGCTAAGATAAACAGCAGCAGCATGCTGACTCACCAATTTCCTGACAGGTTTTGCTCTCCTGGTGGAGATAGACAAAAGTACAAGCAGACCAGGGATTGCCGAGTATAACCATAATCAGTAACCCATCCCTTCTGTTAACATGGCTTAAATCACAAAAGACAGGATTACCTTCTTCTGTTCTCTGCCTCTTTCTCTTCTCCTGCCACCTGTGCCTTTTTTTAGGCCTTTGAAGGAGAAAAGACAGATGTGATGTGGGTAGTTGTGCGGGGAAGAAGATTGAACAGATTTATCCTGGCTGCTGAGGCGAGGACAGCAGGGGTCATTTAGATTAAACCCCCCATTAAGGGGAATGCTTCATCCATGGTGTACTGCACAGGAAGGAGATACACAAATGCATAGGAGCCCTTTCAGGTCAGGAAATGCCTTGCCATCTCTCCCAGGGGGGTAAAACTGGAACTTCTTGTTCTGAGCACCTGAGTGAAGTTTCCCTCATGGGTTATACTCCTCTGGCTGGTGTTATTATTTGCACCATATCCAAAATAAATCCTCTGAAGTAACTTTTTCCCCACGGAAGTTTTCTTTGATTTATTTGGCTGTATTCACAAATGTGTTTAAAAATGACACCATCTTTCTATGTGTACATAACCTGACTCCAGTGGAGCCTCAGACCTGGCCAAAGGCATGTAGTGAGGTCCTGTATTTTTAACAACCATATTGTGTTACACAGATCATGTCTCTGACTGCTGCTACCAGTGGCTTTGATTTTGAAGTATAGTATTACACTGAATGCTAATGACTCAATATTGCCCTTCATTATAAAAGCCATTATTTGGGCTCAGCATTTAATTCTGCTCTTTTTCTTGTACTTTGCAAATAGGCTTTTTCTGAGCAATGTGTTATTTCTTTATAATACCTGAGCAATTTTATTTTGCATTCCCTGAACTGATACTTTCTTCCAGGTTGTCATCCTCCTGTACCTTGATTGCTTCAATCTGTGTTTCTGAGCTTGATAAATTAAGCCTTTTTTCCCTTTAGAGATCTCTTACTGCCTAACCCTTCTCACTCTCATAAGTTACCAGATTTTTACTGGGGGGGGCTACTTTTGTTCTGATTTTTGAAGAACCCCTTTCATAATAGGTCAGAAAGTTTTTGCTATACAAAATATAACTATGCCAACGTCAGAAACAACTGTTAATCTGAACAGTCAAATTTAATACAGTCAATACACTTCAATACTTTTGGTGAGGTACTTCTAACACTATTCAGAAAGGGTTGTTTTCATGACTTTGGATAAATTGGATGAAGCTGACACCTGTTTATGGAGCCAGTCATCCATAACAAACACATACCTTATAGAAACCCTGAAGTAGCCAATTGCTATTTTCAGCAGTTCCACTTCACAGTTCCCAGTTCTCAACCCTGACTGTTCACAATTCAGGCAGGCTCCAAGCAGACAGTGTGTGCCAGCAGTTTATATGAGCTTCATTTTCTGTTTTTAAGAAAAAATGACACTCCAAATATTGAAACAGTGCAACAAAAATCACTGAATGATACATGAGTTTGAGTTTAGAAAATAACCCTGGCGTTGACTGTTTCTATTAACACAGGGCTGGCTGGAGGTGATCTCCTGTGTGTGACTTGGGTGTGTCAAGAAGGGACTGAAAAACAGCTGCCACAATTGTATGAGAATGAACTCTGGTTTGATTGTATGTCATGAGGACTAATGTGACTCTCACCAAAAAGGGAGTTTCAAGGAGTTACTCAATGACAGGAGGAGCTGTAGTTAAATTTTGGGTGTGAAAGAATCATCTGAGGTTTTGGATACAAGAAATAAAAGAGAGATAAGAAGGGAATAAGAAGGAATCATACATAACTTGTGTTGACTAGGATTTTCAGGTATTAGATGGTTTGTTAGTAGCCAGTAAAGTTTGTTGTTTTTTTTAAATAACCATAAAGTCTTTGATGTTAGTGAAGACATAGATTCAATTTCTTGCCTTTCTTTCCACCTAATTTCTTTGCCTTGGGATTTGCTGCCAAAACTGTGTGCAGTTCTTTAAAGAAATAATATTGGATATAGCATGCAAGAAAAATACTTGAGAAGTCTAGTGTGAATCAATACAGTTTGTGAGACAACTAGCTTAGAGAATTTTAAAGACATTTGTCCCTCACTTCTAAAACATATTTAGATTTTTTGGCTGCTATCTGCAAAGAATGTATTCATATGACTTAGGTAACTCCTTGGAAGAATGATCTGGCGAGTTCTGTGTAACTTTCCAACCTTTTTTCTTTGTGTTAGCTGCCTTGAGATGACTGAAGAGGTCATGGATTTGCCTTCAGCTGCTCTGAAGGTTTCCCATGCTGTGACATGCTGCTTGTAGCAGCTTTTCCAGCAGTGCATGAAAAAGAGAGGTGTCTTTTCCCTGAAAATGCAATCGAAGATCAAGGGAGCTCTCAAAAACCAGGATTAGTGCCTGGAGATGGATGGATTTATGGTGGCTGTGAGTTTTGCATGTTCCTTTGAGCATCTTCAGTTTGGGAAGAAGGTTCCTGTGGGGGGGGGCACAGGTCTTACTGGGACACCCCTTTCTCAGAAACATCACTGAAGATTTTTCTGGACTATGCTTATGCCAGCAGCTCTTATCTAGGTGTTAACCTGCCTAAGACAGCAGTTCCTGGGATGATATATTCCCAGAGCTGGCTGAAATGTTTCCACAGTGTGTGTAGCAGTAGCTGGCAGCAGGAGCAGTACCATTGTTTGGAAGGGGCTGATGGAAACAGTTGTGCTGACCAGGATTTCACTGGCTGGAAAGCAAACAGGAAATCATCCATCCCATTTCCATCCCAGCAGAAGGCTCAGCCAGGGGTGTGGAGACAAAAGCTGGATTGCTGCCCACGTTGTGATGTTCTTCAGGGAGCAGAGACTGCCCTGAGCCCGGTGTCTGTCCCAGCTTGCCCGAGCAAGTTCCACATTTGTTTGACAGTGACAGAACTGGGTTATGCACATTGTACAGCCAGCTTTCCTGGTGCTGGTGCCTTGGGCAGGCTGACCTGGAACAGAGGTTGGACAGAGCTAGAGAAGAAAGTAGGTATTTATTGAAAGGCCTTTAGGGTACACCTTGGGCAGGATAAGAGCCTGGCCAGGGCTACACCCAAGGTGGACTTAGAATGGTCACAAAAATGGATGAGCAGTCACGAGGTCTCACACTTTTATAAGTTTTGGTCCATTTGCACATTGGGGTTTAATTGTCCAATTACAGCTTCAGGTTGTGAGGTCCCATCCTTCTTGTTCCTCCCTTCAGTCCACCATTGTTTGTGCTTTTGGGCCTGAAAGTTGTCCTTGGTCTCCAGCAGGAAAAGGATTTGTTTTGTCTCCCTGCTCTGTGAAGAGAGCTGACTAACACTTAATATGAGGCTCAGAATTACACCCTTGGGCAGCACAGAAGCTGAAAAACATGAAAGCTAAAACTTAAGGCATCAGTGCTAGGCTGTAAGGTGATCCCTGCAGGTGAGGGGCTGCTGTGCCCTGTTCAGCACAGGTTCTGTGTTCCACCCAGACACATGAGCTCACGGGTGCAGGGGTTGCTGCCCTCGTGGTGTCTGGGGGAGCCAGGCACTGCTCCCACCTTCTGTCACCAGAGCTCTTCAGAGGCATCTCCCCTGTGCCTGAGCCAGCACAGCAGTGTGTGAAGGAAAGCAGCAGCACCACCAAACTCACTTGTTACACAAGGAGGGAAGATTCTTGCTATGCTTGTGAACCTGTATTTGTGAATAGCCCATCTCTGAAAGGCAGCAGAGAACTTTGGCTGGTTTTCATACTCAGGGAAAATGCCATCTGACCTGAAGTATTTCAGCAATGGTTATTTTGTATTGCCTGTTAAGTGTTGTCACCTTGGAGCTCTTTTGAAATAGTTTCCTGCACAAGAAATGGGGAAATGTTTGTATCCCAGTCTTGAAACCACAAATGAAAACCTGGCAAAGGTGTGCAAGGGCCGTTGTTCTTGAGGACCATATTCACAATATGTGGATGTGGACATACTCTGTTTCTTCAAATTCCTCTGCAGTGTAACTGGTAATTCATGTGACATTCTGAGGGGGGATATTATTGATATTATTTGGACTTTTTATAAATGCAGAAACTGGGGCAAAGGCTTGATTGCTCACCATGGGATGTGCCAGGGCACCAAATCCATGACAATGTGTGTTTGTTGAGTGCTCATCCATGTGCTGTTGTACAGCATGATGAACTTTCCTGTCTCAGGATCTGCTGGGGGAGTGAGCTGGCATTGCACTGTGTAACCAGGTAACTGAGGTTTAACCAGGTAACCGTGAGATTTCCTGTCATTCAGTCAGACATTAGGACTAAAGATCTTCTAAATCAGTTCTCTAAATACCTTGAAACAAATGCAGAAGTAAATCTTTCTGCAGGCTGTCCACGGTATGACTGCTTCTATTTGGAAATAACTTTCCCCTAAGACTTTCTGTCAGAAGGCCTTCTTGGGGAGGGAATTTCCTTCCTTGTGCTCTAGCTGGTGTTGGAGGGAGGATGACTTAACACTTGAGGTGTAGTTGGACTGTAATGACAATATAAATCACATCAGGAGGGGTGCAGCTGCAATTTATAAAATGTGCTGGATGATCAGCAGTCTGTCCTGACTGCTGCATGGGTTGTGGTGAGCTGTGATGAAGCACTGCTTGTCAGGGTATCACTCAGCTGGAAACCTCACCGAAATTGAAGGATGGATTCTTTGAACATTCTGGAGATGTGGGATGCTTGGTCTGCCAAATACTTCAGGCAGGATGAATTGACCCCTTTCCTAATTTGGATATTTCCTGATTCTTCTGAACTTCTCAAGTTATTTGGGGATTGTCATGAAAAGTCTGTTTTCTGGATTGAAGCCCAGCCAATCCCAAATCTGGAAATAAATGCTCATGAGAACAACAAGAACAGTTATATTTGTCAACTCTACTATTGTGGGTAAGCCAGACTTAGAGACTCTTGCTTAGTGCAGAAAGGATCTGAAAACAGTTTTCTCTTATGGAACTGAGTAGAATTACTTGCACACCAAGGAATTTATGTGGCACTTTACTCCTTTTCGTGGGAATCTGCTCTCGTATTGGCATGTGTGTGAAAGTTTAAACTAAACCAAGTTAAAATAGATGCATTAAACTCAAGCTGGATGCTCTACCTGTATGAACCATGACTTGTTGAATTACTCTAAGAATCATCATGTAATATGTGCAAAAAACACCCAGAATGGTATAGACAGGAACCAGTACTGGCAAATTCCAAAGGTGTCAGTTACAAAGTTCTTGGATGCTTCAGGATTTGCTGTAGTGTGCATACTGCTGTAGTATTCCTGTCTTGAGGAAAACTCATTTTTCATGTGCAGTGGTCCCTCTGGGGTCAGTGAGGAGAGAATACAAGGGGGAAACAACTGGGCGTTAACAGCTTCCCACAGGATAAAGCACAAATTGTCCTTCCTTCAGGCAAATCCAGTGACTGGGTGTGAGCAGGAACTCGGAGTCTTAGTGGATTTCTGCAGTTAAACATACAGTCCTCTTGCTCCAGAAAATAGTTCAGCAGCTGTTTATAGTGGTGAGGGAGCTCAGAGGAGGAGCTGGTTATACTGATTCATTCTGGTTATTGGCTTTTCTTCCCCCTTCCTAGTTATAAGTAATTTAACTGTGACTAACGGCTAAAGCTGGGACTGCTCTGCATGTCACATAATCCTTTTTTATTTTCCACTCTGCTTGATGATGCAAGTTGAAACAAAGGCCTGGCTGTTTAAGCTGCCTTTAAGCTCTATAAAAAATTTCACGTGCTTCCAAGCCATGCTTTTAAATCACACCTCCAAGCCTGTGTGGAAGAGCTACAGGCAAGTTTTGAGCAATTCATTCTTCCTTCTGTTCAGCACCCAGCTGATGGCACCACAAGAGGGACAGGAGGAGTATTAGCATGCAAATGCTTCTTTTAAATGCTCTGCCTGGTTAGAGATGGAGGTGGGACCAGTGCTGGGAGGTCAGGTAAGGAGACACCTGGAGCTTTCACCCCCAGGGTCACAGGATCCATGCTTAATGTGCTGAAAGCTCACATCCTCCTGGGCAGTATTTTCAGTGCTGCTCTTGGGTAGCAGATGTTTTCTCTAAAATGTGACTATCCATATGGCAACAAGCAGACTCCTATTTCTTTTGAAGCCTTACTTGAGCAAAAGTAAGATGGAATGAAATGGAGGAACTGAGCTATGCAAATGGCCAAGTCATTCAGTGATGTTCTGACACTTCACTGATGGGTTCTGATTTCTCCAGGCAGCCTCTGGCATGCCAGAGTGCTCCTCTGCTCTTTGGAAATAGAAGAGCAGTGGCAATATGGGACACAGGTACAGAGCTTGTCACTGCTCTTGAAGCATATTTAGAGCAGTGTCAAAACTGCCATCCTGACATCCATCAATCATCTCAATTAATTCTGTAGTTCAAGGACTATCCAGACTTACATCCAAGTGCTCCTTGGACACAAGGACCAAAAATGTTCTGCTTACTCAGGTTAGAAAAGTTGTTTCAAAGGCACACAATGTGGAATGTAGGAGACACCTGGCCTTTAAAATGAGACTTTTGGACACAGTCACAGTGGCCATCACTTCAGTACCTTGGGCAGGTACTGGGTGTTCTTGTTCTTCCTTTCCTTTTTAATGGCCCTGGACAGCTCTGAAGAAGTTTTTAGAAAAACAGTGAATTGTAAGCTAACCCAGGAGACAGGAACAGTTTTTCCATGGTGTGTTTGAAGGCAGAGACACAGTGTTAGTACCAGGAATAAACATGGATCTGGGCTTTAAATAGAGTTCAGATTTCTCAACATTTGTGTGGTTTTGTAGTTTTGATTCCTCCTATGGCTTATCAGAGTTCTCTTTGCCTGGGAGAAGGGAGGTGTCTCAAGAACGAGCTGTTTGGGGTTTGGCTCCATCCTCTGCTTTAACTCTCTTTTTCACACACAGGAACAATCACAATTTTTTTTTTTTTCTTTTAACCATTTGGTGTCACCATCCCTCACCTCTTTATGTCTGTTCCTCTACGTGAGGAAAAAAAGAATTGTGGGTGCCAACACTCACTGACCCTCAATCTGAGAAAGATGAAATTCATTCTGAAAGCCACAGAATTAAGTGAACCTGTCATAGGATTCTGAGCCACTTCTGAAAAAAGGCTGGATTTAGTTTCAGCACTTCAGTAATGAAATCCAATCATGAGTAACAGCCTCAGGAGAGGTACACTAACTAAGGGTCTTGGTTTGCAGCTCTCTCCTGAGAGCTCAGAGCTGAAATGGGGATAAGGTGTCACACTGAAGATGTTTTGTGTTATTGATCTAACCCGGAGTGGACAAAAAAGGATTCATGTCTGACAGAAGGAAGGATTGGGCTGTCCATGCAGACTTGTAGCTCAGCACAGTTGGTTTCAGTGGCAACAAGAGAGAGATTTTGGTCCTTTTCTGGCCTTGCATGGCAGTGCTGCTTGGGTTTGTGTGCTGTATCCAACTGCATCCTGCTAGGAAAGGAAGGCATAAAATGGACACTGGAAGGTACCTTCATTTGCTGGCCAAGAATCCCCATTTGCCTTCAAGCCTTTTCTGGCTTCAGGCTTTCTGGCATGCCTCCACTGAGAGTGCACATTTATTAATTTAATTTGTAGGGTGCAGCCTCAGGCAGGTTGTTTTCTGGGTTGGACTAGTCCACATCCGACTTTTAGTTTCCATGAACAGAGAGATGCAGGAGTGTTGTAGTAGGTTATCTGAGACTTTATTATTTTTATGTAGGGAAAACCTCATTTTTTTATTTTTACAACTCATTTTATATGGTTTTTACAAACCTTGTGTGTAACAAGGTTGATAGCTTTTTTGTTAATTACAAAACTTTATTGGTTAGTAAAAGGTATTTTACTTGTTTATCAAATCTCTCTATTCTTGTATTGTTTTCTTATTTTCTTTACTGATTCTTATGGGACAAATCCCTTGTCATTGCAGGTGTATTTGTTTTTTAACTTAAGAATAGGTTGTTATGCTAATGAGTTTTTATACCAAGATTGTTTTTGTATGGGAACTTGCAAATTGCTTAACTACACTTAGAAGAGATGACAGGCTAGCTATTAATTTAATAGAGCAGGCCTGATTTTATGAGGCCTTTCTTTTGTAATTCTTGTACCTGTCTACAGCATGGGAGGTTTAGGTTTTGGGGAGTTTTGTCAGGCACCACACACATGCCAGAGGTTCTGAAAAAGCAGGTTTGGATCAATGGCTTTGAGGTCAAATATTGCCACTGCTTGATCTTTGAGTGCTGCTGTGTATGAGCAGACTGCTGCCCAATTTCTAAGCCTTTCAGCCCTGTGGTTTTTATGATATACAACCAAAAGGTGTAACATGATCAGGTTGAGCAGCTCTTACACCTGTATACCTGTGCAAAAGTCTTTGGCAAGAAACAACAAAGATGTCCATCAGACTTTAGGAGTTTGGTTTTCTGTAGATTGGGTTTTTGACTAAAGGAAGAAATAGTCATGCCCTCAACAGCAAGAAGAATTCCTGCTTTTTTTTATTATTATTATTTGAGAAATATAAAGGGATGGAGTACAAGAGCACAGTTTATTCTTTTGTTCTGTTTTTCCCTCCTTCAGAGAACAGATGTTGGAGTTACGCTTGGTCATTCCAGTACTAAACACTTGCCTTTAGCAGCAGCATCACTGAAAAAAAAGAGAATGAAAAGTTGTATGTCGTGCCACAAAGCATGTATGAATGTGGACTTGCATTTCTGAATTTTGGCACGAAATGAGGTGGGAAATACTTTATTAGAAACCTTGCATGAAGAATCTGTAATGGCACCATTTAATTATGTTGGCAGGGAGCTCTGGCAAGGTGCTTGAGCTTCCATCACGTGTGCACAGCCTGTCTCTGGGTTTGGCTGTTGTTGTCTCCTGCCCTGCACACTGATGCTTTAAGAGAAGTGTGTTTGCTGAATGGGAGCACGGAGGTGGAAATGAAATAGAGTAACATCTTCAGTGTCTACTCTGGCATGCAGCACGCTGCCTGTTCCTCAGGGATTTGTGTGTTCTGTGGAGTGTACTGGACACTGTGAGTGTACCTGAGTCCTGTCCCCTGTGTAGATATGTGTGTAATGATATTGTTCTGAAGGTTTTCCATGTGCTCTCCTCTAAGCCCAGCTCAAACTACGTGCAGAGGGGTCACCAGTGCTGTGAGAAGGCTCTTGAGCTTCTGCTGAGCTCCCTTCCCTTGTCAGCTGTCCTTTAGAGCCCCAAGGGCATAAACTGCTTCAGGGCTACCTCCAATTAAGTTACTCCAATTAAGGCAGTAACCTCATAACTTTTGAGTGTGGTCCTGACTACTCTCAGTTATAAGCTTTTCTTTCTGGATTGCTACACTGCTAACAAGAAGTGCAGACCTGGGACTGAGTAAGGGCCATTTGAACCCTCAGTGCAAACACGACAGATCCACCCACCAACCCCAGCAGAAATCAGGGATGGAGTTCCTCCCCTGGTGCCCAGATCCCTTGGTGTCACAATTCTCACAGCTCAGAGCTGAGTCCTTGCTTTCTGTCTTCCCTAGAAGGTTGTTTCTCTCCTTACCTGCGTTACACAATTTCACTTTTCAGTGCTGCTCTCCTCCTTTCAAACACTTCTCTTGCTGCTGCTGGTAGCTTCACTCTCAAAAATGTCATTCTGTGAGACTCTTGAAGGGCAGGGCTCCAGCACCAGGAAGGATAATGTCACTCCTGGTTTCTCTCACTGTTGGAACTCTGGTCACTGAGAATTTCAGGCTTTCTGTGCTGACAGCACTGACCTCCAAGAAAACACTGCATTTGGCCTGAGGCTGTGGAGAAGGCTTCCAAAATTGAGTGACAGCACTGGGATTATGGGTGTGTAGTTTGAATAGAACTGTGTGATATCACAGGGTGGAAAACTTAGAGTTTAAGGGTTTAGACTATAGTAATATATATATAAAGCAAGATGGAGGTTTTAGGGCAGAGGCTGAGTCCTTCTTTTTCACCTTCTTCTTCATGGGTCTGGGTGGGATTTTGTAATTGGGTAGAAAAATCTGAATTGCGGGCCACAGGTGGTTGGTTATTGGGTTAAAAGGAAAAGTAATTTAGGTGTCATTTCTTAATTGGATAATTTATCCTTAAAAGGCCTTGGAGAGAGAGAGATGGGGGCCATTTTTAGTTTGTTAGCTTAAAAGTGCTGTGTAACTCAGGGCTTGTGAGACTGTAACATAGATAAGAGTTAATAAACATCTGAGTCCAAACAAGAAACACCACCTCAAGCATTTAATCCCAACCGTGGCAAAAAAAAAAGATAAAATGCAACATCTCACTATTATTTCAATACTTGTACTTTGATACTCGTTTTGGAAATAACTTCTCGTTTCATACTAACCCAGCCAACCAGCACTGGTGGCTGAAGAGCTGCTTCTCTCACAAGTGTTTTACTGAGATGTAATTTTGGAGGATTGCAAAGCCATTTGGCTGGCAGCTGCCAAGCCACTCATTTTTCCAAAGCTGTGCCTAACAAAGTATTTTATGACATCCAGCGATCGGTACAAGTAGACAGTAAAAGACTACTACGTGTATTTTTATTTCTTAGTAATAAAAATAGGCACATTATATACTCTGTGTACATATAATGTATATAAAATTGGTTTTTAATGGGAAATGAGCAGCTTCCTCATCTTTTGTAGTGTGTTATACATGTTCACTGACAGAGGCTCGGGCAGATCTTTAATCTTAGAGGGATTAAGTTTGGTCCTATCTCTTTCTGAAACTTTGCATGTAATATTAAAATTTAATGTGTTTCATCTTGGCTTCTTAACAAGTACACAAATCTAATTTCTAAAAAGAAACTGGTAGAGCTAAGAAGTATCATTTTATAATGGCAATAAAGCAAAATTTCTTGAAAAGAAGCCTAAGAGGGACTATTGCTTACTGGCCCTTTGTTCAATATAATAATTGGGAACAGTGGTTTAAAATTCCCTTGAATTTGTCATGTGCTTACTTTTCTGAGCATCCTGAACTATCTGCAGCTTGAAAACAGATACGTTAGTAGTGTGATGCAAGGAACAATTTTGTTTGTATTTTTTCCTACATTTTCCTTGCTGTACATAGAATATAATTAAATGTGCTCTTTAACCTGGAGATAGTGTTTTTCAGCAGTATTACTACTGAGAATAGGCTTAGACTTAGGCCACTAAAATCACAGTAAGGTCATATTTTTTCTTGCCTTGAAACACCTGCTGAGTATCTCAGAGGGCCAAGCCCTTAATAATTGAATATTCCAGATACATTGACACTGTTGTACATCACAACAGCACAAAGACTCCAACTTCAGAAGGCTAAAAATTACTTCTCTATTCTTGGGATGTGTCTCCCTTATATACTGTTTTACAAAGGCCAATTTGATTGGTGAAACAAAGACAAACCTCTTCAATCATATTGGTCAGACCAGAGGGACATCAAGAAGAAGTCCCTCTTAGGGAAAAAATGTGAACCAAGTTTTCAGTTACAAAAACATGTCTCTTGTTTACAGAAAATGCCCTGGAAAAGGAATTTCAAAAAACCAAAACATCTCAGGCACGAACCAGGGCTACAATACGTCAGTCTTTTTTTTTTTTTTTCCTTCTTTTTCCTTGCCTTAATTTCCTCTTCATTTTTGCAATCTGAAGTTGCTGTTTCTTATTGTCTGGTATCTTTTGTCATTTAAGCTTACATATGAAAGTGTGAATGACTTACTTTTCTGTAGAATACCCAGAAAGGAACAGGACCAGTGTCTTTCCTATTTCAATCCCTGTTTAACCCTTGAGGGTTTTTGGCAGGTACCTTCTAAGCAGTGAGAGATGCTAATAGGAAAGATTGGGGGCTCATCTGTGAAATGCCAGGGTAGGGAACTCGCAGGGGATTCTTCCTTTGCCTGCTGCATCTTCCCTACAGCCCTTTGCTCTTAAGACATTGGATTTTCTGTAGCAAAAGCATCAAGGAGAAAAGTGCTTTCTGGCTTTTTTCATTTGAGTTCCCAGACTGCTGGGGAAGATGGCAAGAAGAGAGGTTGGCATTATTTCTGCTTTATAATTAGGTCAGTGATTTCAGTTTGTAGCTAAAGTGTTTGAGCTGTAGCTGAGTCAGTGGCGGATCTGCAAAGGCAATTTTATTTTATTTTGCCAAATTTTGTTGTCCTGACAGATACATTAGCTGCTAAAGAGAGAAAAGCACTTTGAAATGAAGCTGCCTGTACCTTTCAGTGATCTTGGCCCTGTTTGTCCCTGTCAAAGTCTTTATGCTTGACACAGTTGGATGGTATTTTTAAACATCTGTGTTTTGGGTGGATTCTCAGAGTTCTGCAATGGTCAATGTAAGGCAGTGAGTACAGACTGTGAACTATGACTGTCCTCCCTTTGGAATAAGAGTTTTGAGAAATAAATATGAAATGAGTTGGGGTAAGAAGTGGGAGGATGTTCAGAGAAAAGGGCTGGCAGAGCAAATAGAACCACTGAAAGCAGGTGCTTTGCAGCTCCCAACCAAAAGTTGGCATTTCTTCATCTATTGTGGCAGCTGCTTCACCCTTTTACCCCTCTGTACCTGTGGGCACTGGGGAACTCTTTGTACTGAAGAGAAGTCACCCAGCAACTCTAAAGCAAAGCACTTTAAAGAAGTAGATGAAGAGTGTGGTACTGATCCAGTGAGGACATTTATACCCATGGTTATTTCTCAGGGAGGAGCTGTGAGGTAAGAGGAAGTTTACAAGTGAGATGTTCTTTATTTCCCACTGATTCACCACCTAAAAAACCTGCAAAATGTGAGTGTGCCATACAGCTGCATTGGGAAGGAAAGGCTCAGTGATTCATTTTGTTTGTTTTAATTGAAGAGTGATTGGAAAAACAACTTATTATCTTAATAAGCCTGTTCAATGTTGTATAGTAAAACCCTTTACAACAACCATTATGTTTCCTCACCCCCGAGATATAAAACCTATTTTTTTGCATCTGTGAAACACTGGCAATGAATGTTTCATGGATTTTGGGGTTGGTATGTGAAAAATCAGAAGCATTTAACAGTTCCTGTTAAATGTGTTTTTGGGCTAATATATTGAAAAGGTGATGTCTGCAGTTGGAGTTGCCTTAGCAATGGCATGTTCAGGGTGACTGGTGTCACCTCAGGTGTGCAGGGAGAAGGCAGAGAAGCAGGGTGGTTTGAGGGCTTTGGAGGTCTGTTTTATTTTCTGTTTTATTCCATCAGAGCCCATTTCACAAGCCAAAGGTAGACAGAGCTGTTATTTTGTTGGCTGTGTCCTTTTGTGTGCTGAAGGCACGTGTAGAGGAAGTGGAAATTTCATGATTGGTTTTCCTCACTCCTCAGTCCCTGACTTGAGTCAGCTTCCTTTCAAAGCCTGTGGCAGCATGAAAAGCTGTGTGATATAATTGCTGCTGTTTGGGTGGGTGTTTTAAAGGCATTCTACTGCAGGTTATTGCTCCACTGTTGTGTGGTTCCTATGATTAAATTTGTTACATTTTTGAAGTGATTTTTTTTAAGTGGACTGCTGGATCACTGCATGTAAGTCATGGGCAGAAGTAAATGATGATATATTTGGGGTTAGAACTAACGTGGGGTATTAGAGGTGGATTCTTTAATGAAAAAAGTCTACAATTAAATCACCTAACAAGAAATATAAAGTTGAAATAACGTGCAGACAGCTGAAAAGCACAGCAAGATCTTTTCTTTCTGGCAGTTATTTTGAAACAAAATAAAAGAGTTGGTATGATTTAGTGGCAGGTCAACACAGAAGATAGTGCTATTGTCAGTACCTTTTCAAAGGTGTTGCTCTTTTTCAAAACTCCTGCATGTGAAGGGTTGGATTTTTGGTGGTTGTATTAGACTGCCATGAGCTCTATTACTACAACACAGTAATTTCCAGTTGCTCTTGCAGCAACAGATGTTCCATATAAAGGTTTAAGATTAAAGAGGGGGGGGGAATAGAATAGTTATATAAATATACTCTGCTTCTGTTCCTGCAGAAAAAAACAAACTGTAGTGGAGACTCATAAATCAGAGGAAAAAGGGAGCATGCCTTGTGTATGTTAAGTCAGTTATGTGGCCTGAGCTTGTCAGTCAAAGATAATGAAATTCATATTTCTGCTGAAATTACTGTTTTCCACTGCAGAAGGAAACACAGCAGATTTCACAAGTTCATGAAATGCCATGAGTTATAAATATATGGGAATTCTGTGCCTGCAAAAAGAATTTACTGAGGCAGTACAAACTAAAGTTAATAATGTTCTTTTAATGCAAGAGGAGTAGCATCATGGAATCTGGCAGATACTAACCATGTATTTTTTTAACATTTGATGTGCCACACAGTAATAATCCAGTTGTGAGAGAGAAAAACAATGGTCATGGGGGGAGATGTATTGTTGTTCTGGCATGTCATGATGATAAAAAGGGATTGCAGCCAATTTTGGTGAAAGGAAGGGAAAATTCTTTCTAGTCTGTTGTCTTGGGGGTGAAAAATGGAAAGCAAGACTTGGTGGGATGAGAGGGTGATGAAGCACAGTAAAAATGGTTGAGACTTCTTACTAAAACACCTCTCTGCAAAGTTATTAATACTGACAGCTACTCCAATATAAAAAAAGATTCTGTGATTCCAGAGGTGATGAAAAATACCTTTGTTGGTTTGGCCAAACTGCTAACAAAACACTGTTGGTGTGTTATTTTTCTTGTTACCTTCAGCAGATGACATTAAGCCAGTCTGCAGGCATGAGCTGGTAGACATGTCTGAGCAAGAGGATATGCATTCTTACTGTGTTACTCAGCATTATAACAGTTTGCCAAGACTCAGGCAGATTTAAATTAATTCTTCATTTGTGGAATTTTCTTTTTGGCTGACTAAAAACTGGTGCCCTTTGTATATGTAAGTGTCTTTGTGGCCTTACAAATACTTATAACAAATATTGGCACTTAACACACACGAGGTTACTCATTCAGGACCCACAAGTGCCTGCCTGGAGAGTGCCCCTGTGTGCTTTGAGGTGTGCATCATCATCCACCTGCATAACCATCAGCTTCCTCTGTGGACACAGTGGCATTTTCCAGCTCTGCAGGAGCAGTTACACCTTCACAGAGCTACAAAGAACATGATGACAAAATAGCCACCAGCCAGTAACCACTCCAGTGTCCTTCCAGCCTCCCAGAAGTGTGATTTAGGCTCAATAACCATGCCACAGTGAGCTCAGATGCTGGGCTTGGTCATTCCACCTGTTTAGTTATGCCAGTAAATGCATGGGACTGGTGGATTCCTCACCTTCCCAAGGCATCTTTTGAACCTGAAGAATTGGACATCTTTGATTCTGTAAACATGTCTCATTTTTGTGCCAAATTTAGCTACACAGGAAAAGATCATTATGGAGAGAACTTTTGAAAATAGGTGTGTATGTGTTGATTGTCATCACACTTATCATGGTATTTGTGCCTTGTCTACTTCAGTGTATCCAACAGAGGTTTGACAAAGCAGTCAAAGCAGTTTTCATGGCTCAAACAAGAGGGGGAGGTATTGGAACCCTGGGCACTGAGAATTTCAGACTTTCTGTGCTGACAGGCACTGACCCCCAAGAAAACACTGCATTTGACCTGAGGCCTTGGAAAAGGCTCCCGAAATTGAGTGACAGCACTGGGATTGTGGGTGTGTAGCTTGAATAGAACTGTGTAATGTCACAGGGGGGAAAGCTTAGAATTTAAGGTTTTAGAATATAGTTATATATAAATATATGTATGTATGTATATATATATATCGAGATGGTGGTTTTAGGGTATAGGCTACTCTTTTTCACCTTCTTCTTCATGGGTCTGGCTGGCATTTTGTAATTGATAGAAAAATCCACATTGTGGGCCAGGGGTGGTTGGTTATTGGGTTAAAAGTAAAAATAATTTAGGTATCATTTCTTAATTGGACAATTTATCCTTAAAAGGCCTTGTAAAGAGATAGAGACAGAGCCATTTTTCACTTTGTTAGCTAGAACTCATGGCTTGTGAGACTGTACTATAGATAAGAATTAATAAACATCTGAGTGTGAACACAAAACAACATCTCTCGAGCATTTAATCCCGACTGTGACAGAAAAGAAGAAAAAAAGTAACAGAAATTCATTGTTGCTGAATTGTTGGGATGTGTATGAGTTTCTTGGCCAGCCATGTCTCTGACATAACATGAGTGTTGTTTTTTAAGTTGAACCTATTTTTGCTGGGTCTCCCTTGCAGACCTCACAGGACCTCATTGCCATTAAGCTGTGCTTTCTCTCTGCCAGCAGGACTGGAAAGCATTCTTCCCAAAAGTACCCAGCAGCTCCTTTGCCAGTCAGGCAAACCCCATGACACTTTTCAGGTTGGGGTTTACAGGGACCTGAATGAAAACACGATCTCTCATTTCAGTCTGACTGTTATTTGCGAAGACTTTGGGTTTTCAAGTCTAGACAGAGAAAAAATTGAAACTTTCTTGTAGTTACAGCAGGGGGGCCAGTGCTGAAACTCCCAGCAGATAGAGAGTGCTCATTCTCTGTGTGGTGGGCATGAGGGGAGCAGAGCTGCAGGGCAGCATCCTGGTTTGGAAATGGGTATTACACCCTTAGACCTGTCATCTGCAGGGTGGCTGGAGCTGGAGGAAGGGCAAAAAATAATCAGCCTAAGTAGAAATGCAAACAAACCATCAAACTTTTAATCACAGGGACAGTGTGGGAATCCTAAATCAGGGGGAAAAGGGCTCATGGAGTGGTTACAGGAAGCACAGGTGATTAGGAAAGGTTAGACTTTTCTTTCAAGATACTTTAGCTGCTCACTGACCCTGCACAGACTGAATTTTTGCATAGCAGATACGATAAATAGAGAACAGGATTATACAGGAAGAAATCAGCATTGTGTAGGTTTTCTCATGCACCCCTCTAATTGCATTTTGTGTACTCTGAATTGTGTGTGCTTCTCTTTGGTAGCAAAACACTACACCCTTCTGATGGCATGTACAACATAGAGTCATACAGTGTTCTTCCATTCCTGTTTCCTGCCTCGTAGGTTTTTGGTTTTTTGTCCATTGCTGCCTCTCTGAATTGAAAAAAAAAAAAAAAAACAAACCTTTATAATATGATGGGGTTTTTTTTTCTAGAAAAGAAAACCAGTGAAGTTTGAAGAGACAGAAGAACACTGTAAAGTAGCTTTTCTGTTCCTGTAGATCTTATTTTCGTCCTGGGGCCAGCAAGGACAAAACTGGGAAACCCATTGTTGTATTTCTGTATCTTTTGCTTTAGGGACAGCTTTGAGCCTGGAAACACAGCCAGCAGAATTTTGTAGTCAAGGAATGCATCACAACAATATTTAAATTTCAGAGAACTTACGTGCTCACAAATGTATTTCTCAATGCTCTATCAGTTATTTTAGTCATAGATATTTAATCCTAAAAATCTTTTCTCCTTTGCTTTAATGACCTTTTCTTAAGGCTTACAGTGATCTTGACCTTTCCTTCTTTTACAACAGTCCAAAATTGGCCTACTACTATAATAGCACCTGGCAATTAAAGATTTCTAGGACATCCCTCCTGTTTTATTTTAGTTTTGCAAAGCCTTGGACTTATATCTTCAAAAATGTCCTTATTTTTAGTATATCTATAATAGTCCCTGGCTGTAGGCACCTTTGGCCTGATTTTGAGAAGTTCCCAAGTGACCAGCAGATACATTGCAGGCTATACATGTCCAGAGATTTCAGCTAATTTTGTTATAGTGAATTTCCTGAATGTTTTTCTTAGTTTTTGTCTCACTTTCCAGTCTTGCAAAAAGTTTTGGTGACACCACTGCTGTCCTGCACTTCATGGTTCCTGGCATAAGCTTTTTTGTGAGCGTTTTTTATCCAAATGATACCATGGTAACACTTTGTTATCTTTTTAACGTGCAAAAAAATACTGTAACCAAGTTTAATTTTTTTGCAGGTGATTTGGTTGTGTCATTTGTAAAACATTACCAGGAGTCTGTGCAGGGTCTGCCTTCAAGTTTACATTTATCAATTTAAGAACTGGTTTGTATTGCTGTAAGACACGAAAGAAAGAATCCAAGTATTTTAGAAGGCAAAGAGCATAGAAAAAGAAGGCTTTATTTTTTAATTCTTACTACCTTTTATAAGGTGTTCCCATACAGACTTAACATGACTGGTGAGTAGGAATGACACCTCTCCAATCCCACTGGTTAAACTGGAGAAACAGCAAAACACCACCTGGAGAAAGATTGTTTTGAGAAAGGAGAGTTGTTTGCCAAGATTGTTTTGAGAAAAAGCTTTCTTGAGAAATTTTTCCTTGGGAAAAAGTTAGCAGCTGCTAGCAGGCTAAAATCTCTCAGACCCAGAAATATCAGGCCCACAGTTTGAGATCAGTCAGTGCCACTGAAGTCTTGCACGTTGAGTGTCTCTCCTTTCCAGAAAGAGGTGCCTCCTCTGCCTGTGTCTTATCTCACTGGCATTTCTATAAAACCTGCTGGTAGATTTCCCCAGATCAGGCAATTTCATTGAACAGCTTCTGGTCTTGTAAACACCCTGAAGTTCCAGGGGTGTTCCAGAGACAGGGAGGGAATGCAAAGCTCCTTCAACTCTGTATAATGAGCTTTGAGCAGTAAGAAATTGTGTGAGCTGCAGGTGCCCTGGGTACCAGATTTGTGTCTCGTGCTTGGTCCAGCACTGCTGAGGAGCTCAGGGAGCAAAGAGAGATGTGTTCTGCTCATCCATGCAAAAAACAGTGTAGGAGAGGCCAGAGACAGGAGTAGGTCAGAATTATGGGCTGGATCAGCCCTGTAGGCCAAGAGTGAGTCGAGAGGATCTCTGTGAATCCCTGGGAACTAAAGAGTAAATTGCAGCAGGTGACAGCAGTATTGGAGAATGGGATTGCAGCCCTGAAAGCCTTACAGCATCTTTAGCAGTCTGACTTGCCTGGTGATGCAGCCTCTTGTATCCTGCAGGCTCAGGATTTAACTTCTGGGGGATAACTAATGCTGGGCAAGCTTGTTGATTAGCAGTTGCAGCATGAGGTTACACTTTGGTGAAAACAGAGTTGCTGTTGGAGAGTTCCTTCAGGCTTCTCTTCTATTTTCTGAGTTAGTGGTCTGCAAGTGATACTTGGATGAAGGGCTTTCTTTTTTTCCTTACTGTTTAGTTTGAGGGCTCTGCCTTACAGCTGGTGGGTGATCAGCTAATGTCCTGCAAAGTGGTGGGTTTTTTTTTTTAAAGGATTGATGCCTTCAACATTAAGAAAAAAATTCCTTTGCATTAGTCCATTTTAACAGCCAAGGCAATTTTCCACATGGTGGCTTTATGGAAATGGGTTGCAGCTCTTGCCAACCATGACCAGAACATTACAGGAAATGTATTTTCATGGAAGATTTGCTGCAATTGCCAACTGGAGAAAGGGAGGGAGGCAGGGGTTTGTTCTGTTAATGGACAACTGTGTGCCATGGTAGGAATCCCTCCTGTTAAATTAAATTGGTTTGCACTTTCCACTGTTGCTTGTTCCATGCTGAGAGAAATAGTTACTGATAAACCATTTCCCCCTGTAAGAACTGACGTGTTGGTGTAGCATGACACCTCATGCTGAAATGGGGTGTACAACAAACACATTTAGGTGTCTGACTGAGATAATTTAAGTGGTACAAACAATTGGAATATTTCCATGGAGTGGCTTGGTCAGAACCAGAACTAATGGAAATTGGCTTTGCAGCCTTAGTGCTTATAGCTGGTAATATCCTACATGATTTACATGAGTACTGAAGGAGATATTAAATCTGCAGATTCTACTGCACATGCATGCCTTTAAGTATGTGAATGGTCTTTTTAAATTAAAAGTTCAGCATGAAAGTCTGAAAGTTTGGGTGGATTTTGATGCACTGTATTTTTTTTTCCATAGCTGCTAAGGTTCAATACTTTCCAAGCAGAAGCAGGAATGATATGTGGCTTTATTTATATGTGAAAATGTTATCCATGCTGGGAATATATGATTGCTGGCAGGAAAAAGCACTGCATGACTGATTCCCCTTTGGTAAATATTTAAATTCCAGTAAGTCCATTATCAATTCCATATGAGATATTTTCCAGTTGTTCCTCCATACACAGGAGATGAGAATAAAAGAGAAACAGAAGAGAGAGAATAGGTGCAACCCCTAAGCTAAACTCCTTGTTTCTGTCAAAGTAGTTTGGAGCTCTGGGGCAGAGAGACCTCTGAAATACTCATGTAGGGTCTTACTGGCTTATGTTCTCATTTCATTTTTCTGCTGCTTGATTCCAGTCCTTTCTTGTAAGGAATTTAAGCCTGAGTTCTCTAAGTTAGTGTGACCCTGACACTGGGTAGGTCAGCCTGTTGAAACAGAGTTTAATAGAAATTTTACTTGAAATCAGCAAATGTCATTGTAAAGGAGCACGTGAGGTAGGGTTTGCTCTGTAAGAGGAGAGTCATGCCAGATCAGGGTGGGGATGGTAAGACCATCCAGACAGTAAAAATAGTGTTTGTAAAAACAGTTTTGGACTGGTTGAGGTTTTTATAGTGACATGTAGAGTTTTTCAGCAGTTGTGTTGGTTTTGCTTTGAATTTACTTTAGAAAGTTTTAGTGCCTACTGTGTGATGTTTGTAATTAGATGAGTAGGGAAAGAGAAACCAGTGAAGTAAGACCAATTTGACAACACTACTCTGCACATACAATAGGTGTATTTCTTAACAAACTGCCAATCTGTTATAAAATTTTCTTTATTAGCCCTTTAATTTCCCATTCCCAGCAAGAAGGGATTGGTTTAGCTCTGTTTGCCTGCAGGAAAACTGGAATGACCAACTGAAGTTCACTCTTTTGAGGAAGAGCAGGTCCTGGATAGATCTAGTTGATATAGTTCATGTGGCATATGATACATTTAAAGTCTGGTTTTAATTTTGATCCTATCAGCAGCATTATAATAACGTTGCACAGCTTATTCTGCTGTAGTTGTGCTTTGACAGTTGTTCCACAGAGGGAAGCACCAGAGTAAATGGGAAGAAATTTGGAATTGGGAGCATGGTGGAAAGGCTGGGGCCCTAAAGGAGGTGACACTGCCCTGCTTCCCCTTTGTGACTGAGTTTAAGAGGTACAAGGTTCTTTACTTCTTTGTCAAGCCTGGTGGTCATAGTGAGAGAATAAGGGTGGTCTCCAACCATTTCTTTACTGTCTTGAGGTTGAGATGTGGAAAATATGCATAAAGCTCTTGAAACTGCAGAACTGATTGAATCCAGAGCTGAGGTGGGGAATCAGTGCCTTGTTTTGCAGGGGAATGAGGCAACATTTCTGTGCTGCCCCTGACTGCTGCTCATCTTCTGAACAGAGCAGTGTGCAATGAACCACTTCCCCAAATGTGCTGCTTCCATCCACCCACCATGGGGAGTGAAGGCTGAGAGGAAAATGAAAACAAGCCCCAAAGTCCTGTCTGTACAGTAAATACTGGGAGTTGTTGGAATATATCAGCTGAGACTCCATTATCTTTGTGCAGGAAAAGACAATTCTTTATTCACATCACTTATTTTATACAGTTTTCACAGACCTCATGTGCAACACCTATTGGCTGGTAGTTCTCTTACCACTTCATTTATTGGTCAGAAGGTGATTTGTGGCTACTTGCTAAGATTCAGGTTGTTTGCATTTTTTTCTTTATGGGTTCTCATGGAACAGATCTTATTGTTTCTACAGAAGTTTAAACACTTACTTTTCAGCCCAAAAATAGGTTGTTGTGTTAACAAACCTTTCATGCTAGGATTGTTTTTGCATGGGGACTTGCAAATTGCTTAACTACACTTAGTAGAGATGACAGGCTAGCTATTAATTTAGTAGAGCAGGCCTGATTTTATGAAGCCTTTCTTTTATAATTCTTCTACCTGTCTACGACAGGGGGTGAAGCTCACTGTGTGCTTCCTGCTTTTTCTTTGCCTTTCTTAATTTTGTTGATGGGTAGCTGTTCTTCCTTAGCCTGAACTTCAACTGTCATCCGTACTCCTTGGGGGAAGGCCTGGAGTTCAATACAGCAGTCAAATGAGACACAGAAAAATACTTGTACAAATCAACACTCCCCCCTCACTGTTTCCACCTGACTGGAGTGGCTTCTGTGGTAGATTGAGTATGACAAGCCATCTCCTATGCCAAAGACATGATTAAACCAACACACCATGCATGATTTCTCAACGCAGCATCACCACAGGATTGTTAAATATCCACTGGGACAGGAAGAAATGCAGGCTTTTGAAGAAAATCAAGCTCTCACGTGCCAACTGGCTGTTGAAAACTTGATGAAAAATTATGGTTCCTCACAATTGTGCCCCATTGTGCTCTTGGAGAGCTCTGTGTAGCTTCTTCCCTCTCTGAATCCTGTTAGCAAGGCAGCCCCTGAAAGAGAACAGGGCTGTGCTGGGTACCTGGATAAAGGAAAAGAGTTCTTTGCTGATTAGTAGATGTGGAGGGTGCTTAGAAAAAAGTGGCTTCATCATTTTTGTGCTCAGCTTTAAGGAAGGGAAATAAATGTCACACGTGCTTGGTGCATGGCAGCAGAAACAATGTCTGCCAGGGATTTACCTGATGTATTTAAGTAGGTACATAGTGGCATGGGTGAAAATAGTAATGCTTTTTGGGGGAAGAAACAATATATTTTGCAATGTCTGTTTCAGGAACAAGCATTAGATGTTTGCACCAGAAGTGAGTTAAAATCTTGATGTCAGCTCACAAAAGCTGAGAAATGCAAAGTTAAAAGTTAAGGGTTCTTTTTGTCTTGGACTTTATAGCATCTAAAAATAAACTGTTTTAACTCTGTATCAGTTGCTTATTAGTAAGAATGAATGCACAGAGCAGAAGCTGTGCAAGTGGGGGTAAATTATGGGGTCCCTCTTTGATTTCTTTGTTCACTTGCAGTATGTCAAATGATGGAGCAGTGTGATTCTGCTTATGCAGGAAGTTTTCTCTTCAACAGCTGATTATTCCACTGACGTTTCTTGGATTTTTTTTTCTTTTTTTTGTGTTTCATTGTAAAGAATAGTGCTGGACTTGCAACTTGAGATTTTCTGTATTTTGTTGGCTTGGCTTTTTCTCGTTGCCAGTTTTTCCCCTCAGTTGGGTACCTGTCTGTGAGCATGCATTAACATGTTTTGGTAGTTCACTGACTGCTGTAATTCTGTGATGAGTCTTCCTGACTGGACTGGAAACGGATTTCCTTGGAAGTGGAAAAAAATAGGCTGCAGGCAGTTTTAGACACTGCTTCCTGTTTTTAGCAGTGCTTTGCAAAGAGACTCGAGTTTATAAGAGACCTGCATTGATTTTAAAAAATCTCAATTGGCTGCTTGCCACTTTATTTAGCTAGAACTGGCTCCACAAGTGGATGCTTTAGTTATGAGCCAGCCATTATGATCAGTGACTATCTGCTGTGAAAAATTTGTGGCCTCAGACACACCTAAATGGCTGCAAGAAGGAGCAATGGTGGTTGTGCCTGGAGCCCAGAGGCTGCCTGGCATTATCACCCCTCGTGGCTGGTTTATTTCAAGCATATCCTTTGTCACTTTGTGCAGTTACATTTGTTGAGAAGGAGCCTTGCAGAGAGAAGGGGGTGTCAAGATCAGAAAATCTGTGATGGTGATGTTGAGGTCGTGAGCCATAAAAGCCAATTGCTTGTATTAGTGCCATTGGTTCTCTTTACAGGTTACAGAGCACCTGTAAGGAAGCAAAGTTCAGTTCCTTGCAGTCTAAACCCAATCCTTCCCTTATCTTGGGTATAGGGGAAGTCCTAGAGGTTACAATGGGGTGGCACCAGGAAAATGCAGAGGCAACTTCATAGGATACTAAATAGAACTGAAGGCACAAAAGAATTTAAACACTTAATTTCAGTCTGAGTCATTATTTGATCACAGATTGTCTCCTGTTGTTAATGTAAAGAGAAAAGTCTGCTTTTATGGAACAGCTGAGTCGAGGCTGGATTTACACAGGGCTGTTTTATAGCTGGGTTGGTTTTCTGCTTTCTCTTCAACACTCTGCTTACTGGATGTTTGTATCTGTAGCTGAACAGCTGATGCTTCCAAAAAGAAAATGGGTAAGGAAGAAAAGAGAACAGCTCTTTTCTGAGCTGCTATAAATTGATGTTGATCTGCCACCATTAACCAGAGTTTCTCTTAGTGCTGAGCTGAGGAGTTCCAGCTGAAGATTGAGGCAGGGAGGTCCTGTGGCAGGACAGGGTGAGCAGTGAGGCTCCCCAGGGCTTGGATCCCCTAAGTTCATGGGAAGTGGTAACACTGCAGTGCCTGGGCTCTCTCCTCTTCCCTTTTTCCTAAAGAAAGAAGCTTTCATTGTTATCCAGCAAAATGCTGTATAACTTTACTGCCTTTTACTGTTTGTGCTAATTGTAGAGGCCATTTAAAGCTATTTAAAACTATTTCTTTTGCCCTTGATTTCTGTGTTGTATCTAGGGCAGTATAGTCCACAGTAAATAAAGGATTTTCGTGGATATCCTACCAGAGCTGGGCACCTCTTCAAAATGGAGTAGGAAGATGCAGAGGGATCATTCATTCATTCATTCATTCTTTCTGCAAACAGCAAATGTAATAAAAAGCTTCATTGGGTTTTGTTTTCCTTCCTTCACACAGCAGTTGAATTGCAATTATACTTAGATTTTTTTTCCACTGTTATTAGAAGGAGAAGAAAGCTATTATTCCAGCATTTACCAATTCAGACATGAAAATGAAAATGTTTATTTACTTTTGTTACGGAGGTTGAGTGCATGATCCTACTTGCATTGCCATGAGTGACAAAGCTCCTGTTAATTTCAATGAGAACTGGGTTGTCCCCTGGTTGGGAACAGGAGATGCTATGATCAGCTTAATTTGTGACAGCTCTGAGAATGTTCAGAGCCAAGGAATTGCAAAACAACCCACAAAAAAGAGGAAAAGTATATTAGAAAAACATCCAGCTATGGTATCTGTGGGCCTGGTAATAATTTTAGGGGAAGTAAACAATGGCAATGGACTCTGAAAACATGCAGTGATCAAGTGAAAAAGACCAGATTGTTGGAAAATTTTTCCCTGAGGGAAGAAGTCTCTCTTTTGAAAATAGTAAGTTCAAAACAAATAGAGCAGACGTGTTCAAGTCAAGATTTCTGAAGCATAAAATGGGAGGTGTGTGGATTTGGGTTAGCCCAGTTTAATTTGTCTCTAGATAAGCTTTGGCCAGTCCAGTTGTCTGTAGGTGTTCCCAGGCTTGCAGCAGGGTGGGGGCACAGGATGAAAGGATGCTCCTGCTGTTCTCTGCAGGTGTGGAGATGCCCCAGTCTGAGCAATCCACCTTTTGTGCCCAAAACTTCTGCTTTAAATGGGCTTGGACAGCTGAAGGGCTGCCTGTGTGGAGCAGGAAACTGAGAGTAAATAGTGAATTTAAATCTGTCTTTGCTGCTTCT
This sequence comes from Trochalopteron elliotii, assembly GCA_024734555.1. NCBI lineage: Eukaryota > Metazoa > Chordata > Aves > Passeriformes > Leiothrichidae > Trochalopteron > Trochalopteron elliotii. The sequence goes on from JANPWX010000233.1 coordinate 1,068,627, forward strand.
TCTGCTGGCAGGCGTGAAGTAGAGCTAATTTTGTTTTGAGTTTTTTGGTATCTGAGCCAAAGTTTATGTAGCCCGTGTCTCTTCTGTTTGGTGAATAATCACCAAAACAAAAGTAATCTGCCTGTGTCTTTCTTCTTGAAAAGCAGCAAAAAGTCATTATGGGAACCCTTGAAATAGAATATGTGTTGAGAAAGGAACACAGTTTTTTGGGGTTTTTTTTTTGTAATTGTTAATGCCTTGCTCAAAGTAGAAAGCTTTTAAGTTTAAATAGCAGTTTTAAAGTGATGAAAAAGGAGTTAAATGTGTCCTTCACTCTGCAGCTTTTGATGCATTTGCTTTCTCTTGGGATTAAATTTGAGCAGAGAATTCCTCGATGGATTCAACTTCTACTTCTTGTCTTGTATTTATATTTACTAACCCAAACCTTCAGTACTTACTTGAGATTGGGTTATGGGTTAATGCATTTTGTCACTCATTGTTGTAAGCAGCTTGGTAACTATTCAGTCTGCCTTCTCCATGCTCACCCTGTGCAGGTAGGAATGCAATTACTGCCTGTTTGCTGCATGTTTGGAGGTGTTGGAAAAGAGCATGAGGATGATGGTGGCCAGAATGGGCACAACTGGTTAATTTGGGGTGGTTTTTGGGTTTTTTTTGTTTGTTTGTTTGTTTGTTTGGGTTTTTTTGCTTTGGTGAGATTTATTTTGGCTGTCTGTCCTCTCCCCTGCACCACCCCCCCACACATACACCCAACACTGTGTGCATGTTCTGAAGAAATAGCATTTCACAGAGGGAAAATGTCATTATTGCTGATTTCAGTCTGGGTAGCTTATTTGATTGCTAACCAGATGGCAAATCCCTGTCTTAAATAAATAAAGTATCCAGCTAGGATAAACATCATGTAATTTAAACTGGTTTTTGGGGGAAAGGGGAAAGGGGGAATTGGTTACCAAACACTAAAATGATGCTGTTCCTGGTCTTCCTTGTCTCTGGCTGCTGTGGGAATCCGAGTGCTGCAATTCCAGATTCCTGCTCAGCTTCTTGGGTTTGGCAGTTTAAGTAGATTTGTACAGCTGCACACAGCCCACAGGCTTGGGCATTTGGGGTCTTAAGGACAAAGATTTGCTTCTGAAACTGTGTTTCACGTTCTTAAATTAATTATTGAGCTTCTGGTGACTGAACTTCCCCTTCAGTGTTGCAAGGGTTATCCCAGGCCCTGTATTTTATCAACTCTTGTTTTTATTTGATTCTGGTTTGGCCATGCCTATCTCACTATGGAGTTCTGCTGCCTGCCAGGTTTGATTCTTTCCCTGACCACTTTTCCCCCTTCCAGGGGAAAGGTGTAAGACAGGAATGTGCATCGTCCTGTGCAATCTCAGTCTCCAAAAGTGGTGCCAGAAGATGAGGCAGTGAAATTTTGACTGGTTGAATGCATCATCCTGTGCTTTCCCCACACTGCCAGACTCCTTTGTGCCTTCCCTAGACCAGGGGTGACCGTGGCTGCACAGACTGCAGAGTTCTCACACTGAGAAGGGGCTCAGAATAAAATATACCATGATAAGGTAGACCCAACCTGAGCTGAAACTGTCTTTTTTTTTTCTTTCATCAACCTATGAATTTGTGGCATGGTGCTAGAAATTGCTTTCTGTTCTGAAGTAGATCTGATTTGAGGAATATGGAATAAACCCTTCTTGACAGGGAGTTTCTTTTGGAAGACTTTTGTCTTGCAGCCCTGTTGTTTCCCAACCAATTTAAAGTGCTGGGAGAGGAGGAGGAGCCCTATGGTCTTTCAGCTTAGAAAACGAGTATTTGTGTTACTTAGTTTACTTTTCACTGTATTTTTCTCAAAAAAAAAAACCCAAAAAAACACACCAAAACAAAACAAACAAAGCAAAACAAACAAACAAAATGAAAACAAAACAAAACAAAAAACAAAACTGTGTCTCAAAAGGTCTCAGAGTTTCTGAGACATCAGAAAGAAGCCATGCAGACCTGACGTGTGTAACTGAGATCACAGAGCTGGAGAGGTTTCAGGCCCCACGTCCCTCCAGGTAATGTTGATGTGGTTTTAAAATGTGTGTTGTCCAACTTAGTCCCCTGAAATCATGGCACTACCTGTAACCAGTATTAGATTATTTTCTTCATTTGCTTGCTTTTTCTGTCTAATTACGTTCTCACATCACTTTCAGGTAGGATGAGTTAGTACCAGGGTGTGTTAATCTTTAGCATGCCAATGATAAGTGATTTCTTCTAAATTAATAAAAGTTGCAAAATATGGAAGTTCTGGGCTGGCATTCAGTATTCCTCCTCCTTTTCCATGCTCTTTGCACTGACAGCCCTGCAGGTGAGCAGGGTGAAGTGAAATGCTGCAGGTCCATCTGCACCATCCCATCTGCTCGGCCCAAAGCTTGAGCTGCCTTTAGGTAACACCTTATTTTTGGTGTCTGTGGTACCTCCTGTTGTCTGGCACAAAGCACCTGCATCTTATCTCATAGCATGAGTAGGTTTTACAGCTCACACCGAGGTCTCTGCAGTTAGAATCATGCAAGAATTATAGAATGTAGAATTATTGAATATAGAATTATACCAAGAACTTCTGCTTTACAGTTTACAGGTTGCTTTAACTGCAGACCAAGCAATGCTGCATATATTCATTAATTGATTTATTTCTTTTCTTCTTGTACTTTGTTTTTATCCCATGCCACATCACCAGCATCCTGGTTGTACTTATGCAGGTGTTTGGGGAGCAGGCTTTCAAACAATATCCCTGAAAGCAATTGATTCCAATAAGTTTTCTCTAATCCAAATAACTTTTGATTTCTGCACAAGGTCCCACCAATGTCTGCCTCAACATAGCTGAGAAAAACTGAAGTATAACATTGAAGTATGGATGAAATTCAGATTTTTGGGGATTTTTCTCACCCTATACCTGTGTTTTCAGGCGGTGTAGAGTTGGTGTGTCACAAGACCACTAACACAGCTGATTATTCAAAAACAGTATTAAGGAGTTTGTGCAAGGCCACACGAGCCTTTGGCTCTGCAGGAGCAGAGTGCACACAAGCCAAACAAACACCTTGGATGTGCCCTTTGCTATTGTTACCAATCAGCCCAGAAAATCTACAGCATTTCAAGTTTGCTTTGCCTTTCTCACCTGCACCCAGTTATTTTCTACAGCAAAACTGAGCTGGCAAACCCAGCAATGTCTGTAAAGCTCTGAGCTTTGTCACACTTGGTTTTATTTTATATCCAAAGCACTGATACTATATTGATTGCTGTGTTGCACAGTTTAACTTCTGCAATTTTAAGTTGATAAATTGTCTAAAACCGTTTTTTGAGATAAGGTAATTTTTCTGCTGACCCTGTCATCTTTTTGGTTTTTCCACAGAGATTCTGTAGTATGAGAGACAGTTGTTTGTAGTTTAGTATTTAGAAATCTGTGAATTTTGGCATGTAGATTTTCTCTTTTGGTGCTTTTATTTGTGTTATTTCCCAGATTATCCTTACTGTTAATCTATATATAAATAGTCCATTATAATGCTTAATCGGTTGTTAAAGGAGACCTGGAAGGATCTATAGTGCTGTAAAAGAATAATTAGCTATTTTTTCTTTGTTACCCTGAATTGAATTTTCACTCTGTGTCATATTGACTTTTAACAGTTTATTGAGAACCAGATTTGAGAAAGTCTGACTCTCACCCAACAGGCTAATCAGTCAATCTCTAATAGACCTGTGATGCTCCACAGCCACCAGCTAATAGATTTTCCATTGTTGTCCCTTCCTTGTTGATCAGATAATCTGTTGCAGCAGTTGAGCTATGGCAGGCACAAATGACACTTTGCAGAGCATGAAGACCCTAAAATTCCCTTGTACAAAGTTTCCATTCATTCTGACTTCCTAATTTGCCAGATTCTACCTGTTTTGTTTTTCCCATTCCTCTTCGGATTCTGTTAAAAACTGCTGCTTGTTGGATCTAGAGATCCTGGAAGGTGGGAGACTGATGGTTCTGCAACGTTTTTTTCTCCTCATCTCCATGGAGCTGCTGTCCCACAGAAGTCAGGAGCTGGCTCTTTTACCTTTGGTTTATGTTGAAACCCTGGAGGCTGAGAATTTCAGGCTTTCTGTGCTAAAAGGCACTGACACTCAAGCAAACACTACATTTGACCTGAGGCCATGGAACAGGCTTCTGAAATTGAGTGATAGCACTGGGGTTGTGGGTGTGTAGTTTGATAGAATTGTGTGATCTCGTGGGGTGAAAAACATAGAATTTAAGGTTTTAGTATATGGTAATATGTGTGAAGCAATGTGGAGGATTTAGGGCATTGGCTAAGCCCTTCACCTTCTTCTTCTTGGGTCTGGGTGTTTTTTCTTATTGGGTGAAAGGGTCCGCATTGAGGACCTTGGGTGGTCAGTTATGAGGTTAAAAGCATAAATAATATAGGTGTCATATCATTATTGGATAGTTTATGCTTAAGAAGACCTTGGAAAGAGTTAGAGGTGCTCCATTTTCTACCTTGTTAGTTAGAGCTCACGACTGCTTAGACTGTGCTATAGATAAGAATTAATAAACACTGAGTCCAAACACAAAACCTGAGACTCCCATGCACTAATCCTGGCTCTAACACAAAGAAAAGAAGATAAGAAACCCACATGTTAATGGTGACCCATGTGAGGGTCAAACTCATGACCTCACAGAGGTTTAGCAGTGCAGTGCCAGCCCTCTGTGGCTGCACTCCCAGGGCTGTGGGGTCACTCACGGCTGCTCCTTTCTGCCCAGGGCACACGGATGTAAAACAATTCCACCTGCTGCAGCTTTCCCTGCTGGCAGGGCTCAAGGGATGGCAGGGCGTGGGCGAAACCTTCCTCTGTGAGGGAGCTGATGTTTGGGGAGCTCTCTGAAAGCCTGTAATCTGCTGTGAAATTTATGAATATAAAAATGGGCCGTCGCAGATGGGCATTATTAACAAATGAGTTCGTGCCGGCCAAGCGTGAAAAGAAAAGCAAAAATGTAGCAAATTATATTGTTTCTCCCTAAGAATTAAGACTCTAAAAATAAGATCTGGAGTTAATCTTGCATGCTGCTGGGCACTGTGGGTCCAGGTAGGAGGCAAGGCTTCCTTTCTTCTGCTAGAACTGCTCTTAAAATTACGTCAACATGAAAGATAAAGCCAAAATACTGCACAGAAAAGTAGTGGGGCTGTAAGAAGTATATCTGGGGTCTGTAGGTCTAACATGAGCAAGTGAAGATGTTTGGAGCTCTATCAGTAGCTCTGTAATGTGCACCCAGCTTTGTTTCTGCACAAAACTTTGAGAGGTGTTTTTAACCAGGATCAGAATTTAGCAGCTCCTCCTTTATTTATATATAGGCTTAATGGGCCACTAGATTGAATTTTTCATCCTCAGGGCAGGGAAAGAAGATTAATTAGGAAAAAAATTCTATTTGTGCCTGTGCACTGTGCATTCTTTTGTGTCTGCACATCCCCACCCACCCTCCTGTCCTGACCCTGGTAATTTTCAGAAATTTTAGCTTAGTGAGTAGTAAGTTGTGAGGATGGGGATGTGGATGGACACATGCAGCCCTTCCTTTCCCCCACCACCCATCTGCAGGGAATCCAGTTTTCACAGTAATTAGTTGATGCATGGACACATTACTGGTTCCTAGAAATAGCAAATATTTTTAACGATAATTCCCAAGGAATGTATTCAGAAGAGGAAAAATACTGCCTTTGTAGTCAGTTTTCACTCCTCTACTAGAACTGTAGAAGTAATTTTAAGGACATGTTGCACATGGTAGACATGAAAGTTTTGATGTAGCAACACACGCAGCTTTGAGTGCAGCAATTAGTTACTAAGGGTGGTTGTGCCATGAAGCTAACTTTTAGGAACTCAGTAGTCTCCAAATGTAGTTCCTTATTGTTGCCATGTTTTTGTGACTTTGGGCCCTGAAAGTCAAGGTTTTTTAGACCTGTTAGGGTTTGATCTGCTTTTACAGTCTTCACTGTGTAGCCTTCATTGTAGAAGTTTTTTTCCCCTACCCTGGAGTGGTGAGCTTTTAAAATTAAAGTGAAATGAGGATGGGGCTGATTTGGTTAAACTCTGTTTAAAATCAGCACATGGAGTTCAACAGCTCAGTTCCAAGTTCTGAGCTTCAAGCACATGGTGAGGTCAGGCATGAGGGGAGAGCCACTCCTTAAGCCAGTGGCTTGGATCAAAAGGGAGAGTAAATAACCCAATCCCAGTAGGTTTGCCAGGAGAAAGATGATAGATAAATAGAAAATAAGTAACAAAGGCTTCTAGGGATATTTGGGGGAAATAAGAGTTTTCTGGTTAAGAGAGAACTTAGGTAAGCTCACAAATACTTTTTCTTTCCACAAGTTCTGTTTTTACTGGCTGAAGCTCTGAGTGTTAATGAGACAAAGATCTTTAGCTGATAATGTTCATCAGAGTGTTACACAGGCAGCCAAAGCCTTTAAATTGTTCTGAAAGATGAAGAACTGGGCAACAGAAACCAGAAACTGCCCTGAACGAACAGCCCTGACTTCACAATTTCCTTTATAACTAATTATCTCTTTTTAAAGTCACAGTTTTCATGATGTGCACTTCTAGAAGAACTCTTGGGCCTAAACTTTCCTTGACTTTTGATTGTTATTTTGGTGCTTTGCTGGGAGGCTTAACCCCTTGAGCTCCTGCCCAGGTACACTCCATGGATGTGAGGTGTGGTGTTCCACTTCTCTAACCAGAAGTGTTCCCTTGTAGTGCTTAAAGCTTTTATAGACCTTTTGAGAAAATGGGGTTCACTGTTGTGTCAGCAGCTTTCTGGAGAAGGAACTTAGAATTACTGCACTCAGTTTTACATGCCATTTCAGGCTGCAGCAGAACCCAGACAGCAGTGAAGATACCTTTTAAGAACTCAGGCCAGAATGACAGTGGAGCCTTCATCCTATGGTGTTTGCAGCTAAAGGCAGAAGATTTCATTATTCTTAACTGCAACTAAGAACTGGGTTTTTAAAAAATGTCTAAGATTCCATTCACAGTAAAAGAGGAAAAAAAAGAGTGTTTGTCTCAAAGATTTTGGCCAGAGAGAGCAGCTGGCCACCACGGTCTGAGCCCTTCCCTCTGCCTCTCTGAGGAGCTGAACTCCAGCACTTGCACTTGGTAGTCACTTAAAGAAAAAATCAAACCCCTGATTGGATTGCAATTATCTGCACTCTGTCTTGGTAGGGAAGTGGATGTATGTGTGGAATAAAAAAGGATTAGTGGTAACAGTCTAGAGAAAGAGGTCACGGAGTGAAAACTACCCGAGCTGCATGTGGCTCACTGCAGAGATCCCCTGTCCCTGTGGAGGGGGGCAGGTGCTTATATCTCTGAGATGAGCCTGTTTTGCCCTTGGAGTGTTTTCTCACAGTCCTTATCTCAACTCATGAACTCTTAGTTAAATTTTCTCTCCTCTGTCCAGCTGTGGCAGGGGAGGGTGAGTGAGCAGCTCTCCTGGGTGCCTGGCATCTGGCCAGCACAGGTTAGAAACAAACTACACAGGTTAGACACAAACAAAAGCTGGAAGGAGTCCTGTATTTTGTGATAGTTTTCCCAGCAGAGAGCATATTCTCTGTATTTCTTCAGCCATTTTTCTCACCTGATTTGGTCATTTCTGAGCGCCTTGGAACACGGGAATGGTTTAATTCTTAGTTCATTCTGAAAAGTAAATCAAAGCATGTTTTGTGGAACAGCAGTATGGATTCTGGCAATGCTGAGTAAAGAAAAATAAATAAAACAATACTGAAACTTAGCAAGTGATTGCAAAGAGTATGTTTTCGATACAGGAGTCACCTCAATGATGGGTCATGTTTTATGAACACTTCTCAAAGTGCCAGGTTACATGTTTTTGTTTAATTTTTGCTGGCCATTGTCTTAACACTCACCTGATTGTTTATACAAAAAGCTAGGTATTGCAAGCTGGCTGAAGTTTCTGGCTTACTCTTTAGAAGCTTGATGCTTCAGAAACCAAAAATGGATTTCTAAGGTATTGCTGTTGTCAAAAATCTGTCTGTGGTAAACTTCCATAAGAAACAGTCAAGGTTAACTGTAGAGGGAATGTTCTTGGAGATCTCCATATATAACAGTGAAATGGGAAAGATTTGTGTTCTCTAAACCACGTGTAAGCAGCTTCTGCTGAAATCATCACTCTGCCCATGAGGTATTTAGAAGAGGTCAGTCAGAGAGGGGCTGGGTGCTCTGGTAGTCCAGCTGAGAAGGGATTGGCTCTTGGGAGCCCTGGCTTTAGGTTTCATCTTTCAGGCTGGCAGACAAGGAGACTATTACTTCATTAATGATCTACCCAAACATGCCTACTTATTATATGGACTCCTTTGTTTGTAAAAGGAAATGATCCATTTAATGAGTAATAGCAAAAGAACAGGAGAAGAGAAAGAAACCCACTCCTACATCCATTGGGACAAATTTCCTTGCAGAGAAAAGCCTTCTGTTTCTCATAACGAATTCCTCTGCAAATAGAAGCACATCTTGAGTGCTCCTGCTGTGCTAGTGTGTATACATTATGTATATTAACATAATTGTGCAATAGGTGTAGAATATGAGTCAATGCCACTTGGATATAAATGCATAGGCTTTGAAAAAACGTGGGGGGCAAGTTTGTCATGAGATATGTTAGCTGGAATTTCTTCAACTTCATTAATTAGGTGAAAGACTCCACAATTCCTAGGGAGTCCGTTCATCCCCTGTGACATTCTTCCTCCTGTTTCTGCTACCTATTATCTCTTTAATGTAATTATTTCTGAAATCTGTTAATGCAGATCTATTTGTGAGCATGTAAAGTAAGCAAGGTGGGAAAACCCAAATCATTTGAAAGATTTTGTGTCACCTTCCAGGGGAGACAGGGTGTGAGGCTGTTTATGAGAATAGTGGTTGCTTGTGACAGCAGGTTTCCTGATTGCTGTAATAAGAAAGGACAGCAGTGCTAAATGGATAGGCAAAGAGAAATTTGAGACCAGAACACAGCACTTCAGCTCTCAGAGACAAATGAAGTGTGGAAAAGGGAGAGCACCTTTCTTTGACATAAAGTCACTAATTCAAACAATAGTGGGACCATTGCAGTGACTCCTACATATGCTTTGAAAATATAAAGCCAAAGCACCCAATTAATACATCTGACTGATGCTCAGTCCTTTTCCTTTCCTTTTCCTTTTCATCAGGAAAATACACTGTTTGCTTGCAGTCTGCATCTGTTACATCTCCCTTGAAATGTTGCAGAGAGCAGGATCCAAAATCCTTCTTGGAGAAAGGTGAGACAGAGGGATAAAAGACATGAGAAAAGCAAGAAAGGTGGAACTAGTGTGAACAGCTCCATTTGTATCTGTGCATGATCTGTCATCTTTCTAAAAATGTCCTATTTCATTTGCCTGTTTGTAGGGTACAAACTGTTTCCTTCCCAAGCCTCCCTGTGCAGAAGCCAAATATTGCCAGAAGCTCTCTGGAGATTTAGCAGAGCCTTCCAAGGCTTAGACTTCCTGTATGTTCAGCTGGGGGAGAAAAAGAAATGGGATGAAGAAAAGAGATGGCACCTGCTGGGAGTGGCATGATTTATGTTTTACCATCCTGGTGCACCATTTGGTGTCCCTGTGAGCTCCACAGCTGTAACAGTGTGAAAATAAGGGATTTTTATATGGTTGGGTGTTGCAGCAGGCCTCTTGTTAGAGGGTTAGAAATGAGCTGAGACACAGACTTCTTGTTTATCACAGCATGAAAAAGGTCCTGGTTTATTCCTCTTTACAGCTCAGCCATCCTGACTCCAGCCATTCACTGCCTCTGCCTGCAGCAAGTCCCTACTGTAGGTTTCCCTCGCAGCCTCTGACTGCTGGTTATTCCCTGCTAAACTCTGTAGGGATTGATGTGCAGCCTCTGACTGCAGGCTTTTACCTGGCTAGACTGTGACTGCAGGGATCAGTGTGCAGACTGTGACTGCAGGCTTTTACCTGGCTAGACTGTGACTGCAGGGATCAGTGTGCAGACTGTGACTGCAGGCTTTTACCCGGCTAGACTGTGACTGCAGGTTCCAACAACAGGCTCTAACTGCAGACCCAGACTGACCTCACAGCAGGGATTCTCTCTCCCCAGGACCCTCAAAGTTCCTCCTCCATGATGATCCCCCTCCTCACCAGCTAACCCCCTCTCTTTTATCACACTTATCTCTATTGGCTATAGCTGTGACTCATCAGGGGCAAGGCCACCTGTATTCCCTTCTCCTGCAGTTGGGAATACATTTTCAAGGGATATAATTCATTTTTCAACTTCTGTACTTAATTTCTTCAGTCCTGGATTACCATTTCATTTGAATGTCTATGGGAAACTACACTGTTAGGTGGAGTCACCCTTTCAGTCAGTTTTTATTCTAAAATTTGGTGGAGGGGCAGAGTAAATAGTAATTTCAGGTGCCTTCATTAAATCTGTGTTAACATGTAGCATGCTGCTTTTTCCACAGTTATTTTTAAGCAGTTACATTCAGCTGTGGCAATGGAGGGTAAAAAGAGTAGCTGAAGAGGAGAAGGAGGTGACCTCTGTGCCTTCACAGACACTTGGTAACCTCTGGACCACCAGTCTTGGTTAAGATTAAACAGGGCTCGAATAACAACACGTCGTTACTTCCATGTTTCTGTCATTTTCTGCAAAAATATTATGGAAAAGTAAAGATTCATTTAGGGGAGAAATAAAGCAAGATACTGAAAACATTCTTACATTGAAACTGCGAGAGTTTAAACTTTTTTAACTTTAGGCAAAAGAGAAGATGACAATTTGAAAACAAAAGTCGCCATGGAAATGATCAAACTTGCATTTTTCTGCCTACTTTACCCTTTTCTGAGCATTTATTGCAGTTGCTTTCATTGCACTTAGATCAGTGTTTGCTGTTGTTACCACACATATGCTGTAACTAAACCTTGCAGTTCACTGACCAACAGCAATCATGGCAAGCACAACCCAAACATTCTGACTTTTAAAAGGAAAATAAAAATACAATGGTTTTTATAATTAATGCATACATTTCTGAATAGTGGAAAAGCATCTGGAAGTCAGCATTTGCTTCTTTTAGGACAAGGAATTCTTTTGAGTCTAAATTGCTTGAATTTTTCCAAATAATTTTTTACCCAAAAAATCAGAAATATTGAAATGATTCAACGCTGCAAAAATCTGCTACAGTTGGTCTCTGGGTAATTACAAGTATTAAAAAGTTTTATTTCTTGCATTATAGATTTGTTAAGGGGAACTTTTTCTACTGTATCCCCAAGGTTGTAACTAGAACTCCAATTATGGTTGTTTGAAATCGCAGCACAAGTTCAGAGTGATGCACATTGCATTTTATTCCATCTCTCTTCCCCTGACTTCCCATAGCACTGGGCAGGCAACTTCACCCTGTTTCTGTGTTTTCCTTGATAGCATGTGTCTGTTCACTCTCACCTTCTGTTTCTTCTGGGATTTTTATAAGTATTGTAGGTGCCTTGGGCCAGGATGAGCCTTTGTTTTGTGCATGTCCTAACATGGTAGAGTGGCAGATCTTGCTTAAAAACCTCTAGGTTCTACTAATGACAATCTAATTCTACTAATGACAATCCTAAATAGTAAATAACAACCCCATAAGCACTTCCTAGTTTACTGCAAACAGCTTTTGTTCATAATATATACCTTCCTTCTTTTTCTTTTTTTTTAACAAATTAAAACATGAAGCCATGATAAAAATCCTAGAGTATTCAGGTACAATTAAAAAATAAATTTCAGAAAGAAACACTGTGCACTTGAGTCACTTAAATGAAGAAAGAAAGTGGGTAGAAAGGCTGTATTGCTGCCTAGATGGAGAACAGGTCAAATATGCATGAAACTCTTGGCCTAGGGGGTGGGGAGGTTGAAAAATGGAATGCATTTTTTTTTTTACCAGCTGAGAGACCATTTGCTTTCAGCCTCACCTCTAATCCTGATAAAAGAGTTTCTTGAACTCAGCTGCTTTTCAAGGAGAGTTGAAGGGCACATTCTAATTTTATTTCTCAGAGAAAGTTGAAATGACAACCTTCTCTTCATATGTGCTGCTTCAGAGCTGGAAAAAAGCAAGAAAAAAGCAGAAAATCCCCACGCTGTCTGCTCCCTCTGCCCAGGGCTGGTGACAGGGTGTTTTATGAACACTGTTTGTATTTCCTTGCCCTCATTAAAGCCACATGGAGCTCAGCACCAGGCAGGAACCATGGGGAGCAGCCCATCCTGCTCCTTTGGAGCTGCCACAGAACCTGGAAATCCATGACCTCTGAAGGAAGGAACCACACTGGGCACTCTGCAACTTCCCCTTGCCATCTGCAGTGATGCATCTTTAGAAAACCTTGCCAATAAGGGCTGTTTCAGCCTTTGCTTTCTCATCTCCTCTGTGTATCATGGTCTGTTTCTATGGGGGCTCTGAAAGACCCAGGCCAAGTGAGTTTGAACAAGCTTGCCTATACCTTAAAAAAAAGTAAAAAGTCCATTTGCAGCTGCTTAAGGAAATTGTGCAGACTGGAAAAGGTGAAATGCCACACCTGCTACTTTACCTAGGTTTTCTAGAAAGCTTCCCCATAAAACCCTGGAAAAAGCTGAAAACTACTTAGGAAAAGACGTGTGGTACTGTAATGGTTGTTTTAAGGCAATGTTGAAGGACATCAGGTTGTATTCACCCAGTGAAGAGGTTTTCTGCATATATTATGGTCAGGTGGGGATTTATGTCATTGTAAGTCTTTAGCCTCTTCATTTTGTACCTCCACAATCAGGAGACAAAAGCAGTTTGGGATGTGAAGGTCATCCTTTCCTTTTCTGCAGAGAAGGAGTAAGTTTTCCTTCCCTGTTTCTCAGCTTGCTAAAGGAAGGCATGATACCTTCACATCTGTTCTTTTTTCATGTGGTTGGCCTGTGACACAGCTTTACAATCTGTCTGTAGGACACACTCCTGACACCTGTAACAGCCCCTGTTTTGTTTGAAATTTATCGTTTTCTTACTTGCTGGAGTTACAAAAAAGGTACTGCTTTTATACCTTCACATTGTAAGACTGGAATTGTGCTGATAAAGAATGAGCAGAAATGAGCAAACAGCCACTCAGGGAGAGGAAAGAATGGTGTGAACACCTTTGTTTTGGCTTTTTGGCAGTCACTGGATCAGGTTCTGTGTCATTCATTATTCAGATGTAGAGAGCAGTGCCTGGTGATTGATCTGTTTTATGTTATATGTAATACTGAAGAATTGAGGGTTCCTCCATTGTATAAATTACTTGCAATTACTTTTTAGTTTTTTGTAATCTCCTTGTAATTAGGAGGGGAGGGAACTTTTCAGTTAACTGCTGGTGGGAAAAGGTTAATTTAATTAGTTTGACCATTTATCAGCTAATAAATTGTAATAGGAAATGTCATTACTCCGTCCAGTGTATGCTGGTTACAGGTTCTGGTATTTGGTTCTTGTCCAGTATTCATAACTTGTGAGCCATGGGGGTTTTTTAATGGGTTTTGTGCCTCTAAGTTCATTTTGCCAGTGTGGTAAATTTGTCCTTTCATACAGCAAGTCCTGTCCCTGTATTATGCATGACTCTTCCTTCTTCTCAGGGCTCCCAGGTCTCCAGGTCCATAAATATTCCATGATTAGAAAGCCCCTTATGTTTCCCCTCTGGACTGGAAGTGGTTTAGAAAGAGGAGAGGTTACAGAAGTGAGGGGGTGGGGCAAATGTTGAGCAATGATTCAGTTAATTCTCTTTTTTTAAAAAATCTAAAAATCTTCATAACTTTCTCCTTCTCACCTCTATTTACAGCATGTTTGGGCTGCTTTTAACACTGGAGTGGGGCAAGAAACTATTTTATTATTTAGTTCCTGATGTTTCAAATGTCCTTGGAACAATTTCAGTGTCAAATATCAGAGAATGGGAGGAGAAGAGATAACAATGGTTTGAAGTCAACATGTTGTTAATAGGATGTTATTTGTGAAATTAACCAGTGAGGATGTAATGATATAGAACAGAATGTAGCTGTGGCATGTAGCATCAATAATAATAGGGCTGAAATATTTATTGTTTTCTTCTCCATGTAACAGTTGTAGTTTTAATTGTTCATTTTTCTGCATCCATATGATGTCTCTTTGTCTTCATGTGGTGCAGTTGTTTTTTGAAGCTTTTGTAACTCTTAACTTCCTATTGCCAGAGCAGCACCTGCTGGCTAGAATTGATAGAAATGTCATCTGAAATTCATTCCTAATCTTCTTTCTTTCCTATTTATTCACAACTGTTTCCTTCCTTATGTTTGAAGAGTCATGGCAATTGTCAATGCAGAGAAATCAGTATCTTTAAAAAGTCTTAATTTTCTCACAGGAATTAAGAAACAGGATGCAGAGATGGGGTTAACAGCACTTTTGTACTCTCTTTTCCCTAATACATAAATTTTTGCTCCTGGACATGCTATTTCAGTTCCTATCACAGTTCTCATGCCAAAACAGAGTATCTTTGAGCTCCGTCTGTCTCTTAAAATGTGTGAGCCAACTTTCAAAACGACCCCATGAGCTGATGTTTCAATCTGTTCAGGAGATGCCATTAGCTGGGAGAACAGTGGTGCAGACACTGGGATGGGAAGCAGTGGCTAAGTCTGCGTAGGGAATTTTTGACCTTGTTGAAACAAGGTCAGTATTGTGTTACCAGGGAAATGAATATGAATCCTTTAATAGATGCTAAGAGAGGGAACGAGACCATGAGGGATATGCTTCCCCTGCAGTTCTCCCACTGCACATGGTCTGTTTTGTCAGTCATATTTGTGAGTCTCAGAAAATTAGTTTTAACTTTCACAGTTATAAATAAATACACAGAATGAAAGATGTGGTGCCATCCAATGTCCAGCTGGGATTTATGTGAGGCACTGAGTGGACATTTTGTGACAGAGCTGAATTGGGCTTGGCTGAGGACTTGTGAAATGCTGGTAAAAGATATTCTTGGAAACATTTTTGTGAGGCTATGAGGTTTGCACTAGCAAGTGTGATTTCATGGTACCCACAGAAAGGGAGAAGAAGAAGGGAGAAAGAGAAGGAGAAGGAGGAAGGAGACCTCTGTCAAAGATTGGGAACCCTCTCAGGCAGCCTCAGGTCAAGAAACAAAATCTTAACGAGGGAAAAACGTGAGTTGCCCAAGAGTCCTGCAGCACATCCCCACCTCAGGAGTGGTGTCACTAAGGTATTTGTTGTAAAGCAGGGAGTCACAAGCTGTATTTTTGAGGAGGTTGTTCCTTAGCTTGATGGGGATTTGCACGTGGCAGTAGGGTCTTGCTGGATGCTGTATAAATGGTGAGCTGTGGCACAAGCCCTGCACACTTCCCAAGTTATGTGGCTTGTGCAGAGCTGTGGAAGAAGCTGGTGGTGATCAAAGCCATGGTTTGGATCTGCATTTTTCCCCACTTGCCCACGGTGTCTGTTTAAATCATGTGAAGACAAGGTACTGCTCTAAATAGCAATGGAAACAAATAAATGATCATTTGGCCCACAGGAGCTAAATGCTCATAGCTGTAAGTGCTGCTCATGGTCTTCATTTTGGTGTCTGTTGTAGAATTACAGAAAGTACAAAAATGGTCTGAGAGATACTCTTTACATTTAGAAAGTCAAACTTTTCACCTGGTAATGGATTGCTGCTGGCTTCAGCTGTAGGTAACCACTTCCTGTTTTCTTCATTCATGTGAAACCTCAGACGTGAAAAATGAACTTTGCATGTCTCTGCAGTCTGCACATCCCAACACAGCCACCTGCTACCCTCTGCTGTAGAAATGCATTTACCACTTCACAGCAGAGATTGCTGAATGGTACATTGAAGTGTTTGAATATCTGAAATAAAAGCAAACAGAGTGAACAGATAATTTGTTATGCTCTTCATAGTGATATTTAAAAAGAAAAGCAGCTCACTAGAGAAGCAAAAACTTCCTCTTTATGCACTTAACATATTTCTGGTGCTTTGCTTGCATATGACATGGCTTAACTATGCAGTGTAGTCTGGGAACTTAACTGCTCAGTGTTTCTGCTCACTGTCCTTTGTCATCTTGTGCTCCTGTTTCCAAAAGAAGTAGGAAGGGCCACACTGGATTTTCAAAGCACAGTTCTCATCACTGTCCAACTTGTAATTATTGTACTACCTCTGCTCCTGAAATACAGAGATTTTTTTCAGTGCTGGGGGCTGGAAGGAGGAAGGGAAAGAGTATTCTTAGCCAGGAATGTGTAAACCTTTTTCTTCCCTGCTTTGCCTGGTGCTGCCCTGACCTCTCATAAACCCGAGGGAATTTCAGGGCTGGTGTGGAATTTACTCACATTTTTATTTGAAAGCTTAGTATTTTGAGCTGAGAATAATTTACTGAGCCAACTGCTGCCTGCCAATGAACAACTACGGTGGTGAAATTAAAAGGGGAAAAAGGAGTTGTAGAGAGAATTAACAGGAGAGAAGGGGAGAATTTTAAAACAGTTCTGACACCCCATTTACTCAGGAAATCCTGTGCCCAGCAGCCATGTGTACATGGCTCCGTCCTGATGTAGGTCTTGTGAAGAGAATAGAACAACCTGACCCCAGTAACTAAACTGTTCATTAAGTTGTCATAGGGGTCATGTGAGTGGAAGCCCTGGCATTGCAGGAGTGGTTTTACTATAATCCTCAGTTGTTCTTTGAGCAGTTGCCCAAAGAGATTTCAATTTGCTCAAAATGTGAGCATGCCTGTGAGAATTCATTTATTTATTTGTATAAATACCAGTGTCACAGCCCGCAGACCCTGTGTGTGTGCTGGGCAGCTGGAGCAGGGAGAGTGCTCACACCTGGGCAGTTCAGGTGTGTGAGATGCAGGAGAGTTATTTGAGTTTAAATTTGCAAAAATGTGAGCATGCCTGTGAGAATTCATTTATTTATTTGTATAAATACCAGTGTCACAGCCTGTAGACCCTGTGTGTGTGCTGGGCAGCTGGAGCAGAGTGCTCACACACCTGGGCAGCTCAGGTGAGCTGTAGGAGAGTTATTTGAATTTCCTGGTGTCTGCACCACAGTGAGGACAAAACAAAGGTGTGTTCTGAGATCCTGATCTCTGCCCATCCCAGGACAGGGTGCTGCTGCTCATCCCATCACCATGGTCTGCACTGGGGAGAGGTGGGCAGGAGCAGAACACCAGGGGACTCTGAGATGGGTGTGAGTGTGGAGCAGTCCCTCAGCATTCATCCCGTGTTTTGAAGTTTGGCAGGGACATTTTTACTTCAGATCCTGGCTCCACCAGCAGCAGTGTTATTCTGGCTGTGGGAAAGGAGAAGTAGGAAGTGTCAGTGAGGATTTCACAGTGTCTTTGACACGAGACTCTTTGGTAGAAGAGGGTGAAGAAAAGGGCAAGTCCAAAGGCAATACAGCTTGAAGTGGACCCAGAGAAGGTTTTTGTATGGAAAGAAGCAGGTTACTTTATTGTGCACCATGACTGAGGTAAAAAAATTCCAAGCAAAAGCTTGAACAAAAACCCATGTGAACCAAAAGGGGGTTTCTTGACATACATGTTTTTGTTTTTAAATGCCTTGTATCACAGTCTTTTCATTAACTCTTTTTCTTCAGGTTTTATTGTGTACTTATTCCAAAATGAGCACTTGACTTTTGTGCCTAGTGAGCACAAGATTTGTGAGTTCACAGGTATTGGCTTCCCTTTTCTTTTTGGAAAAAGGTCAGTTGGTTTCATAAGCCTCTGCGATTCCTCATCTCACTTTTTAGGTGAGCTCAAACACTTTGAAGACAACTAGAGAATTTTTCAGTCAGACATAAATGAGCAGCAACTGAAATTCGTAGCTTCATCTATACTGTTTTCTCCAAGAGTCCAAGGTAGAGCTGCAGGTGTTGTTGAAGTAAACAACAAATCTGTCATCTAGTGGTTACATTTTAATGTGGTTTTTACAGAGAATTTATTTGAGCCTGGTTAGGTTAGTGCAGGTTAACAAGCTCTTTCTGTGCTCTGCTGTATTCTTTCTGGTCGAGCTCTGCTCAGATGCTGCCAGTTGTGCCAGAAGGTGGAGGGATTTTGCAGCAACCAAGGAGCAGGATGGGACTTGCCAAATACTTGTGTGCTTGCAGCTGATGCCAGAACTAAAAACCTCCTGTGGCTTTGGCTGCTTTATTGAAAATGTTGCTTTTTATTTTCCCTTCCTTTTTGTCCTGCTTTCTAACAACGTTGCACAGTTGCAATGGCAGCCTCCAGCTGTCCAAATACCTGTGGGCTTTCTTAGGTGTGTGACTTAGAGCAGGAGAAAAGTAAAACAACTGTGCAGAAATTCTGCCCTTTCCCTACCCCTTTTCCCCTTTTCAGGAAAGGCTTGTAATTATTCCACTTGGAATTATTTCTGTCCAATGAAAAAACACTTTAACAAAGAAAATATCAGTTTCCTTCCATGGACAAGCAAAATAAGAAGTCATGTCAGTCCCTGTACAATGCTACAGTGAAGGTGACATATTTTTAATGCTGTGTTGAAATTGTCTTTACTTGTATTGCAGTAATACTGAACACATCAATTTAGGTTAAATGATGTCATTTCAGTGTTTGTTAGGGTAGTGGTGAAAAAACCCAAGATTTGTGGGGGGAGAAAAAAGCTGAAGCAGGTAGAATATTTAGCAGTGTTTATATCTGTAATTTTTAAGCTGCAAGTGGAAGGAACCTTGCCTAAATTAGCCCTCTTTGTTTGCCCTTTTTCTATTCCTGGTTTCGGTGCGTCGTTTCCCACTGGATTCCTGTCAACGAGTTCCTGCAGGGTTTCAGTGCCTGCAGCCAGCTCTGTGCCTCCCAACCCACAGCCAGCACAGTCATAAATCACACCTCTGCCCTGCGCTGGGAAGAAGGATGCTTTTAGCCAGCTCGGGGCTTGTAATGCAGATGAATGTCTCAGCCTCTGTGGGGAGAGCAGGGGAGGGAGGAGGCAGAGCTGCGGCTCCATTCAGAGGCCGCGGAGCTGTTTGGAACTTGCCTTTGTTGAGCCCCGCTCAGGTCTCCCTTAGGTCACACATTTGCACTTGTTTGGAAAGAGGCAGAAGAGCCCTTGAGAGGCTGCACAGCCAGAGAGGGCTGAGGGAGAGCACGGAATGCACCGGGGGCTTGGGAAAGCAAAAGGAGGGAGAACTAAAGCTCCTTCAGCGAGGCAAATGAAGGTCAGAGGTCTCCGAGGACCTTGCGCTGCCTTTGTGACCTTTTTAAGGCTGTTGACTGGGATGATTCCCTGCCTGAGGGATTGCTGGCATCTGCAAGCATTCCAGCAGCACTTAAACACCTGTGTGTTTGCTGCTGACATTTCATTAGGACGAGTAATGAGCCTGGATATTAAATGTCTGCCTTTCTGGCTGGTCAGGAGGGAAAACGGGAGGGAAGCTGTGCTGTGTCTCGGGGCTGGTGAAATCCTCATTTCTGTTCCAGCCCAGCTCTCTCCCCTCAGCCCTGCTGCTGAGCAGAGCACTGAGAGCAGACCCAGCATCACCAGGGCCAGGACCTGGACACTTCACCCATTTTTACACCCATGGAATAGATCCCCTGTGTCCATCTCAGGCCCTTCCTTCCTAGAAGGAGAGAAAAATTCAATCAGGATTCCCTAGGAAAAATGCCCACACCTGGGAGAAAGTTTATTCTGTAGCCTCCAGTTGCAGGTGATTCTCCTGTGTGCTGGGATCCAAAGCTGTGTGGGGATGGATTGTGTCCCACGGTGGCATATGGAGAGGGTGTGCAGGAATGCCTGCAGCAGCCTGGGCTGGGGAAAGCATTGCTGCCCTCTGGCAGCAACCTGAAGGGCTGGGGAGCAAGGTCAAACATGGGAGCTCCCTGCAGTTAAATTCAGCAAGTGAGATCCCAGGGGGTGAAATGCCTCTCTGCTCATTTGGGTTGCCAAAGAACTGTATGTGTTCTGAAGTTGCTTACACCACTGGTGCACCTACAGCACCAACACATACTTTTTCATACCTAATAAATGTCAGGCTTAAACAAACAAACAAAACCCCAAGAGAGGGTTAATGAAAATTTATTCTTTGCACAAAGACGTGTCTGCCTGCAGTCTGATCTTGCAGCAAACTGCACCTCCAAACCTAAATCCTTTTTTGCTTGTACAGGGGAGGGTGCTTAGACTTATCCTAACAGAACCTAAAAGGGTTGGATTGCTGAGAAGGAAACGGGTACTGTGTACACCTACAGTGCCTGAAACCAAGGCATAATTTTTCTCTTGGAGTGCTTTTTCACAACAGAGCTGGCAGCTGTCATTTTGCTGCTGCTTTGAGCCCTGCTGAAATAAAATCTAGTGACTTGTACCGATGTTCAGAAAAATTGATGTCGCTTTGTTTATGCACTAACATAAAGATGTGCTGCTCTTTACAGACAGTTGGCAAGCTTCTGTACTGAACAGCTGGGCTTGGGATGGTTTAGACAGGCTGGTGGAAGTGCCTTTGTAAATTTTAGGAGGTGTTAAAATTATACTCCAACAGGCAAAGATGGGCTTCCATAACCATTGCTGTCTCCTGATAAAAGCTGACTGAAATAAGAGGGCTGAGATACAGATGTGGACCTTTGAGTATTCTGTTTGTCACTGTTGGCTGAAGGATAAGAGAGGTGTCCCTTAAACTTGTAGTGAGTTTAATTGGAGGCATGTTATGTTTCACTCTAGCAATATGAATCAAAATGAGTTTACCATGGTGCAGAAAACAGTTAGCTGCAGGGTTTTTTTCCCCAGCCCTAGGGAAATTATTGCAAGATTGTTTTATTCCTTTTGTTGCAGATGCACAGGACAATACCTTCATGAGCAGCATTTTCAGTTCTGACAGTAGCTGGCCTACATATCACTTTGGCATAGAAGTATTGTTTGGAATGTGAAAAGCACATGTACCTTACATAACTGTGCTGCTCCTGCCACCCAGGCAGGAGTGTATTCACAGAAAGTCTGAGGGCTGCTTAGACTTCTTTATATACACATGAAGGAAACAGTGGGGTTTGTTTCTTGTTCCCAAGTGTCCATGTGTTGGTTTGGTTATGAGTCTGTTTTCCTGCCTTCACTGTACTGCAGGTATTGGTGTCTTTGTGGATTATTCCTGAAGGGCTGTGTGTTCCCCATTTCCCCACAGCTGTGCCTCACCCCACGAGGGCTCTGTTGTGGTTTAACCCCAGCAGCAGCTGAGCCCCACACGGGCGCTCACTCACTCCCCACTGATGGGGGAGAGAATCTGAAGTGAGAAATTCAGGGCTTGAGGTGAAGACAGTTCAATAGTGAGGCAAAAGCCACATGCACAAGCAAAGCAAAACAAGGAATACACACAAGGAGTTCAGCCATCTCCAGGAGAGCAGGGCTTCATCACGTGTGACAGTGACTTGGGAAGACAAATGCCATCCCAGTGCACTTGTCCTCCATACTGAGCATGATGCCATGTGGTGTGGAACAGCCCTTGGGTCAGCTGTCCTGGCTGTGTCCTCTCCTGACTCCTTGTGCAGCCCCAGTCTCCTCTCTGTTGGGTGAGGAACAGAAGAGGCCTTGACTGTGTGTAAGCATTGCTCAGCAATTACGAAAACATCCCTGGATTATCAACACTGTTTCCAGCACAAATGCATAACACAGTGCCACACAAACCACTATGGAAAAATTAACTCAAAACCTGCACAGATCCTTGTGTTTTCACCTTTGCTTGAACATTCCTGTCCCTTCATTGTCCTTCTCCTTTGGCAGAGCTGATACACACCCTGAATTGGTTCAGGGCTATGCTCAGTCTGAACAGAAAACTTCCTTGAGCCTGCAGTTCAGTCATTTTTACAGACAGACCCTATAGACCATCAGATGCTGACTTAGCTGAACTGCCCTGCCTGTTCCTTCAGTTGTGATCACTTCCAACTTCTCCTGGCTCTACCAGCAGTGATGTCTCCTGTGCCCCTGTGGATTGAGTGATTTTGGTTTTTGACTCCTTCTCCTTCCCTGACATCATGAGTGTCTGGAGTGGAGCAGCCATGCTCATAACAGTGCAGATTCCTGGTGGGATTTGAGACACAAGAGCAGTGAGCTGCTTTGGCATACTCATCTTGGGATGGTGTAGTTTGGCCACTAGACCCTCCTCTGCTGCAGGATCAAGTGAACAGGATAATCATGTCACAGCAGTCCTGTGGATTTTTTGTTTTTATCAGGAAAGTGTGTGCTGGGTAAAGCCTTCTCATGTGTCAGGGCTGAGGTAGTTTATTGAGGGAAGCAGTGGCAACAGAAGGGGGCAGAATGTTTACTTTCTTAATACAAGTGATAAAATTTCTGGTTCTCACTCTGGTAAGATACCAGAGGACTTGTGACTATCTGGTATTTCTCTAATTCCTAGGCACAAATGAGAGTGCAGCCTAGAAGAACCTGAGGAAGTTGTGCACTGACAATGTTAAGTCTTTTCCCTCTCTCTAAGTTTTAGACCTGAGTGCAAGTATCAGGATATGGAAGTTTAGATTTCCATACCTACTGATCCCTAAACCTTCTATGCTTCTTTATTTCTGATTGTCTGTGTCCGAATGAAGGTTTCATAACCAAAAGAGTTTGTCCTGTGAAGACTGAGGCCAGGGAGGAAAACTCAAGCAGACTTTTTGAAAGAAAAGAAATGTAGACTTTGGAAATGTAAGACTTTGGAAACGTTTTTGTAATCACAGGGAAAACACTTTTCAGGAGCTGACACACTTTTGTTAATTAAGACTTTTCTTTCTTTTGAAGTTGTCAGACAAAAAAAAAAGTTTTATTTTAATGCAGTTCATAGAGTTGGGAAGAAACCAAGCTGGGGTTCAAGCTGCCTTGCAAGCACAAGGAGTGAGAGCTGTGAGTAACTGGACAAGCCATTAGTGGGGGGGACACTCAGCACTGATTTCTTTGTTCTGACAATTGTGCCAAGAGGCCACATACGTGTACTTGGTGTGCAGGTAATTTTTAAGCCATTAGTACCATGGAGAAGGGAAGAGAAAATAGATCATCTCTTCTTGAGCAGGTTAATTAGGTTTTTTGTCCCCAGCAAAAGTGGGGTTTTTTTTCTGTTTTTCATTGGCAGGTATGGCACAGGCAGCTCAGAGGGAAGGGCATTTGGGTGGCATGAGGAGTGGCTGTGCTGTGCTTTTAACCTGCTGGTGACAGGTGAGGTGGTGTGAGCACACAGCCCAGAACCTCTGCTGGGAGCTCAGCTTCACCCATTCCAATCAGCACCCATTCCAACCTGGAAACTAGAAAAGAGCATGTAGAACACACAGCTTTACTTGCCCTTGAGCTAAGATTATGATTTCAAGGGCAGTGACACGTTCTCTGAAACAAGGCAGCGTTTTGGTTCCTGAAGTGCTTCTTCACTCTGGCTGTGCCAAATCAAGTCTGCTGCTGTAGTCAGAGAGATTCTGAGGAGAAATACTGAAGGAAATCTGCAAAATCACTGTAATTTGGTGGAACAGAGTGGCATAAATATGAGTGGGGTTTATTCTGCTGAGAATTAAATGGTAGCAGCCAGTTCCTGCTTTCAGATTCATGCAATCAAGGATCAGAAGAGGCCCAGGAGGTGAAATGGTGCTATAGCTGAACAACAGGGCAGGGGTCTGGGAGCCTTTGTGCTTCATGATCCAGCACATTCTCAACTTCACAGGGATGCATTTGCCTCTCTGTGCCACTTTTCAGTCAAAGCAAACCTCTGGGTCTCCCTTTCCTCATAAAAAACAACCTATTTCCATAATACAAATATATACCTGAAAGGAAGAAAAACACTTTACAGGAAAAGTTGATAAAAATAATACTTAATATGTTTTGGTTTGTAAAGTAAACATCTCTGTAATGAAGTAACCCTTTCAGAACCATGCTCTGTCCTGCTTCTCAAAAACAGTTTGAGAAGGCAGGAGGGATCCCAAAAACTGCAGGATGTTGATCTAATTCTGCTGTCACTGAAGTCAGAGCTACTGATTTCTGTAAGAGCACGTTTATATCCTGCTTTGTTTGAGGAAAACAAATTAAATTCCAGTGCCCCAAAACTGTCTGTCGGTTTCAAAGACTGTGTGGAATGGCTGATGTGTCATTTAGTTGTAATGAATCCTTAGATTTTCTTCTCAGTTCTGAAAAATACTATTCAGTGTTTAGTAAAACAAATATTCCAGTATAAAGGTATCACTTTCACTGCCTGAAAAGCTAACTTTTTTGGAGACATCACTGTTTTTCAGTTCACTAAATAGGGGAGCTCTTAAAGTGGAATACTGAATGCTTTTTGAACGTGTATAGGGGACAAAAATGTAGTTTCACCAATGTCCAATATAAAATCAGCCCAGTTCAGACAGAAACAGAACAATCTTTAGTGACAGTTAAGAGGAATCTGTCTAATTTCATCCCACACAAACCTTTTCATGACTAATCTGAAGAAAGAAAAAAAAAAAAAAAAAGAAAACCCGTAGCATTTACCATGTGGTTTTATTTCAGTGAAATGCTAGCTTATTCTAGAGAGCAGTAAAAGTCATCCAGGCTTTTGAAAAATGTGTTTTGAGCAGAATTGGTTTTCATCTTCTTTTCAGCTTGCAGGAGGGTTGCTGGGATAAAGTCCCAGCAGGTCCCTGTGCCAGCTGGCCTTGCACCGAGCTGTGCATCTGCACCCGAGGCCATGTGAGATCTGACCCAGAGCCTTTCCCTTTCTGCTCCCTTCATCCCTGCCCATGGAGCTTCCTGGATGTCTCCAAAAAAGAGGGGACACTGTTTTTTTGTGTCATTAGTAGAAATGCCAAGTGATGATATCGTTTGAGTCTGAGCTGCAGAATTATTTGAGCTGTTTTTCTCTGTCACTTCTGTGCCCAAAGCTTTGAACTAAAACCCTGCTTAAATATTGAAACAAGAAATTCTGCTGTCTTGTCACAGCCAGCCAAGGCCCAGGCTGGCTGTGGCAGAAAACATTGCCTTTTTATTTATTTTCCATAGGAAATTCCTTCTAGTGGAGGATGCTAACTGGGCTTTGTTCCCTTGTATTGTATTTGGCTGATGCCTGGTCTGTGTGTGAGGACTCATTTGTCCTCATGGAATTGGGAATTAGGATTTTAAAAATGCAAAAAGAGAGGGATTTAAATGGAGTTTAAATCATGTGTTAGTTTTGTGCTATGCTGTAAATATTAGTCAGATTCTAAGCTAGGGAGAAGTTCACATTGCAGATGTTTGATTTTCTTATCTCTTCATGTTACCAATAGCTTTGTCTCCTTTTTTGCTCCCTGGCTGCTCCTGCAGCCTGCATTTTGCTCCCTGACTGCATCTGTCAACCTTGGAGAGCTGGCATCATTCCCCTGGCAATGCCACACGAGTCCAATCTTAATTCCTATTACTGTCTGGCTGTGGGACTGTATGTAGGTGTCTGTAATACCCTGCAGAAGGCAGCCAGCAACAGTTCTTCTTCTTTATATCTCTGCAGCTGAAATCCTGCAGAAGCCCTTGCTTGTAAAGATAAAGGTACATTTATCCTCATTAACGAGGCAGTGGGTCTGGAGCCCTGGATCAGGGCTGAGTTATGTCAGCAGAACCATACAGTGACTAAAATGTTATTGCTAATAAAGACCAGGCAGTGCTGAAGGAGCACCTGCACTTTGCCTGGCCCAGCCTGCCATCAAGAGTTGTTCATTTGTAAATCATGTTAAAATTAGGAAAAATGCAAAGAAAATACTGGTTTAGCCAACGCAGAGTGACACAGGATGATGTTTGCTGGTGATGAGGGAAGGAAGCCCTTCAGACTGGGGAGTCAAGGGTCATGATTTGGTTGATTTTAAGCCTCTGGCCCCAGAAGACACAGTCTGTGTTGTGCAAAAAGGCTGTTTTGGGAAGGCAGTGCCCTTCCCTGGCCAGTGCTGGGGCTGTGGGATGGAGCACTGAGGTTTTACATCTGGGAAGGCTGAGCTCAATTTGACCCGTGGCTCCAGTCCTCATTGTTGTGGTTACATAAAGGAAGCTTCCTGCTTTGGGTTCTGTATTATCTCTCCTTCAGAGTTCCAGTATTACTGATTAAGCCAAACATGCAGAGAGTTTATTTAGTTGCTTTTGGATTGATTGGTTGGTTGAGCTTTTTTTTCTGGTTAATCACGTAGAGTAAGGGGAGCTGTTCTACTCTCCTCCCTATTTTTATTTTTTCTATTTTGTCTTTCTTAGCACCTTTTGTCCTTATGAGCCCCTGCCCTGATTTCTAGCCACAGAGAGCCTGGAGAACAGCCAGGCTTCTACCTTTGAATGCCAGGATATCACTGTCCTGGGTCAGATTAAACTCCCACCTTAACACAATGTCTGCAGTGCTGCTCAGAAAGAGAGCTGCAGATAACTGAAACAAGGCAAGGGTCTGTGCTCCTTCCCCTGAGCAAAGACAAGAAATTTCTTGACCTAGATGCAGTTCCTACTGTATTTAGCAATTTTCAGTGTATTTTTCTTTGATTTTGCCCAGTTTGCCATCAGTGTGCCTGTCCAGGCAGAGCTTTCTGTAGGTGACTGTGTTTCTGTACTGCAAAGGTTTAGGTACCATTGTTTGGTTTGGATTTTACTCATAATTCCATCAGCTGCTGCCCCAGCTCTGAGAATGGACAAAATAGAAAACTGATGATCCTCCTCTGCTCACAGAAAGGCTGGAGGAATGCCCTGAGAGGTGGTGGCCAGTTTTTAAATGAAGATAAATTAGTTAGATCTAGTTTAATTGATTAGTTTGATTACGAGGAAGTTTTGTATAAACGCAATGGCAAGCCTCAAGATGAAATCACAGTAATCAGAAGACAAAAATGAAAGACTCTGGGAAAGAAGACTTTGGGGAGCAATGGTATAGTCATTTGTTAGTTGGAAGTGTCCATCCATGATTTAAGGAAAGAAAGCAGAAACTGAAATTTGTTGTTAAATGTTTGTAGTCAAGGTTAATAAAGTATATCCTATTACCTGCTGATGTCATTTGCAGCAGAAATTTAGGATGTGAGTTACTGCAACTAGTGGAAGAGAGCTGACTGCTCTCATACAAAATCTTTGTTCAGAATTAAGACTTCTGTCAGGCAATGGAGTGAAAGAATAAAGTTATATTGTATCAAATAAATATCATTGTAACAGGAGCCTCAATAAGGAAAAAATGCCCAACAGTGCAAAACAAGGATTTTTTTGAAAATTATTCATGTTACTGTCTTTTATTTTCCTTTTCTCCTAAAGCAATCTTTTTCCCTGATGATTGTCTGCTCTTGCAATTTGCTCCAGACTTTGCACAGCTAAGAATTAATGGACTCAATAGGAATCAAGTTCCTAAAACTGCTTAACCAAAGTCAGTGAGATGTGAAGGGAAAATCAGGCCTTTGTGTGCCCAGGGCACCTGTGCTGGGTCACAGACTGTAGGTGGGAAGCCTCTGAGAGCCTTGCAGGTGGAGTTGTGTTCCATCCATAGTGCACTGAGGATTTGGTTTTAATTCTCTGCTTTTTCATCTGTGTGTATCACACTAGTGCTAAAATAACACACAGCAAAAAGGCAGCACTGGAGTAGAATTATTGTGTTAAACTTTGCTCACTTTAATAGAGGTTGAGTCTGATTTTGTGGGGTGCTCTTAGCTCCTATCATCAAGCCAATGGGGATTGCAACTAATTTCCTCCCTCTTTTTTTTCTTTTTTCATGTTTCCTTGATGTCTTCTGACCTGCATGTGTTTCCTCATCTGACATGGTTTAGGTAAGTGTATGTGCTCTAAAGGAGTGTTGCTTTATTGTGGGAGTTTTCTATCCTCTCCCTCTCTCCTTCTGTACACCACATGGTATTTGTGACTGCCCTGCAGTTTTTTGCCATCTGTCACATCACTGCTCCGTGGGCTGAGCTGTGAGGCTGCACCCTCTGGGTTCCTTCAGCTCCAGATTTGGGAAGGAGGGTGAGACCTCACAGGCTCTTTGGGATGCCCTCAGTGATGCCCCAGCTCCCTGCTGGGGCCAGGGCAGTCTCCAGGTAAAACACTGGTTTGAAAAAGTGAGACACGTCTTGACACTGAGCAAGGTGTTTTCCACTTTGAGATTCATCCAGATATGAGTCAAAAAACTCTGCTTGTATATATTGGTCAAGGCTGTGTGTGTTTAAGAACTGCTTGTGTTTTTGTAAAAATAGATGATGACAATGTAACTTGGTCTGTTAAGGCTCATTCTAATTTTTGTATTTGTAATTTTGTTGGGTGTGACTTTTTATATTTGGCACCACTTGTGTCCCACCAGTTGATAAAAGTCCAACAGCACAATGTATCACAGATTATCACCTACACCTATTGGGATGGACCTTATGTTAGTAAAGTAATTAATTAAACACCAGGACCTGACTGGAATTTTGAAAGAAATTCAGGAAAATGGAGAGAAAACTCTTAATTACTGTTCATCATGATACAAAGGAAACAAGCAGAGTTTTGCAAAGAATAAAACAAGATGGAAGCCATCACTGGTGGGATGTGCTCTTTGGATGGTCTCCAACTGGGATTTTAAATACATTGTGTCACCCCATGATTGTTTTACTGCTTTACACTGGTGAAATGAGTGCTGATGAGACAAGCTTTATGGTGTTACCTAAGTGACTGCTGAGTGAAAGCCACCTTCTCTTACCTAGAATTCCATTTTTGTCATTTTCCCCTTTCTTGTGCCCACAAATCAAAGATGCAGTTGTTTCATGGGGCACCTTCATGTGTATTTGGAGTCTACAGCACTTCCAAGTTCAATAGGAGCTGGAGATCTTTTTAACTTCTCCAAAAATTTCAGTGTTAAAAACAAACAGTGGTTCATGAAGCCTTCTTTGAAGGGCTGCTTGAAAAATCTCACCCTTTTAGGAAATATATTTGTATAGTTTTGAAGTGATAAATCCATATCACCATAAATGCAGACAGAGATCATTTACCTATTGAGCAGTAGAGCTGCTACCATGTGATATTGACTCTAAAGCATTATTAGACATAACCATTATTTTTTAAATACAAAATGAAGTGGATTTTTTATATTTTCAATGCATCTAGACATAGAGACTATGCTGGCATCAATTGAGAGTGTTAATATAGCTGTGTGACTGAGACAAGTAAAGTACTTTCCAAGGGTGGGGAGCTGACTTGTGTCCTTGTAATCTACTGGTGAGAGAAGCTTTAATTGCCATCACTGTGGGACTTTTTAATGGATTCCTTTTGTTAGAAAAATACAGAATGTAGAGATGCTGATATTCCAGGGCAGCATTTTACTCTTGCATGATGTAAGAGAGTAGCTGCTGCCTTCACTGAACCACAGTGGATTTCCACTGATAAAAATGAGGCATAATTTGAATTGCAGAATAAAGATGCATGGACTGTCTCTCCTTCATGAGTATTTATGTGTGAGAAACATGCAGCTATACAAAGCCTGCATGCATAATGTGGGAGCCCATATGCTTGACAAAAGAGAAAGTATAGAGGGCAGCCTACTTGTTAGATTTCCTGTGTAGGAAACAGATCCTTGGTGGATTTAACATTCAGAGCTTTCATGCACAGCAGAGCTAGTTAGTTGTCCTGCAAAGTTCTGGGAGGCTGCAAGGTGGAGAAACCAGGACTGAAACAAAAAATAATCCCCAGGGGCCTGAGTGTCTCCATGGGCAAACCAGGACAGACCAGCTTAGAATTCCCATTCCAGAAATCCCAGCCCATCAGCAGAGTGGCTGCTCCCAGGAGCAGATGGTCTCCAGAGCTGGCCAGGTGTGACAAGGTGTGACAAGGTATAACAAGGTCCTCCCTGCCCCAGCTGATGTGTCCTCATGTGCCTGTGCTGGTGTGGGCAGGAGGGCAGAGGAGGGAAGCTCTGCTCTGGAGGCAGATGTGGTGTCTTCCAAGGAACAAATGGGACACTCTGCCTCTCTGTACTGGTTCAACTGGAAAACCAAACACAAGCCAGCTGCCTGCAGAGGAGCAAGTGACTTTCAGCAGCTCTGTGACCATTGCTGCAGTTTCTTTCAGAGGTAGTTGTCCCAGCTAGAGAGTTTGGGAGTGGCACTAACCACATCTGCCCTGCTGTGCTCAGAGAAACAGCAAAAGCAGAAGAATTTTGTCTTCAGCACATGAAGTTTGTCAGCTGGGCCCCAACACCTACACTGGTGCATGGAGAAATGCATCACTGACCTGCATTTGTGCTTCTGCAGGGACCCTGCTTGCTTCAGCAGAGCCAAGTGCTGTGTCACATGTTGTCACATGCCATCCTGGCATTTCCCACCCAGGCAGGGGAAGCAAATTTGGCTCATTCTTTTCAGCTGTCCAATTCCCACAGTGCCACGTTCCCCAGCCACAGCCAGGGCAGCACAGCGTGTTGAGTTTGTGTCCCCACTGGTTCTTGCAGCATTAAATCAGAGATATTTCATTGCCTGGACTTTCTCAACAGCAGTCAACATAGCTGTGATGCCTTAAGTTTGAGCTTTCATGTATTTCAGGTTC
Source organism: Trochalopteron elliotii (assembly GCA_024734555.1). NCBI lineage: Eukaryota > Metazoa > Chordata > Aves > Passeriformes > Leiothrichidae > Trochalopteron > Trochalopteron elliotii. The sequence continues at coordinate 1,099,045 of JANPWX010000233.1, forward strand.
TGTGCTGTCCAGGAGTGCAGTTCTGAGCTCACACTCAGTGTCACTCAGCTCTGCACAGAGTAGGTAGATAAAACAAATCCTTTTCCTGCTGGAGACCAAGGACAACTTTCAGGCCCAAAAGCACAAACAAGGGTGGGCTGAAGGGAGGAACAAGAAGGATGAGACCTCACAACCTGCAGCTGGAATTGGACAATTAAACCCCAATATGCAAATGGACCAAAACTTATAAAAGTGTGAGACTTCATGACCATTTGTCCATTTTGTGACCCTACTTAGTCTACCTTGGGTGTAGCCCTGGCCAGGCCCTGTCCTGCCCAAGGTGTACCCTAAAGGCCTTTCAGTAAATATCTACTTTATTCTCCAGCTCTGTCCAGTCTCTGTTCCAGCTCAGCCTTCCCAAGGCATCACCTGTTGTTGTGTGCTCTTTTGGGAAGCCTCTTTGGAGGCTTGTCTCAGCAGCTGCTTGGCAGGGAGGGATGGGGGGTGGTTGTGGGTTGGCCCCTTGTGAGCATATGGAGAGAAGGGGGATCCAGCAGAGCCACCTTCTGTCATTTGATACACTCTGCTCTGGGGCAGCTACTTTGGATATCCATGCTCTAGGAGTCATTGCCAGGGAGGAATATCTGTAACTCCTGTGAACAGGGTAGTTAGGACGAGCGGAAGCTACTCCAGGTTATTGAAAATATTTCCTTTCAGAAGAACTGAACCAGCCCATTGCTGCCTGTCCCTTGTGTGGAGCAATTCTGAGAAGTTGGGCACCAGTCAGGTGAGGAACCAGGATAAAGAGGTCATCAGCCACACTGCCCAGTGTCAGAGCTCCTGTGCCTAAACCTGTCCTGAGCCCTCCTAACCCTGCTCAGGGTTGCAGAGACAAAGAGAAGGAACATTTGGGCAGGAGACCATTCTGAAGGGGGCTGTGCATCATTTTTGCTGTAGCAGTGCTGAAAAATCTTGATTATTTTAGCTCCTCTGTTGAGCTACCTTCAAACCATGTAATTAATGACTGCCTCTGTTTAAACTTGTCATCCCACTCAAAGAGGAGACAAACAGGCAAGGGCTGGGATTAAGGAGGAGAGGTAGATGCAGACCATCCCCTGACAACAGCAGCTGTCAGCTCAATCATTGCAGCTTTTGCTGCTACTCTGAGGAGCTGGTGCTGCATGTTCTAGTACTTGGGAAACACAAGTGAGAATAAATGGTCCTAAATTTCAGCCAAGGAGCTTGTGGCTGTATTAGAAAAAGTGGTGAATTTAGGCACTGGAATAGGTTACTGGAGCAGGTAGGGGGGAAATTTGCTCAGAGTTTATGGACGATCTGGGAGAATGTGTAATTCAAGACAGTTGACTCTGTCTTGTTAGCAGGGTCTCTTCAGGGTCTTTAAACACAGTCCTGGTGAACTTAATCAGCTGTGACTTGAATCCATCTCTTTCTTTTATTTTGTTCTTAATTTTTGCAGGCCAGGGGAAACATCAAATACTTGCTTAGCACAGAACACCTTTCCAGGGGCTCCAAGAATCCAGCTTACCTGACAGAATAGAAGTAGGATTATGGTATTAGTGTGTTACCTTTTCTTTAAAACCTTCTCACTGAATTTCCCCACTGTTGCATGACTCCTTCTGTGGATTATCATGACACTTCACCAAGCTGATAAGTGATGCAAAGAAAACCAAGATTTCAGGACACGTTTTTCACTTCAGCTGCCACACAGTGTGATAGACATTTTGCTTTGCAATTAGGCAGCATGCTTATGCACTCTAATCTGCAGCAATTTTTGCTCTGTTAATAACCTATTAGTAGCCTGGAGCATGTTCTTTATATAAATTATTGAATTTCCCCTCACAAGTTCATATGAACAAAAAAAAATATAGCAAAAAGGGTGAGAAAGATTGCTTTCATAGAAAAGGTAAAATCTGACCTCAAGGTCACAAATAATGACTCTTGAAAAATACAGATGCTGAATATGACCTGTTTCAGACCTTTGTACTTCCCACCCCCCTGTGCAGTGAAGCACACACTGCAGTTTGGGTCACTTGCCCCGTGCCAGCAGCAGTCAGGTAAATCACAGCCTCAGGCAGCATGGCTTGTCATTCCAGTTTCACTGCAAATCTTATGGCCCTTTGAGCCCAGGAACTGTTAAATACCTTGCCCTGCATTTTATAAATGGTGTGCAGGAAAGAGGCAGAGATGATGATACCTCTGCTGCTGATTGCACTGTCATTGTGGGGGATTAATCTCTGCCTGGCTCTGAGCCTTCCAAAGGAGCACTCTGCCTGTGCTCTGCACCTGCCCCAGCTGTACCTGCATCTGCCTCCATGGGAGCCAGGCTGGCCCTGTAAACCCTGCAGGTCTGGGGGAGCCAGGGGGGATGCAGGGCTGCTGGCAATCATGGCATAAACAGGATCCAGCAGTGTGTCTGCCCAGCTGTGGACATTTAGCTGCCTGGTGATTGTCCAAAGTGATGGGTTTCCACAGAGTTCCTAACCATGATGAGCTGTTGTGTTTTTCAGCTGGGGCAATCACCACTGATTTTTGTGCTGTGGAGGAGACTCTTAGACTGACAGCCAGGGGCTTGAGTGCTCAGACTGGAGCCTGGTCTAGATACACAGGAAATTCTGCTTTGCTTGAGGCTGTGTGGTTCCATCAGCTCTGCCTGAGCTGCTGTGGGCAGCAGCTTGGTCCTAGCAGCCTGTGGTCTCTGGATTGTGCTGCTGACAGACTCCATGGAGAGGGTTATCCCACAATCTGGGACACAGCCAAGGGCATATTGCAGGCCTGGCACAGATCCCATTAGCTGCTGGCATTGCTTGCAGTCTGTGGGCTGTTGGTTGGGCAGTCCCACCACAGAGATTTTTGGCAGTGGCACTCCCAGGTTTCTGCAGGATGTGTGACCTGACCAGGGAAGGAGTCAAGGCTTTCCCTCCAGGATGTTTGGAGACAGTCAGAGAGGGAAGTCTGTCTAGACCCCACTTCCTCCAGGACACTTGGAGAGGCCTTGGTGGCCATGCTGCCTGTCCCACAGGATGTGCCTGTGCTGGGAGGAGTGGAAGGATGTTCACAGGATGGATTTCCCATGTTGAGTGAGCTAGGTATTCCCGTGAGAAACAGCCATGAGTGCATACCCACAGCCCAGCAGAACTGACTGTGGGTACAGTGTGGTCAGAGGAAGATTGTTTCTTGGAACAGATTCAACTGAAAATTTGAGCCAGTGACTGTTTTCAGTAGCTCCTTCTCCGCTTCAGTATCGATACTTCCTTTTAGTTCTGAGTGTTTTGCTTTTTTATAGTTTTTTCCCTGTTTTTAGATAAAGAACTCAGTTTATTTGGAAGATTTGAAATACTGCTTGTTCAGTTACTGTTACATCTAGTGCCAGAGTTGTCCTTCCTACATTCCCACATAATTTTTTTTCCTGTAGAGAGATGGCCTGAGTGTTTGAGGCAGGTCCAAATGCAAAATCAATAAAAGCTCATTGCTGTACATGTCATGGTATTAGAGTTCAGCAAGTGAGACTCTGCTGGGCCAGGAGCTTGCCTCCAGCCCCTTATCAGACACTCACCATGCTCTGTCTGGGCTTTGCAGCCACAGCACAAAGGGAGGAGTGATGTTCTGCTGATCCTAAGCAGCACAGAGATTAACCCTGCTCTGTAATTTAGGTGTTTTACCAGCAAGTCACAATACTAATCTTCCTCTTTTCCTTCTGAAAATTAAACAAACCAGACTTTGGAAACCTTTTCTGTAAGGATTGTGCTCATTGACTATGAGACAGGATACCTAACAAGATTATTCATTAATTATTATTATTAATGCAAGTGTATGTTGCCTCTTCACAGTTCCTCAGTACCGAGTGCTTGAGGTTTGTGGGCTGTTTTCCTCTCTCTAGCTTTCCAGTTTCTTTTGGAAAAATAATGTAAAAGAGAGATGTCCTTGTGTTTGCATTGTTTTTCTCCATTCCTTAAGTCTGCAGCCTTTATTTTGGGGTCATTTTTGAGTCTAAGAGCTGAATTTTGAAGGTTGTGAACTTTGCAGCTTACTAGGAAATCCTCTTCTGTACCCAACAGAGCCATGATTCATTATCTTTCCTGCAGTTCTTTCTGGAAGGGGAAAATACATTGGGTGGGGAAACTGACAATGAGAATAAGGAAGCTTAAAAGATTAAAACAGACATAGGCACTGTAGTATCAAGATGAAATGCTTTCTGTGTTTTATTTCATTTCTAATTCCCCCATATAGTAGTGGTGTTTTTACATATTCAAAGAGGCTTTTGCATTTGGAGCGTGGGTTTTGACGTTTGGGACGTTCTTCCCAAGAAACAGATTTCTATGTCTAGAGTTTCTTCCCGAGAAATAGACATTCTTCAAGAAATAGGCAGCAGCAGCAGCTTCAAACACACACACTGATCAGGGCACTCTCCTTGCCCAGCATTTCAGATACCCACTGCTCCAGGTGTGGGGGGATAACGTGGTGCCTAGAAAATGGTGCATGAAGAGTGAATGTCAGTTACAGAACAGAAGTTGGATAATTAGGGTAGGGGGAGGTGGGGTTTTATGACACCATCTGCCTCTGTGATCTGGAGCCTCAGTGCAAAACCATGGCTTGAGCTCTGTACTAAAGGTTAACAAAAGCCTTTAAATAGGGGAACTAATGGGTCAAACGTATCTTCACTTGTTAGGTTAAGACCCACAAGTCCTCGTTTGTAAGAAGGTGGGGGGTGGATTGGTCACTCGAGAGGAAAGACATTAAATTAAATGTGCTGAAGCAGCCACATGGGACCCCTTAATAGTTTCTGAGTATTTTCTTAATGAAATGTAGCCTAATGCAATCCCACCCTCCCAGCCTGACAAACATCAGCTCTGGCCTTCTGAAGGTTCTCATGTCACTGCTGCCTTTTAAACGATTCTGTGCACTCTCCACTCTCTGCTGCTTTCTGTCACTTACAGCCCCTGGTTTTTGACATAAACAAGGGAGTATGTTAGTGGGAAGCTGGGACTGTCAGGCCTTTCAGTTTTGCTTTTCACCTTGTTGCTTGCTTATAACAAAAAGTAAGATATATTCAAGTGGGGGTTGTACAGAGACCAGTGGTACATTAAAACCAGGCAGCAAAAGTGAGGGGGGGGAACATCTGTGGAGTATGAAATATGAATGGGGATGTGAGCCTCAGGAGGTCATGCTTGAATAGACAGTGTTGCAGGAGGTGGATCCATGGAGCCTCAGCACTGGGTTCATCTGCTGGTCAGGACTCAGAGACAGCATTGCTCTTTTGGGAACAGGGAGTAGAACTGGGTCAAATGCAGGCACCTGATTCATTTTAAGAGCCATTTTAGAAAAAATGTGGATCTTAAGCATGTCTTTTTAGCAAGATCAAAGGCCACAAACCCTCCTAATAATTTTTATGAGTGTGTGTTAAAACATGGCTAAAACAACATTGCAACTGACCATTCGTCATCAGTAGCATCCTCAGGGATGAAGTGCTAGACTCTGTCCTCTAACAGCTCAGGCCTGGTTTCTGTCAGGAAGGGGCTTTAGTAGATACTTCTGAAACCTCCCCCTGAAGAGTTTGTCCTTCAACCCTTCTCAGTTTCTGTGCAGGAACTCTCATTTTTCCTGCTTTCTGTTTGGTGGGGAAGGAACAATCCTCCTCTTCCTCCTCTTCAGACCTACAGATGAATTGGACTGGGGATTCCTGCACATAGCTCATCCCAGAACCAACTCAGCATTTGGGGAACACCTATATGTTAGTTTTGATGCTTCTAAGTCTCACAGACTTAGAAAAAATATTTTTCTGCAAGTTGGCTCTTTCTGTAGGTGCCTTCAGCTTCTGTTAATGGTGTGCTCAGTGGATGTTCCTCTTGTTGCCTGGGCCAAATGCTAAAAGATCCAAACACTTAGATCTCCTCATATTTTCTCCCTTCACACCAGTGAAGTACCTCTGCTTCTGGAGTCTCTGTGATACTTCTGGTCTCCAAGGCAGTGTTAGATGGAAGCATTGCTCTGCTCTGTGGGTCTGCCCATCACTGGCAAAGGAATTGCCAGTTCTTTGGGCAGAGCAGTCTGCTGTGGGTATCACAGAGGGGGCACCCTCCTTAACAGCTGAGCAGGCAAGGAGCAGGGGAGAGGGTGTATTATCACCATGCTTTGAGGTGCAGAGTTTAAATGGCTTGTGAAATGTCTGCAGCATTGAGGTAGTAGGTTTTCTGCCTTGCCCTGTAGTCAGTCTTTTCTTTCACTGAGTTATAATTGTTTTCAGGTAAATTGGCTTTTAATTCTGGCCAACAGGTTTTTAGGAATGAGGAGCTTTTGACTTTCTCTTAGAAGTATTTGGGAAGGAGACAGAATCTGATAGTGTTACTGAGATAGGAGCTGAGCTCAATAGGGGTGCAAAGGAAGCTGGTTGGAATTGAGATGCAACAGGAAAAGTGGAGGTGACAAACATAGTCTGAAGTATTTCTCATTATCACAAAAGAATGTGTGGAAGAAGGTCAAAAAAATCTGTAACCTCAAAGTAAATGTGTCTGGAAGTGAATCTAACAGATGTGTCCCACAACATCAGTCTCCATAGTTACCCCCATGCTATTGCTTTCCTGATCTACTTTGGTTTTGTGTTAATTGTGCGTGGGCAAAATGAATGTATTTGCCTAGGGAAGTTCCTTTCTGGAAGCTAATCCTGACTAACATTGCTAAGGATTGTCCAACAAAGCCTGCTGAGTCTTCAAACAATAATTGAGAGAACTTGCAAACCTATGAAATGGATGGGGAGGTTTAAAATAACTCTCCTGCCCTGCTGTGTGCTTCAGATATTGTCTGACTTTAATTCTGGAGAGAGCTGCTCAAAACCATCTCTTCTTTAAGGGCTCTGCTAATCAGCATAATCTGCTTTATGAAACAGGACTGGTAGTCTAATAGATGTGTCTGTATAAAAGAAAACTCTGATAGTGGAAGAGAATTTCCTATCCTAGTAGGCATCTCAGCAAAGAGGTGTGAGAGTGACTTGGTGTGGAATCAAAGGTTTATATCCTGTGATGGTGCTTCTGTCCAGGCAGGGCCTTGTGGTGGTGGGGACTCCCACTCACAGTGCCCAGCTTACAGCAAAGCTGTCCAAGCTGGCACCACTTCAGAGTAGAAACAGTCTGTGGAGACACAGATGATGTTGTGGGCTATAGGAGAAGGGAGTACAGGTGACCTTGCCCCTGGTAAGTAACAGCTGTGTTAATTACCCAATACAGCCTCACCCCTGATGAGTCATAATAGCTATATCCAATAGAGATGTGTGATTAAAGGGAGTGGGTTAGCTGGTGAAGGATCATGGAGGAGGAACCTTCAGGAAGAGGGAACAAGAGGGAGGATGATGAAGAAGAAGGATCCTGGAGAGAGAGAATCCCTGCTGTGAGGCCAGCCTGGGTCTGCAGTTAGAGCCTTTTGTTGGGATGTGCAGTCACAGTCTAGCCAGGTAAAAGCCTGCAGTCAGTCTGCACACTGATCCCTGCAGTCACAGTCTAGCTGGGTAAAATTCTACAGTCAGAGGCTGCAAGGGAAACCCACAGCAGGGACTTGCTGCAGCCAGAGTCAGTGAATGGTTGGAGTCAGGATGGCTGAGCTGTAAAGAGGAATAAACCAGGACCCTTTTCCTGCTGTGATAAACAAGAAGTCTGTGTCTCAGCTCACTTCTACCCTCTAACAAGAGGCCTGCTGCAACAGTGGTCCAGCAGAATTCCTGTGAATACCTCTCAGAAAGCTAAATGCCACTTGTTGACAGACTTGGAATCTACTGCAGTGGAAAGAATGTGTGTCAGTGCCTGGGCACTTTCTCACTGCAGTGTGTGTGTGCAGCACAAGGGCTGCAGACGTAGCAGAATCAGCATACTGAGGGCCTGTTCCCAGGAACCTGGCAAAGAGGGGCAGAATTGATTCAGTTTCTTGAAAAGGTAGTCCCCAAAGTAGAGCTTCCCCCTGTGCTGCTGCTTTAAGGCCTTTGTGTCTTCTCCCACCTGTGGGAGTCCCTGCAACAGCTGCAGAATGTGGATTTCCATATCCCCCCATCAGACTCAGCTGTGTCCTGGAAAGATCCATCTCTGTGTTTTCCCTCAGGAGAAGCTCATTCTTTGATTGCACGTGCTGTCCCACCCAGGGCTGGCTCTAGCTAGGGCCATTAATAATAAATAATGTCTCTAGAGGGGCCTTTCAAGCTGGGCCCCCTCTGTTTGGTGATGGAAAGGTGAAAGGCCAGGGAATTCATCCATTTAAGGATTATCTTAGGAAAGATAATATATCAGGTAATTAAATAACTGCCCCCACAAGGGTTTCATGGGTAACAAGCAGTGCTCAAAGCTGATCTTCCAGTAAAAATTACATGCAGGTATGCTGCACTCATAACCTGCTCAGGGCAGGTGAAAGCCCTTGAGGTTATGGTGAGGGGATGAAATTGTAATTCTGGCCTCTTTTATTCCTAAGCGTGGGTGGAAGTCATAGATCTGAGTGCAGTCATAACTGGGTACGTGTGCAAACCCCATCTTAAACCCTTGAGCTTGTTTTAAAGCTAATCCATTTGTGCTTAATTTACAAACAGCTGGTTGATTTAAAGGGATTTTCATTCTGGAGTAAACACGAAGGACATTTACACAGGGAGTAAACTATCACACTGTAAATTCCCCTCGCAATTGTTGTAGCTATTTGTTTGTATTAGATCTTAACTTCCTCAGTGCAAAGCTAATCCTTCTTGATCCTGTAGTGAAGTCATGATCCTGTGTTTGATGTCACCATCTGTTGCCATAGAAGCAACTGTGATGTTGCAAATTAAACTTTGTGACTTCATGGCAAGATAAAGGCACGTCTTCAGCTGTTTGCAGAAGTGGTCAGCAATATTTCCATGAAGTGTGTGGAAAATATGCCAGTTTAGATTTTGTCTAAATACAGTTCTTGTAGAGTTTATGAACAGGAAGAGGTTGGAATTATGTACTGTATGAAAGCAGGAGAAAAAGAATCCAGGGTATGAGATTTGAGCTTTAAAGAAAAAAAAAAAAATCTGGCAAGTAATTCATCCTTGGCAGGAGCCCTGCTGTTAAAAGGTTAGTATGGGTACAAACAGGATCGAAATAGAAACAGTTTAAAACTCAAAGCACTGTACAAATATCTCCTGTCTGTAGAGAAAAGCTCTCATGATCTCACCTGGCTGTGTGCAACACTGAAATTGGCAGTTGAAGTCATTGTCACATAAAACATCCAGTCAAGCGTTACAGAAGCTTGAAGGAGAGTATGATGTTATTTTTTTTAAGTTGCTTAGGAAGTTAAACCTTGATCACTTTTAGGTGTCTGACCCAATCTGAGAAAAAATTTCCTTTTCCTAAATTAGAAGGATTTTTTTTTTCCCAAGGGCAAAAGGGGGAGGAAAGGTGTGAGTGGGTTCGTTGGTGCAGAGACAGCAAGAGTGACACAGCTGCACCTGCACAAGGAGATGCAAAGGGCCACGTGCTCCTCAGAGCTCTTGCTCAGCTCTTCTGCCAGCAAGAAGAGGTTTCAGAGAATGTGAGGCTAAATGTAGAAGTTTATGTTTTCCTTTTTATGTACAGAAGAGAGGGGGATAGTATCTTTTTTTTTTTTCCACTTTCTGCTGAGGGAAGAAATCTGCCAAGTCCTGAATTAGGAACTTATTTATTTTTAATTGGAGCTTTCTCTTTCCTGGCATCAGTCATTTTCTTTAAATTTCCTAGCTATTTCTCTCTTAAAAATGGACAGCCAGCTTCAGTATCTTTCACTACTCTATCTTTGAGTGATGAAGACTAAATATTACTTGAATAATTTCTTTAAGGGAAGACACTAATTTTGGGTTCTCCTGCTGTGTCTCTCTCCATCTCTGAATATCTCCAAGGGAGTAAAAAGTAACATCCAGGGACCCCCAGAAGAATTAGGTTCACTTTAAACGTGACACATGCTCTGTGTCCCTGGGGCAGGCACTTCATTTTGCAGTGTTTCAGACTTTTATGACATGATGATTGATTTTGTAGAGGTGAAGTTGCTTAAGTCATTAGTTAAAAAGCCTGATAAAGCTGCACAGAGATATTAAGCTGTTATCAATCATCAGTGTCTCTTTGTTCTCCCCCAACCTTTACCCCACATTTCAAAGCAAGGCAGCGAGACAGGCAGGAGGCTGCCTCACTTTCAGCCTGTCAGGGTTTTTATGAGATCCTGGCTCTCTTGGCAGGCCCTCTGCTGAAGGCCAGGTTTGCACCAGATGATTAATGGAGAGCATCGTGCCCCAGCTGACAGCTCCTGCTCTGCAGCTGGCAGCCTGAGCCCTGCACCAGCCAGCCAGGCCCTGCTGGAGCCCTGCCCTGTCCCCACTGCCCTGCTCTGTCTCCTTGCTCTGTCCCCACTGCCCTATCCTGTCCCCTTGCCCCATGGCTCCTTTTCCCTGTCCCCCTTTTCCCTGCCCCCCTCCCACCTGTGCGGGTGGGTGACAGCCTGCAGTTGGAAACTGGAAGGGTTTCAGGCCTCCTCTCCTCTCCCTTTCTCCCTTTCTCCCTTTCTCCCTTTCTCCCTTTCTCCCTTTCTCCCTNNTTCTCCCTTTCTCCCTTTCTCCCTTTCTCCCTTTCTCCCTTTCTCCCCTTCCCTCCCTTTCTCCCCTTCCCTCCCTTTCCTCCCTTTCTCCTCTCCCTCCCTCCAGTGGGGTTTAACTGGTTCTTGGAAATCTCTTCAGGGTGTGAATGAATGGCAGCTCAATCCTGTGGGGAGTTCAGAGCTACCCAGTGCACACACAGTTGGTTCTTGCCCTTGGTTGTATGGGGTTCTCCCAATCTTTTTTTTTTTTTTTTTTAATTATATGCTCTCTCTGAATCACAGAGGTATTTTTCCTGATTTTTAGTACTTGATTTCCTTTGTCATTTTTACCACCAGTGTCCCAGGGGTTGGCCTTTTCATTCTGAATTCCCTTTTTACCATTGCCATTTGCACTTGCAGAGCAGGGGAAACCCTTTCATTACAAACTTCATGTTGGATTGTGGTTGGGAGTATTGTTCAGGTTATCATCATAAAGAACAGAAGTATGTTGTGTGGATAGGATTTTCCAGCCTGAATAAGCTTGTGTCCTGATGGTAGGACTAATGAAGGGATAGTGCAAGGCACAGGTGGATAACACCTTGTGGAAAATTACCAGATCACAGAGTTGAGAGCAGTAAAACTGTGCTTGATGTCTCCTACATGTATTAAGAGTCCTGATTTTCAGCCAGCAAACCAAAGCTGCTAAATGCTTCAGACAGCTTACTCTGGCAATACTGTTGTAGTGCACTTAATTTAGAGTGTGGGGGAATATAGATCTTTTTTCTCTAGGTTTATGTTGTGATTTTTCTTACTTTTCATAATGTAAGAGCATTCTGCAAGTAAGGTCTTTCTGTACACAAACAATACAGAACAGATCTATGAGCGTGTTGGAAGGACCTGTCATACTTTGGGTTTTTCTTCTAGAGGCCTTTTCCTACATCAGCTCTGCTGGATGGGTTCTTCAGGGGTACACAGATACTGTACTAAAACCTAATTTAAATCTGTTTTGACTGAGTTCTGTTTGGCTCTTTGGGGTGGTTATTTATTATTTTAAAGAATGACGTGTCATGTCAAACCACAAAAGTCCACCTAGCCCCTGTATCCAACAGCAGCTGGATTGAAATTCTGCAAAATAGCACCAGGATAGAGCAAGAATATAATTACCAGAGTGATGTTCCATCCTCAAGGACTTCTCTGAGTCAGAGGTGACATCTTTAGCTATTATTTCCATTCATTTTTCCAGTTTCTTTCTGAACCTGTGTTCCTCTTAGTATTTCCAGTGTTCAGAGGAGTTTCACAGAATTGTGTGAAGAAACACTTCCTTGGCCACTTGTGAATTGCCCACCTGCAATTTCACGTGCTGCCCCCTTTGCTGTCCCAGAAGCTGCAGTGGACACCAGATCTCCAGGAACCTGCTCTGTGTCACAGCATTCCATAGCCCTTGTCCATGTGTCTGCTTAATCATTTCTATTTCAGGCTGAAGGGGTTTTTTCTAGTTCAGGTGCATCCTTTTCCATATGGTAGGAAAACTCAGTCTTGTTCTGTCTGTGCCTCCATCATACCTGTCAATCTCATATTTGCTTTTCTGTTCTTAATTCTTGTCACTCTCCTTGCTTTCAGACAGTTAGGGAGCTCTGAGCTGGCATTTCTATTCAACAGTCTCATTAACTCCCAAAGCTGGATTCTGAAATGACCAATTTATAGCCCATCTCTGCATGTATTCAGTTAGGATTACACTCTGGGTGCCTGATTTAATGTTTTTCTGCCTAGGTTTCATCTGCCTTTTTATTCCTCACAGGTGTAGCAAGGTCTTTCTTCAACTCTTTGAAATACTCTGTCTTTCCTGTCTTGATACACTGGTACCTTTGAACTTGGTGTTTACTAATCATGTATTTTCATATTGGCTGGGAATGTGTTGCCTGGGAGAGACCCCAGCACAGCTCTGTGTGCAGTTTTCTTGTGCCTTTGTGCTCCTAGGAAAAGCAACCATTTGTTATCTGTGTGTTATCCTTCCTCTTCACCCACTGAAACCTCTTTTTTGAGACAGATTTTCTTCTGGATCTGCACTTTTTCCTTAGAAAACAGAGTTGCCCAGCAACACAGGTGAGACTCAGAATTCACTGAAAGGGTTGGGTGGGAAGGGACCTTAAAGCCCATCCAGTTCCACCCCCTGCCATGGGCAGGGACACTGTCCACTACACCAGAGTGCTCCAAGCCCTGTCCAACCTGGCCTTGGACACTTCCAGGGATGGGGCAGCCACAGCTTCTCTGGGCAACCTGTTAAGCCAGGCTTAACCACCCTCACAGTGGAGAATTTCTTCCCTATCTACCTCTTTTCAGCTCCAAAATGAGTTATAAGATTATTTTCCAGGCATGGAGGCAGAGAAAGGATTAACTTTGTTGCTCAAATGCTGTTTTCAAATAGGGAAGTTTTTAGTTTATCAAGCATGAAAGCAAGTCTAAAGAAGAGGTGAAAAATATCTGTTTCTCCTACTGATGCTTTACAGGTTGCCTGTGCTTTATCTGCTGTTTGTACATCACATAAATCCATTTGCCACATAAGTAGATTGGAGAATGCCAACTTGGATCAAAAAACTCCACGAAATTTAATTTAAACTCCCAGAGATGGATAATGTTCACTAAAGGTGCAGTAAAAAACCAAATACTTAGAGCTAAAAGTGTGGGGATTTTCCCAAGCTTCTCAAGGAGTTTATGATCCTCTTGATTCCAGCCCCAGTACCCACACACATGCTGGCTGGTGGTGCAGAGCTGCTCAGAAACAAAGCTGATCAGCAGCTCATGGCTAAAAAAAAATGCTGGTGTTCACTGTGGACAGAGCTGTTTTCCAAGCCACTTTACTTCTGATTTCAGCAAACATGACATTGTTGATTCACAGAGTAGTTTGGATAAGCAGTTATTTAAAAATAGCTTATTTGAATTATTTTCTGTTTGGCACTGGGAGTGAGTGAGTGAGTTTCTTGCAAGTCAGGTGGTGGTGATACTCTGCTCTGATTGCATGATTTAAATTTCTAAAGGGAGGAAATGAACAACTGAGAATAATGACCATCAAGGTAATAATGGGGATTCTTGTTCTTACACAAACACCCTTTCAGCTCTGGAGAAAGGAGCCATTTCCCTAACATTTGTGGAAACAAAAAAGATGGTTCAGTTGAACATTCATGAATAATAATCAGGCAGGAATATTGTCTGTAACAGCTGTTGGGTGAGCACTGACATGTAAAGCAGCGTTTTGAAGAGTTCACTTCTTTGTTCAAGAGCATGAAGTTTTTGAAAAAAATAAAACCACTGAAATCATAAAGCTGTGGTGTCCAGCAGCAAAGACCAAAACTGGGGGAGCTTTGGGGGGGTTTTGATATTTCCTTCATTGCTGCACTCTCTGGGACACACCTGCACAGGTGCCTGGCTGGTGTCAGTAGCACACAGACCTCTGCACGGATTCCTGTCAGTGAAGCTCTAAAAGCGAGGAGGAGACTTTGTAAAATACGCGCAGTTCCTGGCTGGGGGGCTCCTTCTCAGAGAACAGCTGACCAAACTGGCTCTGGTTGTAGTTCTGGTGAAGCCACGGGGTCAAGAAATGCTCAAGCACTTCTGGATGGGGTGTAAGGAATGATACAAATCTGTAGCTCATCAGTGGTCTTTTGTTTCTTGGATCTTGGTTTAGTTTCTCATGAGCACCCTTTCAAAGGAGTGAGTAGCACAAGGGCAAACAAATGGGGCTTAGTGCCATTTTAAGAGCACCTCGTATATGGAAAGCTGTGGTGAGTAATCAGTTTGCAAGCGCATTTCATCCATCTACTCCCTTTAAATCCTGTTTTGGATGGCCCAAGTGAGAGCCCAGAGGATGCTCAAGAGCCTCTCTGTCAGAGAAGGCAGCAGAACATGCAGGCCCCCAGCTTTTGGTTCTGTCTGGGCTCCACTCCTCGAGCACAAAGCAGTCCTGCTGTTTGGTGACTGTCCAGTGCAGAGATCAGGCTGGTTTTGTGAAGTTGAGGGAAGGTGAGGACTTGCAGATGGCTTATTTTCTGTTGGACAAGGCAAAAGAATTTACCTCTTACAGCCACCACCTTACTCTGAGAGCAAGGCTGCAGTAACATGTCTAACTTCTCTGGCCAGAATATTTACTCAAAGGATTGGTACAAAACAAATAATTTGGGAGCACAAAGGCAGGCTGATTTCTCCCCTCCACCCCACCATTCATGACATGGTGCAGTTCAAGCTTGTTACCTCCCCATGTAATCTGCTCATTTTCCCTTGTCAGAGGCGCTCGCAGCACTGTATTTACAGCGGGAGGATTAGGCTGGCAGCTCTCCAGTAAAGCTGGGAACTGCCTCCATGAGCCCTGATTTGGCTGAGGCTGTCAGCACTGATTGATTTTCATGCTTGACAGCCTTTGAAATGCTTTCAGATTGTGATTTCTCACCGGGTTGATGTGGGGGAGGTATTTTTATTATCATTATTAATAGCAGAAATAGTATTATCTGGATATTTATGCAAGGGGAGATTAGGGGCAGAAAGACTGGCATGAGCAGTTGGTGTCAAGCTTCATGTTGGCAAGGAGTAATCTCATCAGGGCTTGCATTTCAAAATGGAGCTAGCTCGTGGTCTTTCCAAGGTAAATGGAAATTCACCATAAATTTTCATAATTTTACTATTTTTGCCATTGTGGCTCAATAACAGGCACACTGGGATTTGGCTTCTCTGGGACAATCCACTGGGTTTTGTAACTTCTAAAATTGTGTGTCTTTAGTTTGATGTGTCACCAGAAACTGTGGGGAAAACAAAAACTCTCCATCATTTCAGTGTTGGAGAATTAAGGCATTGCTTTATTCTGGCCAGGATGTTGTTCTGGCCAGGATGTGCAATAGAAATCATTTAATCCACACATTGCCCGGGTTGTGCAGTGAAAATCATTCCCTCACACATGGCTCTTTACTGGATTTTTCACATATTTATACAGACAAACCCCAAAGGAATTCTCAAGTTCATTGGTCTTAAATGACACCATACTTAGTATTTGATCTCCTATTGGCTATTGATCCCTTCACCTTGGATGCTCATTTAGTCCTCATTCTTCTGTTCTCTTATCAGTCTTTTCTCAGACCAGGCAAACCAGGGGATGATGTTTGGGGTTGATGTTTATTAATTTTTGTTAATGATCACTTATCTGCTGTGTTTCTTCTGGCTACTCCCAACCTGTTGATGTTGAGGTGATCAGGTGAAGCAGAGTCTTTCCAAAAGAAGCTTCAATTCCTTTCCCCCTGGGCAAGGATGAACAAACCCTTGACCAAAGTCAGTTAAAAACATTTTAGAAGTTGTATCATTTCCAAGAGATGGGACAAAATTCTGTAGATTTCAAAGGTGAGTGTTTCAGTGAGGTTTTGGAGGAGCAGTTTTTGAACTACTCCTGCTGAACAAAGGATTTTCAGGCTAACAAAAATTGCAAAATGGTTGTTGGAAGGCCCAGCGTGTTTGTGCTTGTTTCCTGCCCATGAGCATCACAGAACCACAGGGTGGCTTGGGTTGGATGTTAAATCACCTCCTTCCCACTCTCTGCCATGGACTGAGACACCTTCCCCTCATCACCCATCACATCTTCAGGCACACAGATGCAGGTTTTTTATTTGCTCTGGTTTTTCTCAGGTTTCAGAGCAAGCAGGTGTTACTGTCAAGTCACTTTGGATGTCCCTTCATGTGACGTGTCTGTCCAGCTCCTTTCTCAGCTGCTTGCTGATCCACTGCATTCACAGCAGTGCCAGCTCAGGATCAGTCACATAAACCTTGTAGAGGCTGCAGAAGATAAACAACTGTGCTGAATCCTCCAAACCTGCACCTCAACCCTGTATTTTCCCCTGCTATGAAAAATAAAAGCCAAAACTCATTGAAGGCAGCACAGGAATATCATTGAGGTTTATTTCCAACATGCGAAACATCTGTCAGTTTTGTGCTATGAAAACAACATACCCTAATGCTTTGAAATTAGCTTTGTTACTGTTAAGGACAGCAAAAAAATAAAAGCACACACACAAACAAAAACCAAGCAAAAGGATGTCTGTTAATAGCATTGCTCTGAAAAACAGTCTCATCTCCGTGGGAAATAATACATTACTCATGAAAATAGGAAATCACAGTGGCTAGTGAGAGGAAGTTGCAGAGTTGGATGAGTCTGCTCGTCTTTGTTTGAAGGGATACCCCTAGAGCCAGAGAAAAAGGTCTGTTTAAGTTCAGGCCTGAAATATACTACTGTTCATGCAATATTTCTTTTTTCCTAACAACAGTAAGGAAAAATAATTCCATACGAACACTATAGTTTAGGGCTATAGTCTTGAGGATTTACATGTGATGTGTGCCCTGTATCACCCCCTGAGGCACACTAGTATTAAACCTATGACCTTTACTTCAATAGATGTTTCCCAAAGAGCCTGTGGACCAAAAATCCCTTCTGTAAGTCACTGTGTAAATGTGTCCCAAAGACCAGCAGCCCCTTCCTCCAAGCTTTTACTGCTCTCTGGGCACTGAACTTGGCAGCAAGATCCTACCCATGGCTCTCAGGAGTGGTGAAAAATCCTTGATGGGGCAAGGCAGGCAGAGCTCTTGGCAGCTTCTGACTCTTTTTAAACCAAGGAGATGAGCTATGGCCTGGAATTTCTTCCTTTTCCCCATGCTGTCAGGAAGGAGATTTAGTAATAATTTGGCTCCATTTATGCAGCCAGTATTTCTGTTGACATCTCAGAGCATTTACAGAGATTTCTTACATGTGGAGAATCACATTTTGGCTGCAGGTAGATTCTTAATTTATATACTAATCTGATATCATAAATATCAAGTGAACTCTTCCATCTTCCTCCTCGTGATGGTTTTGAGTGGCAACCCAGTGGTAGAGCAAGGTGCTTTCATTACCAGTGCCAGGGACCAGAAGCTACAATTTCAAGACTGTGTATTTCTTTAAAAAGGAAAAGAGCTTGTCTGTAGTGTGACATATGGTTAGAATCTGGCCAGTTCTTCCCAATATCCGTGATAACCTTTAGGCAGTTCCAACACACAGATTCTCTGATCCTGGATTGCTTTCCTCATTTAGAGAGGAGCAGAGCTGAGTGTTATAACCCTGCTGGGCACACAGAGGAGATGGGAAGATTGTTTGAGTGAAAACACACACTTGTCTTCTTTGGGAGGCACAAAAGGTTGCTTGCAGGTAGTTGGGATTGTCCTTTTTCAAAGGTTATATGAAGGGACTCTCCTTACTTGTTCTTTATTGGATTTCACCAGCTCCCTGTGGGGCAGGTCTGCTGTGGGCCTTGGTCAAGGTATCCTGGAACTTTTGCACTTGAGCAAAAGTCAGTCCCAGCTCAGACAAATTAGGTTCTACTCTTACACATGGAGAAACTCCCCTGTACCAGGTACAAGATTTGGTAAAAATATTGTTTTGACAAATTATGGTCATGTCTGTGAAGGTGTCATACATGTACTGACCTGTGATCCTGTTATGGGGTAGTTCATTTCGTGAGTTGAAAGAAGATGCCTGTCACTTCTCTGAACTGGATTTTTCTTCTTTGTAGAAGTAGTACTGCCTAAATAGTCAAACCCCTCCTCTGTCCTAGTATTCTGAGACAGTAAATTAATTACTACTCTTTGTGTCTTTTATTAATTGAAATAAATGCTTCCTTCGAAAAAACCTTCTTAGCACATAATTTTTGTAATAACTCCACACACAAAACTGATCCCTTTTACCCTGCCTGTGCAATGGATAACAGAGGGTTTGAGTGTGGCAAACTCTTCTTAAATCTCAGTTGTTACTGTGACATTTCACATACTTTTTGCCTTAACTGTATGACTGTACATGAAAAGGCACAGCCTGCTCTGCCTTGTTGCTGTAGAATCACAGAAACTACAAAAAGATTGGTAAGATCATCAAGCCCAGCCATTAACCCAGCCCTGCCAAGGCCACCTCTAAACCACGTCCCCAAGTGCCACATCCACACAGTTTTTTAAATCCCTCCAGGGATGGAGACTCCACCTCTGCCCTGGGGGGCTGAGCCAACTGCTGGGACAGCTCTTTTGGGGAGGAAATTTTGTACTGCATTGTCAAGAGCATTTGTTTATATAGGTTTATGCAGGTCTTGACAAAAATCAATTTTGTCTTTCTTATCAGTCTTTTCTAGGTGTTTTGGGCTTGTAGGTGATGTCATCAGTAATTATCTAGAGGGCTGACTTGGCCAGTGTAGCACTCTCAGGTTTCATTGCTGTCAGTTTTAGCTGTGTTCACTCTGTCTGTGCACACTGAGCACAGTGCTGCCCATCGTGCTGTCCAGATCTTCTTCCTGGAAGGCTGATCCATCCCAGCACAACTCAGGAGTCACAGGTCCTGGTGGGCATTTCAGGGCTTGCCTGCCAGTCATGTCTTTTTGAGACATCAGGTCTTGGGGAGTTTTGTTTAGCCAGCTCTTTTCCTGAAGCTCCCTGATTAATTTTTCAGTTGAGAGGCTTTCTGTGTTGGTTGGTTGAAAGCAAAAGTATACTGCTGTATTCCCCCTCACTTCCAGATCCTCAAATGCCAGGCAGAGTTCTACTGAGCCCCATGGGAGTTGTGTCACTTACAGGGGTTGAGTCCAGTGTCATTTCTGTGCTGTGGAAAGATCACTCCAGGGTTTTTTCTCTTCTGTTTTTGTTTTCCATTGCTTACTTGAGGACAGCTTCTTCTCATTTGTAGTTCTGTTATTTTAATAGCAGGGATTTCATGAACTTTTCATTGAAAATGTAGATAAATTGTTTCTGTTCTTGTGTTTATTTATCTGTCATGCAACTAATACTGTTTAAAGTAAAATACTGTGGGTTTAAACCCAAAGAATATGTGTGACTTGCAGCTGTAAAATAGAAGCAGATGATGATATACACTTTTATATTTGCTTACTACCTAAAACCTGACATACAGTTTATTTGTTAAGACTATCAAAACAATACTCTGTACTCACCAGTTTTAAGTATCATAGGAACAGGGAGCAGGAAACCAAAGAGAGAATTTTATCTCTGGACTCCACCTAAATTCCATCACAACTACAAAAGGGTCAAGGTCAGTTGGACCGGCATGAAGAAAAGTGCTTGAAATCTAAGGCTTCAGATGAAAACCAAATGAAATTCAGTTTGTCTGCTTTGCCCTCATGTGAGTGGCTAATAAAGCACATGTATGCATTTCTGATTCCTCCAAAGAACAGTGTTGGCAGCAGTTACACCTATCAAGAGCCATTTGTGTTTCCCTGCTTGCTCGAGGGGCATAAAGGGGAATGGTGAGAAGTGAGCTCCTGGAGTGATCTCCTCTGTCAGACCACCCACCTCGTGTTTCAAGGGCCATGCCAGATCTTTTGCAGGAGAGTTTTCTCTTGCCCCAGTCAGGGAACACAGGGAACAGCTGTGAGCACAGGGGGTGGCGGAGTGGGGTTGGAATGTACCTGGAACCAGATCTGCTGTCTGCTTGCCTTCTGCAGGTCCCCATCCTGGTACAGCTTTTATTAATCTAATCAGCTCTATCTTCTGCAGAGAATCCTCTCTGATGAACTAGTCACACTTCACAGGTTGCCACAGAGCTCAAATGGTTCTTCATGTGAGGAGTATCCATCCCATAGTGGACTGAAATTCAGCTGTTTTATTCAACAATCAAAACACTATTTCACCTGCATGGTGAGGCATGTTGCAGAAGAATTTCTTTGTGCAGGTTGCTGGATCTCCACAGGTTTGTCCCCTGGTTAGTCACACAAAGGATGTATTTTTTGATTTGACTTGGCTTGAGGAACCTGGAAGACAACACTGCTCTGATTTTGAGGGAAAGAACACGTAGAGCTGAACGTGGTGCATGTGCTGAAAGCAGTTTGGTCCTAAATGAGCAGAACAACCACAAACACGCAACAGCCAGAGTTTACACAGAGCAACTCTTGCCAGAGAAATCCTATGGTTTTGCTTGCTAATTTAAAAATTAGTGGCTGAGAGGAATGCAGTTTCAAGGCAAACACAGATATGCAAGGAGGAGAGTGATTTATAGAGCTAGAACAGGAAATAGAGGAAAATGTAAGCTTGAGAGGATAGGAGGAGGAAGGAAGTGAAACAGCCTGGCAATGAAATCGATTAATTTCTCAGTAGTTCTCCCACTGGATTGCATAAAGCCCATCTGATACAAATAATACTGTACTGCAGGGACAGATCTGTAATGGGAGAGACACAATATTTATAAACTCATTTAGCCTCTTTAACATGTAACCTTGTTTTGCACGGGTTTGGGAGCATTTTTCCCAAAAACTTTTTGCTGGCTAACTGTTCAAAAGCCCAGTTACTGATCAAAAACTGGGAGTTGTTTCCCCTTTTTTTTTTTAATCATAGCCTGTTCAATCTGTCCTGCCAAAACCAGCACCCACTTAACTTGATGGGGTGACAGTTTTCACACATTCTGCATCACTCTGTCTGCCCAGCTGCAGGAGAACATGAACAACTCAGGATGGTTACCCAGAGCACTAAGCACTTTTTTAATCCAGGATGATGCTCAGGTCATGGCCAGAGCATGTATCACTCCTGATTGAATTTTAGAAGGAATTGCTACAAAGCTTACAGAAGGAACAAAACCAGCAGCTGCCTGGCCTAGCTTTGAACTTAAAAGTCCAAACCTTACATTCCCAAGAGACTTGAGCTAGGTGCACTGCTAACCTGCTCTCTGTTACAGCATGAAAATGGGGCTGCAAGGGCTCTGCTGAGAAGTGCATCCCTATCTCTTTCATGCCAGGCCGTGCCCTTTGAGAGGAGCACTTGGATTATTGGATAGGCAAGATGGATGTTGTGTTTTAAAAGTCTGGGAGAAGCTTGCTAATATGCCCTTTTCTTTTGAACATGCAGCTCTTCAGTTTCTTACTAGATAGATATGCTAAAACACTTCACTGCTCTGCTGCTTTTTTCTTCATGTTTTCCAAAAATGGAACCTTTTCAAAATCATAAGCTTTGTTATATTAGCTTTTGTTACTTATTTTTCTCAGAATAACTAATGTCAGCTATAACAGTAAGTTAATGATTAAGTGCAAGTTTGAGTTCTATATGAAAACTCTGACTGTATAAAACATGAGGTAATGAACTTCACATAAATTGACATATTTGTCTTAGGGTAAAGGTCCATTCTATATGTAAGGGAGGGGACAAAGAAGATGATCAGAAGCAGAGTATATTAAAGCCACACTTGGATTTAGTTAAAAAACAAAATTTCATCTTTTAGAACTGTACAGGAGCATTCAGCTACTACTTTGTTTTGAAGACCTAGTCCAGAGGGACTCTGTTTTGGTTTGGTTTTTAAAATCACCCATTTCCTATATTCTAAGTAGTTAAATGTTACCTCTTTTCTGAGAATCAGATACACTGGTGTTTGTGATGAGGTTGGAGCATATTCTCCATTCCTGCTCTCTGGTCAGGGCACAATAAATAGCCACACTGCAGACTTGGTCACTCAACTTCTAAGCTAAAGTTGCAGTGAATTTTTTTTTTTACAACTGAGAAGCAGACAGATGACGTATTAGATTAGTCTGCATTCACTCAAATGCTTTTTTTTTAGGCAACTGGAAGACAATATATTGAAATAGCAGCAGTGATGAAAGTCTAGGGGTATAATAGTTTCACAGACAGATGATACCTTTTGTTGCCCTGACTGATCTGCATGGGAAAGCAGGACAAGCTTTTGATGACAGTTATTTAATCAGCTGAAATATCAAAGCTCATTCTCTTATCTGTACATTGTGGAGATCATGTTTTCTAAGATTTTCAAGATGATTCAGTAGTTCTTTAAATACTCAAGTTTAAATCAGCCAGGGGGAATGAAGAATTACCTTTTCTGCTACAGAAAGGGGAGTGTTAAGAACAGGCTCACCAAGTCTTCTTGGGAGATGTCTGAAAGGTTTCTTTGGTGTGTGTTTTCTGAGAATTTCCAGAGGGACTAGCTGAAATTCAGCCACTCTTCATATGCTGGGCACTGCAGTGAGGTGCTGATTTTAAGTTGGTGAATGGACTCAATGAGAGCAACCTAATTGTGGGACCATGACAGGGGAAAGAAATTGCTTACTCCAGGAAGAGCTCTCCTGCCTGCTCTCAGATGTTTGGCCCTTCTTTTCATGGCAAACTGTAGGAGTCTGCTGCCAAATGCATTTCCCTGGTGGGGCAAGAGGATGTATAGTGTGTTCCCATCTTGGGCTGCATTTTTGTGTTATTACAAGAGCTCCCTGCTGCTAGATCTATGGAGTGTCTCAGGCAGGAATGTTTAGCATTTGGTAAAATGGTGGCACAATTAGCAGCAATTTGTAATGTGCCTGTTTTTATTTTCAAATTTAGTTAGTCCTAGGAACGAGCATTGAATGTTTAAGATCTCTGAAGTATATATGTGTGTTTATATATATATAAAACATAATATTTGAGCAGTGTATTTCACTGCATACATTCATTTTTCTTTTAGTTCCTATGTTTGAAGGGCAGATAAACACTGGATCCCATGAAGTGCTGTTTAAGTTAAGAAATTGAGTTGACTTATTGTCACTGAGATGAGAACTACAATAGGGAGTTTGTTATTAGCTCAGAGCAGTTAGTTCAGTCTAACTTTGCTCAAATCCCAAAGCTCCTTATCCTTCCCAACAATGTCTTAAAGGAACAACAGTCACTTGGAACAGGTCCATCTCAAATCTCTTGTACACCTTCTGTTTGTAAGTGTTTATGGTTTTGTACCTGTTTTTCCCTCTTAAAACCTGTTTCCCTGGTGCATAAACACCTGTACAAACAGCAAAGTGGACAGGCTGCTAAAACCAGAAAGTGCTGAATGCACAATACCCAGAATTAACAGGTGTGTAATGATCCAGGCTCTGTGGAAGCTCCTCTGACAGTCTCTGACTGGTGCTGCAGTGGGGCTTTGCTGGTTCTCACCTAGATCTCTCCGTTTTTACTTTATTTAAGTGAGTAGGGGAAGAATAGATGATTTTTACCCTGATCTTTCTTTCACAATAATCCAAGGGAGGTGGAGGGACTTTTTTAATAAATGAAAAGACCATAATTCTATCCAAATTAACATGTGTTTTCATCTACGTGCTGTTTCACCAGATGGTTGCATTATTGTGCCCCCCTCTTTGTCCTTTCTCTTCAATGTTATTTTACATCCTCCCCCTCGAAAAAAATGTAGGATCTGGGTCCATCCCTGCTTGTAGAGACAGAAAAGGTAGGAGAGAAACCATGAAACCAGCTACTGTGAAAAACAGAGGCTGGAGAGAACTACTGAGCTATTCCCAGTCTGTGCTAACAGTGATGCTCCAGGTGAGGTTCCTGTCAAACAAAACCTAAAATGCTCCAGTGAACACTTTTCATCTCACTCACACAAAAGTCACTTTGGCCTGGTGAAGTGGATTTTTGCCAAAGGGTTTTTTCCTCAAGGCCTTTCTCTCACGATTCTGGCACATGAGGGCTTGGAGGGAACTTTATTTAAAGCCTTTGGCTTTGAGACTGGGCTGTAAGGAACAGGAGCTCTTGCAGCACCTGTGCACATCAGACAGCTCTGAAACAGGGGCTCTTGGGGGATGTCAAAAAAAACATGAGGAAAAATATCAGTAACTCTCACCTAGACTGAGTTGCATTTCCTAAATCCAGCTAGCATATGCAAAGTGGACTGCATCAGATAAAAATCCTTGAGTTAGGATGCCTGAGCCAGACTTACCATAAGCTGGTGTAGTGTGATTTCCTGGACAGAAACCATCTTCTCCAGCCTGGTGTCAAAGTAGTTCCTCTTCTTCCTCAGTTCTCTTAAATCTTGTACGTGGCAGCTTTTACTGTTTCCTTCAGAGTGGGCTCTTTCAGTTAAATTGCCTCATTTGATTCCTGGTGTGCTGCTCAGGAAGCTTTCTGCAAATACCATTTATTTCTTCCAACGTGGAAAAGGAGTTTCATAAAGCTTGGAAGAATGAGGCATGTAAAGGGATCATTAAAATCAGGCAAATCAAACATTCTCTCTATTTCCTATCAGCATTAATCATGCTTAAAGACTTCTCTAATATTGTCACAGCAAGCAGAACTGATAGAATTGGATTCCTATCATACAAGTGGTAGGAAATTAGTTGGAGGAGTTGAGTGCTGGGTGAGAGAACCAAAATCAAGTCTTTATAGTCACCTTTGTGGGCAAGTGCAGCATTGTTCTGTCTGTGCAGTGCCTGGTGCACTGAGCTGGGCTCCCTCCAGGTCAGCTGGAGAACTTGGTCCTGGCTGTCCTTGGTAAGAGGTGCTCCCTGGACAGGTTATGAGTGTGACCCACAGAACCAGAATGATGCCTCACATTCAGGTATCCAGCAAATTTCCAAGTCAGTCATCTCACATAAATGTCTAAAAATTGGGTGGGACAGTTCTGGGCTCTTTTCTCTCTCTCTCTCTCGCTCCCTCTCTCTGTGAGAAATGCTCTTTTATATATTTGTTTTGGTTTGCTCATACAGGGAATGTAATTACATACTTTGTTTTCTTTTCAGGAAGAAAAATAAATGTAGAAATAAGAAAGCATTAAAAGGGCACGGTTCTGATGTAAACAACACTTTTAGATTAGGAAACTGTCCCAAATTCATTTGAGTTTCCCAAAAGTGGACCCACCATGTGAAAAACTCCCCTATTTGCCTTCCCCTTGCCCTTCTGTTTGATTATTCTTTTCCCAATTGTTCCCTGCTTTCCTGGAATAAGAGTAATAATTTTGATGTCAGCAACAATTATATTATTTGCCTTTTTTAATGCTATGAATGACCCTAACTATCACATTCACAGTTTCCACGGAAAAGAATATGGAATTGGAACCAGTTTGTGTTACAGAGTGGGGAGGGAGATTTCTCCCTTGGGCAGCTCCTATGCTTTTTGTAAATTAAATTTAATCTTATCAAATTAATTAAGGACAGTTTCTCTTAAACATGATCTGATCCAGCTGCTTAATGGAAAGGCAAGTTAGTTTTGTTAGACTAAAGGAAAGCAAACTGTTCTTTCCTGGCTCTGTGCCATGAAATGAACACCACTACTGGTCTGGGTTGTAAGACATGAAAAGGGAGACACTGGACCTTTTGTACTACAGTGCTCAGAAATAAAATCTGTGAGATTTTGTAGATTTTAAAAGTTCAGGACAAGGTAGGCTAACCTGTCAGATATTGCCATATGCTGCCATTTATTGCCAGGGACAGCAGGCTGTGGGGGACAGTCACTGGTGGATGGGCACCAGTGCAGAGGTGGCTGCTCAGCAGTCTCAGTAAAAGAAGGATCTTCACATCACTAGATTTATCATAGCACTTGGGACAGACAGGTGTGCTCAAGCATTAGATATGGTTGGGTTTCAGGATTGCTTCGTGAAGTAGTAGTTGCTCACTGTTGTAAAGTGGAAGCCCTGATTTAGAGCACTGCAGTTCAGTGTGTGGATTTTGGTTGCTCCTGTGCTATGGCATTCTACTCCTCCTTCCTACAAGGAGTAGGGAAAAGGTTTCTCCCCTCACCTTGCTTACAGGGCAAGGAGTAAAACAGGAGTAGGACAGCTCTCAGACTGTTTTATGAAATCATCCTTTAATCTCATGGCGATTAGCCCTTGAGGTTTAAAAGGAAGTTTTATTTGCTAGACTTTAGGCAGGAATTTACATGTGATTCATCCATGCCTCAGAACACCCTCCTGCCCAGGCCTGCCAGGGAGGCAGCACTGTTATCAGAGCTATCTGAAGCCTCCTTGGAGTCCCCTGTGGCTGGACAGTGTTGTCACCCTGAGCTGTAAGTGCTGTTTTTAACTAAGTTTCCAAGCAAGCAAGATTTATGTCAATGTGCTGTATTTCTCTTGAATCCCTGACAAAAGTATCTGGAGCAGAGAAGTCTGGCAAATTCCAGCCAAAGAGGAGCAGTCATTTAAAGACTAGAAGGTCTACAAATGAAAATGAAATTAAATGAAATGAAATGAAGACCTACAAATGAAAGCAGGCAACAGTGTTCAAACAGAGGCAATGATCTTATTGGGGTAAAGGCTATGACATGCTACTATATAATAAAAAAATCAATGCCACATTTAATTAGAAATTTACAGTTTCCAATAGGAGGAGTAACTTGTGATCAATGGAACTTATGATCAATGCAACTTATGATCAGTGGAATAATACAAGAAAGTGGAAGTCTGTGAATTATTTTATCAGGAAAAATTAACTGCAGTCTTTTTGCAGCCTTACCATTGGGCTTAATGGAAGTCACACAAGAAGGTTGGTCCTAGACTATCACAGCTTGCACTGTTATTTAATTCACCATTCTCCTTTTTGCTCAGCATTTCTCACCTGCTTTAAAATACAGAGAAGGTGGAAGATTACTATGGACTTTCTCATGGATATATTTGGGGGTTTTTACAGTTATTCTCAGTTTTAGAAGCAGTATCTGAATTAGCTGTCTCTTTAAAATCATTGCTGATTTTAAAATAGGGGTGGGATGCTTGCTAGAGAGGGGAGAAAGGAAGACACTGGCATCTGCTGCCTGTTAAGTCCATTAATTGAAAAGAAAATACTGCTGGTGCCAGAATGTACAGCCCTGCTTCTAATTAAGCCTAGGGAAGCAATGGGCTGGTTTTAATTGAGAACAGCATCTCCCCTAATGGTGCCAGCAGCTAAAAAACACAAATGGATTCAAAGCATGGAGCACATGCAAGACAGTGGTGACTCTTTATTTGTAGGGTCAGTCCCTGTGCCAGACTTGGAAACCTGCAGCACAGCACAAGACCTGGAGGAATAATTGGGTCCCAGTTAGGAGCAGAGTCATGTAGACTTTCCTGGGTCTGAGAGAGGCTGTTTACAGTACAAATTAGCAGTAGTCATTAGTAGTGTCCTTTTAGAAAGAGCCAAGGATGTAAGAATTTCCTGGTGCCTTTGGTGGCAGGGGGAAGAGCTGCCATGCCTTGCTTTGCTCGTGGCAGTGTGGGTCCAATTAGTGTGCTCTTCATACTCGAAATGTTTTGTGCCTGGGTCACCCACAGGCTCAGGCATCCACTGCCTGCACCCCATTTCAGTCCCTGGCCCCTCAGTCATTCCTATTTAGCATCACAGTACAGCAAAACATAATAAAAATCTTCATTCTGAAATGGTCAGCCATTAGGAGTTCTGTGCTGAAAAGCATCCTAAGTGACTTTTAACCTGCTTTCTGAAGGGAATGAGGTGTATATGATTGTATCATCTAATTTCATGCTTGTCACTCCTGTTGTACAAGCTTTTGAACTCACTAGGCAATTTCAGCTGGGAAGTTCAGTGAAAATAGGTGGCCAGGCAAAGCAGAGAGACAGACAAAAATTAATTCCCTGCTTGAGGGGAGGTTTAGGGGTAAGCTCAGCTGCATTATTAGGCATTAATGAACCCACACGGGACACATGCCTCTGCTTCTAGAGGAGCTCTCAGTAGAGCTCCCACTTTTGTTAGACATGGGATAATCAAACCCCAAGCCCTGAGAAATCAGCCTTTGTAAGTTCCACTGCTCACTTGCTTTCTTTGATAGATAAATGTGGCCTGATCAGCTCTGGAAAATATCTCTTCCTTTCTCTGGAGCAGCAGGCTCATCCTTTCCCCAGCCATTTCTTTCCTCCAAGACTGTGGAAAAACTGCAACAGGCTTATCCACCATTTCTGAGCAGCTTTTTGATCCATACTCACTGCCTTCAAGCCCAGATGCTCGTGTCCCTTGCAGTGAATGTATCAGATGTATGTCATGCCCCATTTTTTCAGAACCTGGCTCTTTATCTCCAACAAACCCAAGGCTCATGGCTCCAGGAGCTGCTTCTGCCCATTTTGTCAGCTGAAATGTTCCTCCATCACATCAAACTGCAGACATTTAACAGGAGCAAGGTTGGGGGCACAGAAATATCTCAGGTCCATCTGTTGCCTCGTGGGTGCTGGGCTAGTTTAACAGATTGAGTAACACTCTGAAATCTGAGATGCCTCTGGGGCTACAGATCCAATGAGAATGTTTACCTTGAGTGATGGGGGGCACTCTGTGAAGGGAAAAACCACTGGCCTCCCAGTCCTGCCTGGCATAGATGTTGGCTCAGGGTGCCAGCTGCTTACACCTGAGTGTCTGAAACCAGCAGCTTAGGAAACAATTCCCAGCCAGCACCAAAGTACTGTCCTGGTTTGGAAAGACGTGTGTCTGCTAAGGAAGGCAGGAATCTCCCTTGAAGATGTAAACCCCCTCCCTCTGAATTATTTTAATTTTGACATTAAGGGGCTTTCAGGCAAAGATATGGGAATAGGAACAACAGTTCTTTACTGGGAAAATTAAAATAAAAATGTAGAGTATAAAAAAGGCAAGTAAACAAAAAGAAAACACTGACAGGGTCAGAACACAACCTGACACCCTGTTGGTCAGGGTGTTGGTGTCAGTCCAGTCACTCCTCCTGCAGTGACAGATGTGGTTCTGTTGGAGCAGAGATGATCCTGTAGAAGGGTGCAGTTTCCCTCTGAAGGTCCAGTGGTGCTGAGATGGGTCTGGTCTCCCTCTGGCAATCCAGTGCACACAGGCTGTGCTGCTGTTCTGAATGCCAGCTTTGATCCAGGCAGAAATGCTGGGCTCCTCCCCTGGGTGGAGCATCTCCCCATGGGATGATGGAATTGTCTCAGCCCTGCAGTGAGCCTGGATGGCCCATGGACAGCAGAGATCCCCTGGAGGGAGGATGGGTCCTGGAAGGGATAAAGAACACTGCCCCACCTGGTTTGAACAGCTGGTGATAGAATACACACTGCTGGTTACATCTTGCATTGCAGCCTAAGACAGTACCTTTCAGCAGAAGGGGTTTAGATAGAACTTGCATCACTGTAGTTTCAAAAGTACAGTCTGGAAGGGGGCTGAATCATATCTACTTAATCTGGAAGGTAGGAAGAAGTCAAAAGAGACTTTACTATCAGTCTGGCACTTCTGTCTGTCTGTTAAGCTTAAAGACTCGTTTTGCTTTGCCATTAGTCCAGATCATGTACTATCCTGGCTCATTTGATCCAGACTACAATGACCTGGTTATGTTTTTAAGCTGCTGCTGTGAGCCTAATTGTGGACTTAACCATGGCTTATGTTTTCATGGCAGTGGTCACTAAGTCCTATGTGCATGTTGCAAGCCTTCTGCCTTCTGGATTTTTCTCTTGATTGAACTGCTCAATTGCATTGCTTCTTCCACCTTTTTCCTGTAGAATTCCAGCCTGTGATTTGTTTTGAGGTGTGTACTTTCACTTTGGTATCTGCCGTAGAGTGAGCTTCTACATTCAGGTTGTTCACACACAGATGGCAGCAAAATAGTCAGTGAACAGTAAATTGGCCAAGAAATATCATTAAGGGTGGGTGGGATCAATATTACGTATAAATGGGTTGCATGTTGCAAAGAGTTTCAGTCAAAAAAAAAAAAATTTAGAAAAAAAAAATTAAAGGGTTTTTTTGTTTTTTCTACGTATATGGGAGAAAGGTCTAAGACCCAGAAAATGAAATTGGTTTGGTGTAAGCAGAAATGAAACTTCTACATTAATTTGGTCACTGACCTCTCTGATGAGCTGGGGGTTTTCAGCCTGCAGAAGATAAGGTTCCAGGAAGACCTTAAAGCCTCTTCCAGTGCCTAAAGAAGCTCCAAAAGAGCTGGAGAGGGACTTTGGACAGAGATCTGGAGTGACAGGCCACAGAGGAATGGCTTTAATCTTACAGAGGGCAGGGTTAGATTGGGTATTAGGAAGAAATTCTTCCCTGTGAGGCTGGTGAGGTCCTGGCACAGGTGCCCAGAGAAGCTGTGGCTGCCCCATCCCTGGCAGTGTCCAAGGCCAGGTTGGAGGGGCTTGGAGCAGGCTGGGGTAGTGGAAGGTGTCCCTGCCCATGGCAGGGGGTGGAATAAGATCATCTTTAAGGCCTCTTCTAACCCAACCCATTTGCTGATTCTTTGACTGAAAATATTTTGTGTAGCTCAAAGTTTAAATGTTCTTTGAGTTCAGCCTGCACTCTGCAGATTACCACAGCCAGGACCTGGGATGCCTCAGGGTTTCTGTATTTCTCAAGGTCCAGGCTGCAATGTGCTCTTACCCTTTGACTTCCCCAGCAATGTCTCTTGAGATTTTGTGGTTTATGTGGTTGTGCTGTTGCAATTTGTGCTTGGGCAATGACCTCTAAGCACAGTTTCAGTTTTTGAAGCAATGTCTTTGACCTCCCAGGCAGAGCAGTAGATTGAACTTTATGAACTGACCTGTGCTCCTGACTCAGTAATTCTTAACTCTCCAGGGACCACCACCTGGGGGGCTGGAACACAGTCTGGGGCCTGCTGACCTGTGGCTGTCTTTGTAAAGACAGTCAGGAGGCAGACTGGCATTAAAAAAGCCTGGTTTGTAAATGCCAGGGGATACAGCTCCCACAGCTGAGCCCTTGCAGAGCCTGAGCTGTGCACTGGCCCTGTCTCATGTTTTATTTTCCCTTCACAGCATGGAAGTTACCTGGCATGTGACACTTGATGGGCTGCTTATCCCTCAGTGGTTAGACACTGAGCCTGAGGTCAGGACATCTGAGGGGGTTTCACAAGTTCTGCCCCTGGCCTGCTTTTGAGCCTTTGGGCAGCTCCTGTCGCTCAGTTTTCCATTCATCCTTTGTCCCAGACATTTAAATTTGTAAGCTCTCAAAGACCCTGCCTCTCCCTCT
This sequence comes from Trochalopteron elliotii, assembly GCA_024734555.1. Taxonomy (NCBI): domain Eukaryota; kingdom Metazoa; phylum Chordata; class Aves; order Passeriformes; family Leiothrichidae; genus Trochalopteron; species Trochalopteron elliotii. The sequence continues at coordinate 1,130,259 of JANPWX010000233.1, forward strand.
GTGCCTGTGTCCTACCTGCCTGCACCAGGCACTGTGTGTAGCCTGGCTGCTGCTGTCACACACAGTGACAGCCTGGAACTGATGAATAGCTTTTGTTCCTCTGCAGTGAGCTTTGGCCCCATCCCATGTGCCTGAGGGCCCCCAGCACTGTTCCTGGCAGCAGATCATGCTGGGACTTTCCTGTGCTCTGTGGTTCTGGGTAGAAGAACAACCTGGTGGTTTGAAGGGTCATTCTTGAATTAAAATGGCCAAATATTTTTTTTTTCACTGATGTGGAGAACAGGAATGTTCTTGGCAAAGTGGTTTGTAATTTCTAATGAAATTGTCTTGACATTAAAAAAATAAAACGAGGGGGAAATGGCAAATTTCCATAAGAATCCAAGTAGCTGGTTAAATAGTTAAACAATTCAAAATTAAATTTATGCCTCCAGTAATACTGACTTTTCATTTTCACTGTTGTTCCCTAAACACACACATTCAGGCTGTCTTCACAGGGAGAGAACAAGTGTGGCCAGCAATGGGTAGAGAAACTTCTCCTCAGTGATATTTCTTCAGAAGTGAAGGAGATTTGGAAGGTGCTGAACAAGTGGGCAGCACTGAGGTGTCTATATTAGTTCTTTCCAAGTTACCTGTCAGGCTTGTTTCTACCTGGTGCTTTCTCCCTCCTGTTTCTGTCCTACCAACCTCTCTTTGTCTTTTGGGGCACCCTCACCCTCACCCTTGCTGTGGGGTGCCTGGCAGGTAGCACAGTGCTTTGGGCAGCTTTTAGCTTCTGCTGAAATAGTTTCAGAAGGTGCTGTTTAAAAACATGGCCTGAATTCTTTTGGGTTATGATTGGTGGTCTGGAAAACAAGCATGGGCTCTTCCAGGTGTGGTGTGTTAGACTGGACAACACCATCCCTTTCAGATGGCTCCTAAATATTCCTGGCTGACTCAAGCAGAGCTCTCTCTTAGGATGGGATGCTGATGCTGAACTGAAAATCTGCTGTCCTGAACTGCTGTGTCTTGCAGGGAGTGTGAGGCAGCACCATCCTCATCTGTTCTCCTCTTCCTCCTCTTGGCCAGGGTGAAGCACACCTCTGCCCCTCTTTCCCCTCCTGTTATAAATACATATTATACATATTATAATAATACATATCATATCATATATCATATCATATATCATATCATATTTATTATATCATATTCATACATATTATATTAATTGCTTTTTGCAAATATTAAGCTCAATGCTATATGTATAATGTCAAAATAACTTTGCTGTATGGATATAGCTTTTATTTCTGCTATTAACAAAACTTAGAAATGGCAGTAGGATAGCTGATATACAGTTATGCTTGTAATTGAACAGTCTGCTTGGTTGAAATAACATCCAGTGAACACATGATGAGGACCCTGCTGCTGACATGTTAACCATCAGCACCTGCTGTCTGTGGAATGTAGGGACCAAAGCCCAAACTGGAGGTGATAATAAAGGAGGACCAAAACCAGCCAAGAAAGACCAAGCATGCTCTAAAAAGGCAGACCTGAGGAGGAGCCATCCAAAATAGTTCCTGGAATATGTAAACTAGTTGGTGGGAAAGTATGAATCTGCATAATGGTCTATGAATAAGTAACAGGCTGATGTAATGGAAAAGGAATTTAAGGAACATCTCCAAAGATGATAGGTGTGCTCTTGGCTGAATGCCAAGCACCTGGCCAAAAACCCTTTGCTTTATCTCTGTCTCCTATTGTCTTTTTATTAAACCTTTTAAATTTTACCAGGAAAGTGAACTTCATTTTTCACACCTCCCTGATGTGTTCTCGTCTTCCTCCTCTTGCCCAGGGCGAAGCACACCTCTGCTCCTCCTTCCCCTCCCCAGCTCACACACCTGAGCCTGTTGGAGCCTCCCTGGCTGGAATGGCTCTTAGCCCATTAACAGAATGCCAAATCTCCCAGGCCTCCACTGGGCTTTTTAATGGAGCCCTCTGAAAGCAAATTCTTTATTTTGGGGGCTCTGCTAGACAATGGGCTCTCTGGATTCTCCTCCAGGGGACAAGCTTGTCAATCAAATTGTCACAGACAATAATTACCCCCTGCTTTATTTGCTCTGTCTGTCTTCAGAGCAGTCAATTAGAGCTATTGATACAGACAAGCCATTCTCACCAAGTCAGTTTTCAGCCTAATTAAAAGGAACCTGTCAGTGCCTTTCCCTGTAACCCTCGGGCTCCTAATGGCTTCTCTTTGTGTGCAGTGCAGGAGCTGAAACTCAGCCTCACTCCTGCAGACAGAGGCTTAGTTAAGGTGCAGCCTTTCATCTCAGCCTTCTCCTGGGTTATGGTGAGAGGGCGGGATGGAGGGAGGGAAAGGAGGATTTTCTGGAAAAGACAGCCCTGTCTGCCTGGTTTTGTTCAGTGTTTTTAAAGTTCATCGTGTGCAAAGAGAAGAAATCCACTGAACTTGAGAATCCTTGAAAGCACTCTGATGGTAAATAAGTGTTAATTCTCTCTGAGCACAGAGACCTTTAAACAGAGAAGTAAGGGCCCTCTTCAAGGATAAAAAAAAGAAAGTGCTTTTTCTTCCCGAAGTGTTTTGTTCTGCCCTTTCTTTTTTTCCCCTTAAAATGACTAGAACACACAAAAAGACACACCAAAAATCTCATCATCTTCAGGATACTGCTGGTCTGAAGTGTATCCAGGAAAGTAAATACTTTGACCAGGCTTTCATTGTGCTGTAAGAAAGAAACTGCCACACTCCACAATTTAAGCTCGTTTCAACAAATTGTGTCCTCAGCTGTAAAAAAACCACTCTGTCCCACCCCAGAAGGGGGGTTCTGCCATAAATTTACACCTCCTGAGATGCAATGTATGTGATTTGGTTTGTGGAGAGACAGTGGGCAAGATCTTCAAGCCTGTGCTCTTACAGCACCAAGCCGTCTGTGTTATAGAAAGTTCATTTCCTGAATTAATGGTGTATCTTTTCTCTCTTTTTTTTTTCTCTTCCATATTTTCTCTGCTGTTGGATCTTCTGTTCTTCTTCTCTTCATTTTTGAACTGAAAAATACAGGTAAGTGTAAAATCTTTTTTTATAAAAAAGATGAATATTTCTTTCCTCTTTGCCTTCCTGCCCCATTGTATGTTCTACTACAAGTGACTTTTGAGTAGTGTGTTGCACAGAGGGGAAATAGTCGTGGTATGATTCCCAATGGCTCTATAAATACATGTCCCAAAAAATGGGCCATTTCACAAAAAATAAAAGAATATCCAAGTTTCCCATTTAACCCAGAAACAGTCAGAAGTGGGGCAACACAAGTCTGTTGCCAGTGAAATTGCTAACCTCTCACTTTGTGCCAGTGTTGCAATGAAAAGCACTGGAATTCACAACTCTGTGTGAGGAAACTCTTTGCTTTCCCTCAAAGTGTAACTCAAAATAGGAATGGGATTTTCAATGTAAGAAAACCTACCAATGCACTTAATCAGTGTAGCTTTGAGCTCAAGACCTCTCTGCCCACTCCCACAAAGTGTTTACTGGCAGTTTGCTGTAATATGTAAACACAAAACCTGTCCCAAATCCTTCCCCCAGCCCTCCTCTAATTATCAACTACATAACAGGGAATGAGAAATATTTAATTGCTGGAGTCTTGGAAAACTTCCTCGCATCTTTGATGATGTGTGGGCAGTCAAAAGGGTTTGTAAGATCTGAAAAAGGAGTTTTTAGAGAGGTGCCTGAAGCCTGGACTGATTCCCCTGATTTCAGTAGCACAGGACAGCCCAAACTTCTCCTCTCCTCTCTCTGTGTGCCCTGAGCTCCCTCCTGGAGCTTTGCAACTTGCTCTGGAACTCCCTGCTGATGACTGCATTATTTGGAGGGAGTTGCATGTCTCCCCCACCAGTGCTACAGTTTATTTTCATAGCAACTTGTAGGCAGCTGCTGAAAATTCAGTCCTGTTCCCAACCTTGTGTTTTCTACCTCTTTCCTCTCCTAAATATCTGTGACTCTGCTGATGCTGCTGAGGCAGAGTAGCTGTCTTTGTGCTGCCACTCATTCACCAGTCATATTTTTTTAAAATTGGATTAAATCTTGTTTTAAATGTGTTTGGTCAATGCAGTACTGCAAAACGATGCTGCAATAGCCAAAACACCTGAAATTGCCATTTTTTGGAAGCTGTTTTGCTGCATAAGTGAACTCCAAAGCAAAGGGTAATTGCAATTGTAAAAGCACCCATGTAAACTGTGTGCTTTAAAAGCTTTGTGTTACAACTTTAAAATTTGAAAAGTAGCAAAATGCCATCAATATTGCATGTGCCACAATATGGAGCTGTAAGTCTGAGCTGTGTCTGTGTCAGCAGAGTTTGAAGCCATCCAGCTCTGGAAGCTTGTGTGCACACGTGCATATGTGATCTTGGTACACTTCCACAAGAATATATTGACCCTAAAATGTGTTCATATGGGATGTTACCCTTTCTGAAAGAAAAAAAAAAGAACAAGAACAGCTGTACTGGAGCAGGAGAAAAATCCATCTAGTCTGATAGCTCCAGGAAGACTAAAACAGGGCAAGCAAATGTGATACTTCCCCTTAATAGTTCTCCAGCTTCCAATTATTTTCATTTCAGTGATTTCCTGAGCATGGCAGAAGTAGGACATGGAGGGTGAAAATTAAACTTAGCAGACAAATGTGGGACAGAATAAGTTTCTGACCTAAGTATTTAATCACTGCTTACAGCTTTCTTCCCCAGGTCTCACATTCCTTAAAGTTCCCAGCCCTGCACTCCCTGTGCTCACCCACCAATGCTGACTCTCTCCCAGAGGGCAAATGAATATTGTGCACTGGTGTCCAGGTTCCTTTGATGTAGCTCTCTTTAAACTATTTCAGTGAAAGTGATAGTTATCCAGTGAAACTGTAGTTGGTGCAGGAAAATTCAAAGCAGAAGGCTCCTCTTCTGGGGCAGAGGGAGATTTGTTTCCTTCCCCTCCCAAAGGCACTGCTCAGGGCTGTGTGAGAGATCCTTCCTTTCCTTCTCTGGGGTTTTCACATGCTCTTTTCCAGGCTTGCCAGCAATGAAGGCTCTTCCTGGGTTTGTTTGGTTACATAGAACAGTTGGAATCTGTGTCTGTGCCAAAGTCTTTGTGACTGTGAGTGGCTTATGCAGCATTAGAATTAAATCTCTTAGGAGCATCTACCTGCTGTCCTTTGCAGTACATAAGGGATATTGTGAGTCCTTGAGTTTAATCCTCCAGTGCCAGGGATGTTCTCAAGCACAAATAGCTGGCCTTTGCTTTCCTTGCAGAAAAACAACCATTGGTCATCATTTTGAAATGATTTATTTCAGAAATAATGTCTGTCCTTTACTGAGAATGTTCAGTTTGGTTGCAAAAAGTGGTATTTTGAAATGTAGCAGGAGAAAGGTAACGTGCACACTTTGGAGGAGTGGCTCTGGATGTGTTTGTGGTATTACAGAAAATCTGGGCAATGAAACCACTGGATTTGCACTCAAAAGGAGGCTCTTCTCACAGGCAGCTTTGCCTGCTGTGTACCAAGTCACAATGGCAATATGGTAGGGTTTTTTGTTGTGGGTTTTGGTTTTTTTCCAAATTCTTCTTGCAAACAAAAGACCAGGCTTTGAATGCTGTAGTGGAGAGGTGCATCCTAGGAGAGACTGTGTTCAGTAAAGACTTCTTCACAGAAATGGTAAAGATAAGACTTATTTAAGTGCAGGAAAGGGGAAGTAGCAGAATTATTAACCATACCATTATTCTTTTTACAAAATGTGTGTGTATTTGTGTGCACAGGAATTTGGGAAGGTAACATATTTGAGAGGAACAACACTTTTACTTTTGGTTGATGTCAGAGTAAGAATTCATTGCTGGGGGTTGAATAAGACATGAACTGTCAATTTGCCAGCTGTACATGTGGAAGGTTTCCAGACATTTTGTCGACCATTTTTGGCAAACTGTGCCCTTGGGGTGTTGTCAGCTGTGATGGGGAGGTTTAAATACATGTAAGTCCTGTTTAGAAGGAACAGTCCCTATTCACAACAAACTTTTCCATTTAAAAAAAATTCCAAACAGGTTCTCTTTTTGCCTCACTGACTCTCAAATAGTTTAATGGCCTTGAAATTTTCCCTATCCTCCTTTTCTTCAGTTCCTGAACACACCTTGTACTGAGACATGGCAAACCAAAGCAAACTTTTCCCAACTTAGCAGTGGGTAAGGAGCTGGAAGTCCTGAGATAAGCAGAAATCTCATGGTGGACAAAATCAAGTCAGATTTTAGCAGGATGAAGACAGCATACATGAATTCTGCAGATCCGCGTGAAATTTGGCATAAAAGAATGAAAATGGGTCAAAGGTGTTCTCTAACCTCATAAATTTAAGTTTCAGTTGTTTGTTTGTGGTTTGGTTTTTTGTATGAGCATCCCAGCTTTCCCAGGCTGGTGTTGTCACCTTGCTGATCCTGCAGGGCCCACAGTGACAGAGCAGTGCAGTGTCACCAGCTGGGGTTAAAGCCCTGCCAAAGGTACCAACACCTCTTTGGAGTGAAATATTAGCTGGTTTAGACACTAAACTTTGATATACTCATGTAATTGTGTGTGAGGGCTCACAGAAATGTTAAATAGTCCTGCAGAGCTACTTCACAGCCTTTTGTAGGAAAATTCAGCCAGAATTTGTAGTTTACTAAACCTGCGTATGTCTGAAAGCTCAGCTGAAGGCTGCATGTATTCTCAAGTGAATTAAATGTAGTCAGCTTAAGTTTCTGGAATGATGTGAGGAGTGAAGAGAAAGCATTTATCCACTACAGAGAATTCTGGATTTTCTTGTGTGTACTTCGAAAGGGGCATGTGAACCCCTGCCTTCACTGCAGCTGTGATACAGCTGTATCAGTAGCAGTCCTCTTGGTTAAAATTGTTTCGTAGTTGCATTATTTTCCTTTTTTCCTGTTGCTTGTATTACTCTGAGAATATCCCTCAGGTTAAGGCATTGCTGCTCACAGCTGGCCTGTGTGGGAGGGAGGAGTGCCATGATTCATCAGTTTGGGTGCAGGTCTGAGGTGGAAAGGAACTGGCATTCTGTTGTGATAACTGGAAAAGAATTCTTGCAATTTCTTTTGATATATTATCATGTTGTTCAGCCCAATAATACACATGCATCACGTCTAGCAGAAGATAGGTTGTAATAGATGTTTGAGAAATGCAAGCATGTAATTAAATATTGTACCATAACATACTCAAGTGGGAATGCAGTTAACGTCATCCCTTAGCATAAATATTTTTCTTCTTTGGAACATTAATTATACAACAGTAACTCTTTCTTAATATGTTTTGGTTTATAGCTTTGCACTCAAAATACCAACATAACCAAAAAGATTTACTTCTGTAAAACTGAATTGCCTTATCCTTAACATGAAACTGTCTGAAAATTTATGGGCAGAGTTACTCCTGTTTTTTTCCACGTCTTATGGCATTGTTGCAAACAGATACAGAGCTATGATTTTGATCACAAGGAGATAAGAATGACTAAGCTGGCTCCATGCTGTTGTATCACCTCTGTAGTTACTGTTCCCTGCTTTTATTTTGGCATTTCACTTGACTGCACACGGCAGAAGTGAAAGAACTCCTAGGAGGTACAAGCATGGGGGCTTTTAAAGCTTGTGATGATACAGGGTAAAGGGACAAAGAAATGGGATGTTAAGAAGATGCCTGAAAGTCAGAGCAGGCTTTTTTTGCTTCCCTGGAGAGCCCTGTGGCTCCATGTGAGGCCAGGTGTGCCTGTGAGTGGCCTTTTCTAGGCAGCCTGTGGAGCAACATGCCTTGCTCCCAGTTTGCTTCAGTCCTTTTATCCTGATGGAGATGCTGGGAGGAAAATGAGTTGCAGACACATCTTTCCTGGGAAAATGACCAATGTCTGGGCATTGCTCAGGTACAGCTTGCAAATTTCAGTCCCAGCATGTTTTGGTACCCCAGGAATCAAGCTGACATCATCCCATGGGGAAGGGTACAGGTGTCACAGTTGCTTTATTTGTAGGTATTTGTCAGATAAACCCTTTTTCTGACCCAGAGATGGAGCTCCTGAGAGGTGTCCTAAAGACTTTTATTCCATTTTCAGTCTCATGAGAAGGGTGAGATGGTACAGGTGTTACAATTCATGCTTGATCACAATCAGAAGCCAAACTATTTCCTAATTACAATACATTATAAGCATTTTTTGGGCTATCAGCTTTTGCTACACAAGCTGCTAATGCTTCTAAGCCAATCATCTATTAAAATATCCCATGTGGCTCTTGCTACAATACATCTTTCATAGTTCTGTTTCTCCAAAATATCTGGTCTGTTTGCAAGGTCATCATTTGAAACTTGTTTCTAGTTCAATTTCTCTCTCAACAATGTCTGTCCTATCCCATGGCATTTCTAAGTCAGCACATTTTATCTCAGAGTTTGCATACAGATGTACAAGACTGTGTGAGCCTTCTGTCAGGCTTTGAGAATCCTCTACAAATCCATTTCCCACATCTCCCCCTGTTGCCCTCACAGTTTTCTTGCTTGCAAGTGTTTGAGGTCTTCAAGAAAACAATGTATATTTTTAGAAATTATCTTTTGTTTGCATTTTTCTGCTCTGGGAGGAGAAATGGGATGGACAGTGATGTTCACCATCCAGGTGGAAGAGGTGGCAACCTGTGCAGCCAATCTCTTGACCTCTGTACAAATGTATATAAGTAATGGAGTCAGATAATAAAGGAGAAGAAGAGAAGCTTTCCCTTGACCTGCTGCATCTGCCTCGTTCCTCGTGTGTCTGAACCAGACACATCCCCCTCTTTCCTGAACAGAAAAAAACTTCTTTGATGGCACAACCCAAAAGCCAAACTTCCCAAACTTCTTCGGTGGACAACCCAAAAGCCAAAATGAGTCTTAGTGAAGCTGAGCCTGGATGATGAAAAGTTTTGCTGTATCTTGTCCCATTGTTTCTCAGTCCTTCTGAATTAAAAATAGGTGGAGATACAGTTTCACCTCCTTTTTCCCTGCCATTTTTATTTTGACTCCAAAATGATTTATGGTTTTAATGATTTTTTGGAGAGAATTGAGCTGGCCTTGGATCTAGTGGGACCAGAAGATTTTAAGAGAAGAAAGCAAGAACTCTTCAGATTTGCATCAATGAATGGGGCACAGACACTGATTTGCCTATTTGTGTCTTTCAGAAATGCACAATGTAATTTTTCCTTCATCCTGTGGGCTTTGTTGTCCTGAAGATAGTTACTGAGGTTGGGAAGTGCCTGGCAGTTCATTGGCTAAAACAAGGCATTCACATCTGGCATTGTTTAAATCTCCTCCATCCCTCTTGAGTGCGTTTTTGCAAGTTGTTATTTCCCAGGCAAAACCATGGCAATTATTCTGATTGAAATTAAAAAAAAATTTAAAAAAAAAAATCATTAGGCAGACTCAGAAAAGTATTTATGGCTTTCCCCTCTGAATATCAGTGGCTGACAGCATCATACTGAGAAGAGGCTAAACAAATTCAGCTGGGCTCCCAAGCAAAATTATTACATGAATATATAAAGTTTATTAATACCAACACGTGTCCTCCTGCAATATCAGCAGATGGTCCAGGCAGACAAGCAAAAAAGTAATCCATCTTTCCAGAGATCAAAGAAAAATAAGAAAATAAAAACTCAAAATCTACAGTTTGTGTTGGGAATTCAAATGTCCAGAGGGAACAAGTAAGGAGTGTGAGCCCTCAGAATAAAACAGAGAACTCAGCATCTCACCCTTTTTCACCAGGAAAACTCCCCTGACAGCAGCTGAGATAAACTAGACTAGCTTACAGAAAATAACATCCATTACTTAAAATTCTCAAAGGCTTAAATAATTCTGATAGTGCATCTCCAGCCCTTGTATTCCTCCCCTGGAGAGAGTGTCTCTGGGGAGAAACCAGACAAGTCAGGAGATGAAAGACCCCTCTGCCCCTGGGGTGTTGGAGGGGTGGGAGGCTGTCAAAAGGTTTAAGAATGGCCATGTCAAGTACTGACCCACCTTCAAAATTTGTGCACAGAGCTGATCTTACCAATCTACACCTCACCTTATTTCCCAGTTCCCTGTAAAACCTCTCTTTCTTTTCTTGTTCCAGCCAGCATTATCAGGAAAATTGTCCCCAGCTCCAGTGCTGCAATTTTCCCAGGCTCTTATAGCCAGAGGTTGGCAGGAATGTGTCTGCTTTGTCTTGCTCCAGCCCCAGATACATTTTTCTCTTATTTTCCTGCTGCTCCTGTGTAGCATCTTACAAGTATTTTCCTGCCTTGGGGAGTAATTTTGTCTTTCTAACCTAATACAAGTAAGTAGTTTGATGAAGAAAGGAACTTGATTAGCAAATATAAACTAGCAAACATTTTATGTGTTTAAGGATGCTGAAACTGATCTCACTGTGATTCTTAGAAGGAAATGTCATTGTCAGTGCAGCTGAGTCTCTATTATTTAATTTGCTTTTACAATGTTTAAATCCATAGATAAAGAATGAAAATAATTTTTTTTAAAAATTGTAAAGCCACCCAATGAGTTACCTTGTTAAATTTTGCTGTGTGGTTGTTCTGTAAAGACTGGTAATTACACATTTTTCAAGATGACACAAGTAAAGAATGCAGCATGACGGAGTTCTACAGAAATATCTTCAGTTCCCATAATGATTTACAGGTGCCATTGACCAACATGAAAATTAATTGTTGGACTTTCTGATTTTCAGTTTCATTTGGTTTCTGAGGAGAATCTTAACTGGTAAAAAATACGGGGGCGTGAATTAATTTTTTAAAGTTTCTAGGAAAGGTGAAATTTGGTGGTCCTACTTGACAGGGAGTTTTTTGCATAAAAGTTTGTCTGGTTTGATCGTGGGCACAGAGGTCTTTGCCTGAACCTATCAGACCTCTCATTTTCTTGTAATCTTTCAGTGAATCCTTGACCTTATTGATAAGGTCAGATTCTTTCTTGTGTAGGGCCAGTTCAATTCTTTAAGGGACTCCTGACTTAAGCTTCTTACAGAAATGTTCTAACCAAGCATAAGCCACATCTGTTTCTCTCAGCATTTACCTGCTGGAGGGCAAAAACAAAGGCAGCTCACAGAATATGTAGTTGGGTTTTTGTTGCAAGGGCTAAATAAATTTACTTTCATGAAGTGTTTGCAACAGAATTGTAATTAACTCAAGTAACTTTCAGGAAAATTTTGACAGCTGATAACAGGAGGAAGTCCCATTGAAGGCTCCATATCTGTATGTCCAACAATGTCAAGGAGAAAATGTGATACAAAATCAAACTAGTGGCAAATAGTGTAAGACATCCTGCATGGAGAATTATCTCTAACTGTTAAAGCTGAGTATGAAATCACAGATTAATTTCAGCTTATTGACAAATATGCTTATATGACAAACAGCTTATATGACGAATCAGTTGTCGAATTTGACATTTATAATACTAGTCATGAGGGACCAGCATTCCACAGCCTTTATTGCCATTAGGACGGGACACAAACTAATAGTCAGTGTCATGTATAGTAAGGAAATACAGGTTTCTAGTCACAGGTTTCACTTAATGGGATGAAAATCCACTTAGGTAAGGGAAAAAGTGAACTGGAGAGCAAGAATTTCACTTTGGGATTTCTCAGCCATACCCTTAGCTTTGGCTGTGAGCTGTGTTGGATTGTGAGCCTCTGCTTGCAAGTCACTGTGGCTGTGGGATGTATCTGTGCACAAATGGTCTTTTGGGGCTTTGCCCTGTGGATTCCATATTTATTGCTGGGATTAAAAGGATTAACAAACTGGGGTTTGAAAACACCCACAGCATTTCCTCTGTGGCCATCCTAAGAGAGTTGGCAACCTCGTTTTTAATAATGTATACTTGACTGGGGAAGAGTATATGGAATTGCTTCTGTGATACAATTCTGCCTGAGGCCAGTGTGTTATCAGCCCCAGGAAGATGCATCAAGTTCTGAGGGATGCCAGCAGCCTCTCAGAAATGGCTTAAGAATAATTAGTGAGACAGCATGATCAGAGATGTTTGGAAAAGCAAAAAGGTTTTAATTAAAGCAAAAATAACAAACTATACTAAACAAAAGAGTAAAAGCTGTGCAAGATGCAGGGAGGTTCCTTACACCTGCTAAGACACCCCGAAAATGCCCCAAGAATCTCTGTGCTCTCTCTTAAGTATTCAACCATCCAGGAGGGCTTTTTGTCTTTGCTGCCCAATAGAAAATAGCCACATTTCTTGAGGAACAGCTCAAGGAACCAAGGGGTGCCTTTGTCCTGGCATTGGGCTAATTATGGTGAGAGGAGCATAGAAGCTTCTGGTCCTTCATCCTTGAAAGTTCAAGGATAGAGCTTAAACCCTTCCCTAATATGGAGACACCTGTTAAAGTGTGGGAGGTGCACTGCAACACTTCTGCCTCCTTGATTTATTTATTTTTTAATCATATTGTCCTGACAGCCCTTATCTCAGCAGCCATTTCTGAGAGGGGCTTTGTGCCAGCCTTGTCAGCTGCATCAATCACACAGCTCATCCCAGGTCACAGCAGTCAGCAACTCAGCCAGCATGAAAATCAGGAGCTTTTCCACAACGAGCACATTCACCTTTTCCTAAGCACAGATGGCAGGATTGCTCCAGTGGAGGTGATGGCAGTGAGTGTGCTGAGTCACCTGAGCAGGCTCTGTGCTCTCTGCCAGCACTGCAGCACAGCTACAGCTGCTGCCAGCCCCACTCCAGCCTGCCAGGGACACAGCTCAGGGCTTCCCTGAGAGGAAATTAGGAACTCACTCCAATTAACGAGTCGTTTCCATCAAGTGGATTCTTGAGCTTTCTTCCTAGTTTTCCCTGCCTCTGTGGCATGCAGCTGGAGTCAAACAGTGCATTAAAGGCAGTGGCTAAGCAGCATGGAGCTCTGGTGGGAGGGAAAGTGGTGTATTGATCTGCTTGTAAACTGCACAGCAAAGTTTCAGTGCTAATAATATTGGTAATGGCTTATGGGAGCAGCTGGCTGTGAGGAAGCAGAAGGAACAGTGTGAAGGGCCCCATTATGGAGCTTTAGGTGGTTTGGGGGGCACACCCCAAAACTGTTCTGGTTATTGTGGACTCAGTGCACCTGCTGATCTTGGGAACCAAGCTGTCTTATGCTTATCCAACACAGGGGTGAGAACTGCTTGGCAATCTTAGGTGTTGTAGGCAAGAAGTCCAGACTGAAGAGCTGCTGCATGTTAAACACCAGAAATCAAATGAACACCAGTAATTAATTCACTCCTTTCCCCACTGCCAAGCTGCAAATTGTGCAAAAGAAGATATTTCAGAGTGTTTTGTCCTGCTACCTTGTGAAGTTTTTTAGTAACTTGCCATTTGTCAGCTGGTGCCTACCTTACTAAGATAGCTGGTGGAACTTGCTCTGTAATGCACCTTGTGCATGGTGCTCCTGCTGTTACACTGAGACTGGCAGGAACAACCACAGTCCAGGTAAGAGGTGGTCCTGGTGGTTGGGTGCACCAGATTTGTCTGCACAACCAACCTCCAGTGCAAACCAAAAAAAAAAAAAAAAAAAAAATAGACCAGAGGCAGCAGGAGAAATACAGAGCTGGAGAATGAGGGAGTGTGCTTTGCACATGGCAGGTCAGTAAAGTATTTGAGAAAATCAGATCTTATGATTCCAGCTTCCAGGGAGACAATAAAGCATTAGAGCCTGTTGCTAGAGCTCCTGACTGACTGTTGGGTCTTGAATCATACATCTTCATTTTGAGGCCAGCAGGCAGAGCACTGGCTCTTTTACAGGTTTTGAAGGAGAGTGCTGGAACATGCAATTATTTGCTAAAGGTGACAGACATGCCTGGCTCCTGAAGGACAGGAGTAGTTGAAAACTGGCAACCACAGACCTGTTCTTGTTATATAGAGGCATCTCCCTGGGGTGATGAAACCAGGAAAAGCTGTGTGAGAGTTTGGAATAGTGCCTGTGCTCTCTGCCAGCCCATCTCTCCACGATGCTGCTGATGTGGCTGTTCCAAAGAGAAACACTGACTGGTGGTCTTGAAACTTGATTACATAAATCATAGATGCAGATGTACTTTGGTCTCTTCTCCAGCAGTTAAAAATATTGAGGGCAGAATTGCTGAATTTTTATCCACATCTGCTTAGGCACAAGTTCAGTAGTTCTAGTTCTCCTTGGCCAGTGACCCTTTTGGAGCTGGTTTCTGAGACAGCTTTTGTCTTTACAGGATATTTTCTCTTCTGTTCTCTTCTCCACAGAGAATTACAGTGGCAATAGGTAATATTCTGCAGGAGCACAGGCAATGCCATATGTGAAGGAAACTACTGAACTCCTGATAACCTTGCAGTCTGATTTGATTACTCATTTCACCTTTAGAATAAAGTCTGATTCAGAGATAGGAACTGATCTAGTTTTTCATAAACTAGATTCATTTTTACACAATTTCTTGTGTGTTTATGAGCTGAACTATCTAATCTTTTCCATGTGGATTCTTTTAAGTTATCAGAGTGCTGTAACTGCCCTTTTATTTTTCTGTTTCTCTAAGCTGAATGTGCTGCTCTGCTGATCCTTCCAATTTCCTAACAGTAAAATCTAAAAAAAATCTAAAATCCAACAAATCTAACTTTTTTGAAGTAGTGGAAGCCCATGTACGTTCTCTCTTCTCCCTCTTCTGCCTCCTCTCCTTGTCTTTTACTATGTTTTGCCCACTTTTTAGCCCTTTCCATTTTGATTGGGTGGTAAATTCAGCACGAAGAGAGTATGGGATGTACAGAATTCCCCTCTTTGGCATGACCTGTTGGGGTGGGCAGACAGCCTGCTCTTGACCCCCTTGCAGCATCCTCCAGGTAGCTGAGAGGGCAGAAGGGATGGAAATTATGCACAGTGGAACTGCAGCACCTTCTCCTGCAGGACTCTGAGTCCTTAATGTACTTAGGGAAGGTGTGTGTGTGTGTTGTGCCAGTGCCCCAGGCAAAATGTTTACCTGTCTTCTCTTCACCAAGATGCTGATTTCTAAATAAACACTCCAGTCTGCTTTTCCCTGTGCTGTGCATCTCCTGCTTGGCATTTAGGTGTCTACAGGTAGGGAAGGTGATCGTGGGAAGAGTGATGTGTGCTGGGTACAGCCCTATTCTGAATAAATGCCTCTGGTTACTAATGTTTTGGGAGAAGGAGAAGAAAAACATACAGGGAAACGTAGACATTGCATGTGATTTGGGTTGTCAGTGATTTGGCTGTGACTCCTTAAAAGAGTCTGTAAGAACAAGATAAAGGAGGTACCAGAGGTTTATAAAGTCTTGCTTGATGCATTGCCACTTGGAAGTGTAGAATGTCATCTCATTCCTTTCTTGCTGGATACAGCCATGAAGTGGGACCACTCAAAGACTCTGAAATCATACCTTTTTTATACACATGTGCTTTCCCAAGTGTCACTTTTTTGGGCTGCTGTGTAAAACATTTTGATTTAACTTAATTTCATCTGATTTTATTGGATTGTGAAGAGCTGTTAGTTTCTCATTTAAACTGCCACATGGCATTTAAATTCATTAACTGACAATTATATAGCAAGCAACAGGAATAGCTCTCTTGCTGGGCTGAAGCCTGAAAAGCCCATTTGAACCTTTACAAATGCTAGCACATTTAATGAGCTAGCAGTGAATTTGAGTTTCTGCAGGTTCAGTGGGAACTCTTCCTAATTGATGGCCAATTGGATTTTTCCCTTCAGTCTGGCAGAGGTAATGAGACAGGGATGGTGTTCAGAGCAGTCCACAGAGAGTCTGTCTTCAGAAGTTGCTCCTTCTGTCTCCATCCTGAGGCTGGACTGAACATTGCCTCCCCCCCATTTCAAAGGTTTAGCAGCTGACAGACATTATTTCGAGTTCCTGTAATTTTATTTATGAGGAAATTGGGGGTTTATTATATTGCATTTCAGTGTCAACTGCAATACATTCTGTGCCCTAAAATGCATTCTTTTAGGGTGGGGAACTAGAAGTATGGTTATAATTAGCACTGGCCAAGGCAAAGCTGTGGTGTGGTTCAGCCCAGATACTCTCATCTGGAAAGGAACTTTGATGCCTTGACAGCAGTCCATCCTTTGCCTCATTTATTTGCCTCTGGTACGTACATGACACAGCTACTCATGGGTTTAGGTTTTAGTTTGTCACTCTGTGTGTCTGCACATGGAGTACAAATTCCATCACACAGCTGCTGAACATCAGCCAGCACGTCCAAGATGCAGAGCTCGACCTGAAGGCAGAGTTGGTTGAGGTGGTTTGTTTTAAAAGAGCTTTTTCTACCTTTACAAATACATGTTCAAAGTGCTGGGTGAAAGCTGGAGTCAATGCTGAGGTTAACCTAAGAATTGCTAGGAGAGCTACACTGGGAGTGCTTTTTTCAGGGAAAAAGCCACCATACAGATGAAGAGCTCTTGCTGTGGAATCAACTGCACTGGCAGAGCTGTTCATTGTGCTGTTTTAGTGACATTTCTCCCTGGAGTGGAGCACACACATGGAATGAGCTTTCCAGCCAAAAGCATGTGCTGCCAGTACAAACAGGTCTGCACAGAGGGGCTTCAGATGGCACAGAGCTGTCCTGCAGAGCCCCACCTTCTCCCACCTTCACACATGCCTGTGACATGTGCATGGCCTGATTTTAGGCTGAATTGCTCATTCATCCACGTTTCTGGAGGTCCTTGTGGCATTGAGTGTAGGGTAGCACAGCCCTGTTCACAAACCCCAGCCTCTCAATGTCACTCTGTCTATTAATCCTTGCTAAACCTATTAATTCCTGCCTCTTGTGCACTTCCCACCTGCTCCACTCCACAGTGCATGTTCTTGTGGACACTGTGAGCACATAGACACCAGTAGATGAAATTTTCACAACTGTCTGAAGTGAATTTTGGGACTTAGGCTCTCGAGAGCCTTACTCTGTGTAGCTCTTAGCATCATTTAAGGTCTGCAGTCTTGTATTTGTATTGACTGATCATGTGTAGGCAATCCTCATTAGATTGCAGACAGAATAAAGCCAGGTCATTGCTGATGTGAATCAACATCACCCCTTAAATTTTGATGAAACAAGCTCATTTACCACCACAGTGAGGATTTGGTGCTTTATGACTGTGCTCATCACAGAAAAGGTTTGTGTGGGGCATCTGAGCCCCCAAATGCTGTTCAGGGAATCTGTCACACTGCCCTGTACCAGAAACTGCAGCCTCACACAACTTCCCCCCTTATAGCTTAAGTGTATGTCATATATTTGCAATACCAAATATGTGTGGGTTATATGTGAAGAGCAGCCTAATTCCATGTGTTTTCAAAGCAGCTGTAACACTGCTTGTAATTTGTTATTGGGAGTTACTTGCTTTTCAGTCAGCTGCAAAGTGTGAGACAGAAAATAGATTGTTGTTATTGCATGTTCTGACAGGGACTATACAGACTCTCACACAGGTTCCCTCTTCCACCTCCATAACAGCACAAAATAAATTTTCCCAGTTCTCTCAAAGTAGTTATGGATCTTCCCATTTTTTTTGGTCACTCTTTTTCTGTGTGCTGGAAATGTTACAAATGGCTGTGTTTTCAGAATAATATCCTTTTGCTCCTATCTGTCCTGAATGCAAAGAGGTCTGAGGACTTAAGCATCAGGTCTGTTGAGCAGATCCAGTGCATTTCCAGCATCCAACAGCACTGTCAGTCAATCCAGAGAAAGCTGTGCTGTTCTGTGCCAGTGCAGAGTCATTCTCTCTGATCTGCATATTACATTTTTCATTTGTGTCAAGGAATATGCTGTGCTGGGGTTTTTGCAAATGTGTCTTGCCGGTGTCATGGGAACTTTGTCAAAACCACAGTGCTGAGGAAGTGGGGAAATCCAATCTGGGATTTGCTTAGGACTTGTCAGGGTTGCTGGTGCTTTGTATCAGTGTCAGGCAGGCAGCTGGGCAGCAGGAGGGAAGGAGACAAATCACTTGCTTTCTTTTCCTGCTTGTTAGGAGTGACTTGTTAGCTAAAGTAAATCCTAAGGTTAGATTGTGAGAGTCTTTTCTGCTCTGCTGTACTCTCCAGCTTTGGAATGGGCCCTGTGATGTTTAGTTAGGAAATCTACTACCATCATTAATCCAACACTCAAGGCCACTGTCACTTAAGAGGTCCTGAAATGGGAGGTCTGACCCCATGTGAGAGAGGGAAGATCGGGGTAGTGGTCAGATGTTGGTGCTCTCCAGCTTTCACAATTAAGTGGATCTGCCATTCATGTAACAACTCAGATGATTTTCCTGCCTTGGAGAAAGGTCTTTTCCTTCACAGATTTCTCATGTGAAGAAATGAGGCTTTTTCATGGAGTTTTTGCCCTTGAAGGATTTGATGCCTCTGTGCTTGAGCCCTCCTAGTCTCCCTCCACTGAAACTGAGGTGATCCTGATCAGAAAGAAAATCTTCAAAAACCAGGATTGGGACTTTCATTCCCTGCCCTACCCCTGCTCTGCCATGACTTTCAGGAAGGCTCTGCATCCTTAACATGCTGTTTTTCTTCCTGTCTTGTGTGTTTAAGAACCTAGAGCTGAAAGTTCTTTCTTCAGCTGTAGGTGCAGGCAGCCATACCCTGCAGAGTGGGGGAAGAGGCTGTGACACAGCTGCCTCAGATGTACAGCTATCCACAGGCTGCCCAGGGCCTTCCAGTTCCCTGAGGAGCCCAACCTGAAACTCTGGGGATCACTGATGGTTTAGGTCCTTGAACAAGCAGAGGTTTGTCCTGTAAAACCTGGGCTCACTGTAAAAGGACACCATGCCCTGCACTAGAACAAAGGAACAAGCCTCATCTCAGCCAGGGAGCAGCTTTGTCCCTGCCCCCATCAGGGACCAGTGGGATGGCCATTATAAATTCCTTTTGTGGCAGGGTTTTGTCTGTCTTGGTGCTAGCCTACTACAGATAAATGCTAATGGTTGCAGAAAAAGAGAATACAGGACTTCTCTTCATGATGGACTTGTACCTGTACAGCTCTGCTCTTCAGAGGTGGTGAGCCCAAACAGCAGCTCTCACTATTTTCATGTATTTTCATGTATTAAAAATTATTGGACCTTCAATATTCCTTAGCCAGCACTGGGGCGAAAATAAAGTAAAGTAAGTTAATAATCCTCAAGAAAATGTACCTTTTCATCTTCCTTGCCATTCTGTGCAGCATGAGGTGAGAGAATAAAAGTAGAAGAACTGAATTTTGAAGATGTTCAAATGCATTGATAATGTTCAGGTGTTGGGTTTGTGAGCATTGCCACACTGTCCCGAGGCAGCCTGACACACTGAGGGCTGGATATGAAATGTAAGGGAGAGCTTTTAAATAAATAATGCGTGAAAAGAGCTCCTCCAGCCCAGTTTTTTATTCAGCAGGAGGGTGGATGTGAAGGAGAGGGGGGAGGGCCTGTTTCTGAGCCGAGTGATGATGAAAATACAGTCATTCAGATGTGAAGGATTTTTAATTGGGGGAAAGGGAGGTGAGAGCGGGCGGGCCTGGGGCAGGGGAGGGAGCACGGAGGCGGCAGGGCAGGGGAGTGATAGAATGACAATTCTTAAAGATGCATTAAACTGCGGGGAGCCTAAAGTAGGCTTAGAGATGAGCCTAAGTAACTAGGACAAAGTCTGCTCAGAAGCCACAGATGGGCCTTGGCTTTCACTATTATCTGCTCGAGCTCACAAAGGGAAGGAGAGGTAGAGGAGGGGGCGAGGGTAAGGTGCTTTCTCGCCTGCCTCTCCCCGGCATTTGCATCCAGAGAAAAGTACTGTTCATTTCCACTCGCAGGGAGCCGGGCAGAGGGTGGGAGAGAGCAGCAGCTCCGGGTAGCCCAGGGGATCAGACAAACCCGGATTCCCCCATGCTGCTGCAGCCAGGCAGGCTGGTAATGTGCCGTGAAAGCAGCTCTTAAAGCCCCGGGACAGCGGGTGGCCGGGGCTGGCCAATGTCCCCAGTGGGTGGCTTTCACTGGCAGTCCGGTCCGTCAGGCAGAAGTTTATTACTATTATATTCCCCCCGCCACCACCACCTTTTTTTTTTTTTTTTTTTGTTAGAGCAGTGGGGAGAAAGTGACAGCTGTATTAGGGGCTGCAATACCTCCGAAGGGATCAGAAGACATCTGCAGGGAGGGCTTCTGACAAAAACCCTTTTCAGCGCGCCTTAGCAGCAGCTTCCAAAGACACCGCAGAAAAGAAAAGAAGGGGAAGGTTTGCTGCTTCTGGAGGGCTCAGGCTCCTGCTTTTTCATTTCTCTGTTCGTTTCTCTTGTTTCTTGATTCCTTTCCAGCCTTTCACAACGCAAGCATCCTTCCCGTTAGCCTGGGAGAGTAACTGCTGGGTGCCCTCGGCTGGCACGCTCCTCTCCTGCTCTTTGTCTCATCCCCAAATAACCAGAAGTGGAGGCTTTGAGGAAAAAGGTTGTCTGGGAGTCACATCTGAAGCAGGTGCTCCCGCCCGAAGGCAGGTCCTCCCGCAACCGGTGCTATCAGCCTTGCCAGAAATATTTTTTAAGCAGTCAGAATGGCTTTTGTAGTTATTAATCTCTCTGTCCCTAACCTATCCTTCCCCCCTCTCACATCCCATCCTGCTCAGCTGCCGAGCTTGGGAGGGGAGTAAAAAAAATAAAAAAAAAAAAAAAAAAAAAAAGAGGCAGCAATGGCTTTTATCATTAACCCATTCATCTGCAAATCCCCCTCCCCAAAGAAAATGCACATGCTGATTTGCGTATGCAATCAGCTGCATTCTTCATTTCTATAGCGCCTTTCTCATTAACCACCTCTCTCAAAGGAGCTCTTCAGGAAATAAAATCGCTTGGAGATTAAGCACAAAAAGTCAGCCTTCCATGTTAAAATAGTGCCATTTTTGTGAGGGAGGCAGCATTAGCTGGTCTTATCATTCGTCTTTCCCATCTGCTGCCCCTTGGAGATGGGCATGGACACAGCAGAGCGGGGCTGTGCCAGGGAGCTGGGGGCAGCCTGCCTGTATTAGTGGGCTTAATCCTTCATTACCTTAACAGGTTTTACTGCCTGGGATTCTGATTCATTTTTGTTTTCTTCCCCATGGCTTTGAAGCACTTCAGAGACTAAAACACAACCTTGGGTTTTTTATTGATGTTCCAGAAGGTTTCATTCAAACCTTCCCAGGTTCTGCTTGTTTCAGCTTATCTCACTTTCCTGGGAGTGGAGAGAGCTGCAGCAGGACCAGCAGTGCCTGCTGGGGGTCAGGAATCTACACAGGTAGTGAGGCTGGCAGCTTTGGCAGCTCTCCTGACTTGTATCCCCCCAGCTTTGGCTAAATAGCCTGTTACAGTGATTGCTGGCAGTACAAATGTGACTTCTGATTTTTTCTCCCCCCCCCCCCCCCCCCATTCAAAAAAATACAAAAACTTTTTGGGGATTAAAGGACTCGGTGAGAAGAATAGTATCTTGAAATTTTGAAAAAAGGAGAAGATTAATATTACTTTCTTATGTGTCTAGAAAATAGAGTATAATACGTAGAGGAAGGTGTAACATCATCCATAGCACCTTTCTTTCTGATTGCAAATAAGCTACTGCTGAGCATCAAAAGAAATTCAGCAAGGAAGCATTTTTGTGTTCATTAATCCTGTATGTTGTTGTTTGGAGTGTGTTTCTTCATTTTCTGAGTTCCTGTTTTAAATCTGTGCTCCTTAAAGCAATGTTTGAAGCTGTAAGTGAAAATTTGTGTTATAGGATTTCCCAGCTGGAGGCTCCTGTCTCAGTTACAGCTGGACTGACGCTGAGTGCTTTACTGGGTACAAGCACAAAAGGCCAATTTTCCCATAAGGAGTCGAGAAAGTGGAAGAAATTACTTTTCAGATTCTATCATCTGTAAGGAGTAGTACCAAATACTGTCATTTGGTTAAAAAAAAAAACAAAACCCAAATAGGTAATTTTGAGTAGTCTCATTTACTGTAAGAAAGAGAAGAAATTCCAAAGCGATTGCCAGGGGGTTACTGAAAAACATCAGTATTGTTTAACAATTTTGCATTCAAACTCTAAAACAAAACTCAAATGGATGTCATTGTGTGCATAATCAGTATCCAGGGACATCTCATTCCTTCATGATAGTTTGCTTTCTGTTAACTGTCATGACAAGAAGAAATTTTGCACTAGTGATTGTTCAGTCTTGTTTATAAATGGAGAATAAATCCACATTATAGTAACAGCAGTGCTCCCCAAGGCAGACTGTTCACACTCCAGAAGGTGCTGGAGTTTTATTGTGAATCTTGCCTGCCTGTTTCTGTGGTCTCTTTAGTTGTGTTTTAATAATTGAAAACTCTTAAAAACACAAAACCTTTAGGTAATTTACAAATCTGAGGTAAAGCAACACTGAAGATGGATGGAAAAATATATTGAGAGCTGGTCTACTTGGCATTTGGCAAGTTTCCTTTTAATAATGCATAACTCACCTGGCAAGTCTTTGTAATTCCTGTCCTAAGAACAGACTGAGGCTGCAGCTGGAGCCCGTGTGGAAGGTGCCACCACCTCCTTTCTGCTGTTTACAGTGAAACTTGGTGTTCCTGGATTTGAGTTACTTAAAAAAAAGTACCAGACTGGAAGTGTAGCTTTAAGAGGAAAAGCAGATACCTGCCTGTATCAGAGAAAGTTGAAACATCACTTGTTTTAAATATTTGTAAGGGTTATTGTTTGCATTTTAATTAATGCAGAAAATATGAAAATCCCCATTGAGTTGAAATAGTACAGAGAAAATTGAATCAGGAGGGATGCAGGAGGGTAGTGAAGCTGTTCTCTTGTTTATCCCAATGTCCTGATGCTTTACATACCTTTAAAATCCCTCATTCATTCACTCTTCTCACAAAGGTTTCTGGTTCTTGGGTTGCCCTTTAGCTGACCAAGATCCTGCTCCCTCACTGCTCAGGCTGGGCTTGTGATGCTGTTTGTGGTGACTCCTGAGGACCCTGGGTGTACTGGGAAGCAGGGGACAGGGGGACAGCACTCATCCAGGATGGGATGAGCAGAGGAAGCAGCTTCTGAAGTTGTTTGGAGGCAGCTGCTTTTTGTTGCAGTGCTAAAGCTGAAGCTGCACCTAGTAAAGGGAAAGCTTAGCAATCTGTGCGTGCCAGCAGAATCTTTGTTCAGAAGTGTCAATTCCCCAGAGCAAAATAATGAGTGTTCTGCTTCCATCTTTTCTCACCCAGCAATTGAATAACCCGTGCCTAAGGGTCAGAACCACAACAACAGTGTCCCTGCCCTGGTTTTCTCTGTAGTCCTCAAATGCAGGCAGCCCTGGCCCAGAAACTCAAACCACACGTGGAGAACATGACTGCAAGGAAGAACCTTTGATTCTGAAAACAGGAGAATAAAGAGAGGCAAGGCAGAGAATCTCACTGCACACACACAGCCTCACTCCTGGCTGATTCGTTGCTCATTAAAAAGGCAGTGAAGGAGAGCTGCTCCATTTTGTAACAAATGGGGAATCAGATGCAGCTCCCCTGCCACCTGCCACGCTCCCACCGCCGCTCTCGTTGGGAGATCAAGGAGTGAGCAAATACAGAACACAAACCCCCTTTTCCCCTGATGAGACAGGAGCTCTAACGTTGCAGGATCAGTTGTAACAGTGAGAATATTATGGCTGTAATGATCAAAAGATTTAAGAGAAGAAAGGATTGGGGGGATAGTTAGTATGTTTTGTTGGGCTAATACAGCTGCAAAGAATGGGCAGGATTTCCTCAGCTCAAGTGAAGTTGGGAAGATGATCCTGTGCTGCTGCTCCTGCATGAAAGAGAAGCACACATTGCAGTTGTCATGCAGGGGTATGAGTGGAATGAGTCCCTCAAAAAGCCTCTCTGCTTTAAAACACACCTGAACACACACTCATGGCATTGCAGGCACCTGCATGTGGTTCTCCCCAGAGCGTGACAGGGGGCTGGTTCTGCTCCAGGAGGGATATAACCACAAGAGGAGAGGGAACAAAACCAAAATAAACCCAAAATATCATGCATGTGAACTGACTTGAGACAAGTTAACATGAATATCACTAGTTTAGTGTGGTTTTGTTGGTCCTTCTGTGTAATACGTACCATTTCTTAAAACAGGGAAACACAAGCTTCACCTTTGTTTTACTGCCATCCAAGAGAGATAATTATTGTGATTGTCGACAAGGGTGAGGAAGGAGGAGAAGTAGGGAATTGCCATGAGGATTTCTATAAATAGAACTTTGCTATAGCAATGCTTTTAGTGGAGAGTGTTCTTGCAGACAGGCTTGTAATGAAGAGGGAGCAGATTTATTGTGCAGGACTGTCAGGCTTTCTCTGAAAGATTTGTTGATGCTGTGCCAGTATATTCAGTTTAATTCTGTGCTTCTGTCTAAGAATCCCCCCTCTATGCTTCTTGCCCAAGATTTTCTTTATTTTGCTCTGTAGTCTGAACAAAGGAACAAAATATTCTAATTTTTTAGAGAGTTTGGATATAATTATTTAATGTATAATTATTTAATGATATAATTATTTCAGTCAATGTAATTGACTGAAACAATAATGAATCCTTCATTATTGTGTATAATTTCAGACTTATTTCTGAGAGGTTTCTTTTCCTCTCCTTCCCCACAAACACTCATTTCTAATTTCTCTGGATATGTTCTTTGCCTGGGAGGCAGCTGGACAATGCTCCTTGCTGCCAGAGTCAGTGGAAATGCTCATGTGAGTCGGCCTCATTGGCTTCTGGCACTCACTCAAAAGCAGATATCAAACAGAAGTAGAGAATTTAATTTTATTAGGTTTGTTCTTTCCTAAATTGTTTCTACGTTGGTCCCTGAATCTTTCTGAATTTGATGATCATGTTTTCATGTTCTTTGGTCAGAAAGATCTCAACCCTAGACATACTCGTGCTGCTGTCTCTCTCTTTTTTCCTAGAGGAAATAGAAGGCTGAAAGTCCTCTCTGGACTGTGGGAGCCTGGGCAGAATCTGCATGCTGACCTCCCCATCAGCCTCATCCCAGCAGTCAGAGCTGAGCAGAGCTAAGGGAGGAGAATCTCACTGCTGTCACCTGGATTCATCCCAGAATCATCCCTGAGGAGCAACTCCTTTCCCCATTTTAATCGTAAAATGGTTCATTACTGTGTCCACTATGTTAGTGGCAATGGCTGAGGCCATTTGTGTTCAGAGGAATTTCCTATCTCAAGCTGTCTCTGGTCACCAGGCATATCAAGACAATTGCATTTAGGAATTGGGATGGATGGCAGCTGTTCAAATATTCCTTGAAAGGATGTTATTTTATAGCTATAGCTATAAAATCTCCCAAACATCCTGATATACCTCTGTTAAAGAGATGGAGATATCCTGCACTTGATGGCTAGAACTTCTGGGTAGCTGTTGCTGCCTTTCCCCTGGTGGAAGAAAAACCTGACAGAATGGGCAGGTTCACTGGTGCTGGTGATTATGCCATGGCCAGGCTCTTGTGGGTTGCTGAGGGTCAGAGCAAGGGGCCCTCCAATGGCAGCA
This sequence comes from Trochalopteron elliotii, assembly GCA_024734555.1. Taxonomy (NCBI): domain Eukaryota; kingdom Metazoa; phylum Chordata; class Aves; order Passeriformes; family Leiothrichidae; genus Trochalopteron; species Trochalopteron elliotii. Next base: position 1,155,705 of record JANPWX010000233.1, read on the forward strand.
CCAAGACCTGTGTGAGAAGTGACACTAGAGTGTCAAATTCTGAGATGCCCATAAATAGGAAAATGGGTGCACAGGGCACCACCCTTTTTAGGAAAGTACTTTTATACGTTCAGGAACAGCAACTCCATTTCCTTAAATTTTATTTTATTTCTTTTTTCCATCTAGCTTGTTTCTAAAAGCCTGAAGAGATGTGAGTGGCTGTAAGGCTGGCTGCATTAGGCTGATGGTCGTGGGAGGAGGCAGCTGTGTGCTGTCTCAGGGTTTAGGGGAGGAAATCCCAAGTTCATCCCAGAGCAGACACTCCTGTCAGTCATAACGCATGGCTGAGCAGGAGGAACCTTCCCTCCTCCCTCCTGCTGGCAAACACCACACAGGGGCCCATTGTTGGGATCAGAGCAGACATGCTACAGTGGCATGTTTAATCCACAGGAGCTGCAGGTATTGATCACAGCAGCCTCATCCAGGAGTGGCTGATGGATGGACACCTGGGTTACACGTAAAAGGAGGCTGCTGGTTGGAACTGGAAGCGTCTTTGGATCAGATTTTTAGGTCTGGGCTCATTACAGTTTCTCAGGCCTATGATAAGATGTCACAGTTATAATTGTATTTGACAGATCATCAGAAGGGACAGAGGCTGCTCCTTGCCCCGATGTTGACTTGCCTTGACAGTCCAGTGGCCCATAACATCTGACCTCTAATCTCTGCAGAGTTACAGTATTAAGTGGGATCAAATCCAGTCAAACCTTCTCAAGGCTGCTCCAGGAATGTACAGGAGTGTCTCAAGAGAGGACAGTCTGTCTGTCCTTGAGTTAGCATTGCAGGAAGATGCTGACAACAGCACTATGTGGTGCTTTGCAATTAGAATCTCCTTTAGTTAGAGCCATGTCTTGGCTCTAAGCACTTCTGACTTTGAAAGACTTTGACTTTTCTACTGTAGTCTGTCAAAAACAAAGAGTGGGTGTATGTACAGATAGAAAATATGGTTGTAACACTGTTTTTGCCTGCCTATTGGGGGCTGTAGTAGGAGACTTTTTAAATAAAATCATCTTCCACCTGCAGGAAGGAGGGATGAGGTGCCTTAATCCAGGTAAACTTCCTTTTTCAGGTTGCTCTGTATTGCAGTTGAGGCAAAGAGCACTCCTTTTTCTCAGAGCTTTCAATGCTCTGCAAGAGACAGCATTAGAGTTGCCATCTACACTACAGCAGGTCCATTATCACAGCTATATTTCCTCTCCCTCGTCTTTTTTTAGGAATACCATCTGTTTAGTCATTAGCCCCATCAGCTCTCATTAATTGAGTCATGTCTCATTTAGGTTTCTCTATTAGCTTCTCATTGTTCCCTAGACAAGGCTTTTTTTTCCATATGCCTTGCTTCCTGTTGAGCTCTGTCCAAAGTCAGGTGTCAGCTGGGGAGCAAGGATGGGATCCAAAGCCAGGCTGTCTTTCAAAGCCTCATGCCAAACTGCCAGCCTGTTTCTTCAGGGCACCCAGTGCCAACTTGTCTGTGCTGGCCCAGCTTTGGAGAGTCATGGGGAATATGGAACAGCCCTGGCTGAAGAGAGAGAGCCTTCTGTCTCCTTTCCCCTTTGATTTCTCTGCTTTTCATCATCTCTGCTGCAGCTAATAGGGTTTTTTCCTCCCTCCCAATGGCACAGTGGGTGCATCTAAGTATCAAAACCCTGATGCAGAGCAGGTATTAAGAACAGATCACCTAGAAGGAAATGATGGGTTGCATTTCAATTAGCACACTCTGGTTACACAGAATTAGTCCTGTCACAGAACTTTATCAAGAAGGCCCTTCAGAAAAGCAAGGAGGAGAAAGGAGCCCTCCTGTGTAGTTGGATTTCAGCACTGAGGGCTGAGGGTTTGTTATAAAACCTTCTGTTTAACTCAGTTGTTCCAGGCTTATGGTTTTTTACCGTTAGTTTTATCGAGCTTGCTGATTTTTATTGTTTGAAGGGTAGAAGGATTAGTCACAACAAAGCCCTTTGAATGATTCCTTATCCTTAAAAGAGCCCAACTGGAGTGGGAGAATGTGTTAGAAAGTACCCAGTTCACTGTGGAATGGATTATTGTTGAGACTACAAAATGTAGGTGTGAGTTTGCAAAAGATGCAGGATGGTTTAGGAAGGTGTTGAAGCAATCAAGGCTTCTCAGAGTGATGTACAAAGAAATAAATTAGAAAAAATTGTGACTTCACAGTTTTCTTGAGTGACCTGCCTGGCTTGTATGCTCTGACCATGTACAAGCCCTAAACGTTTTAAGCACTTTGCCAAAAGAGCAAGAACAAAACATGAAGCTGCTGAAAGAAAAGTGTTTATTTTTGCAGACATTTAGATGAAGACCTGTTATATCTGTGTGGCTTTCCCAACCTGCTTAGCCATCAGATAATTAAACATGATCAACAAATTCTTCTCCTGCTCCCATCGTTACATCCACTTTCATTTTCATTTTGCTGCAATGAAGTGCCTACAGTTTCTTCCTGGGACTTCTCTTTACACCTGTCAAGTAGAAGGCACACCTTCCTCCAAAGCTGGGGCTCCGTGGAGATGTCATATGTGCCACATCTCCTAGGAAGAGTGTCATGGTGAACTTTCCTCAGTGGGCTAAAACCTAGAAAACTCTTGACTCTGGAAGGAAATGATGCTGAGACTCCAAATGAGGTGTTAGACAGAGGTGATGCTGAGCAAAACTGTTACTTTCCACAGCAGACCTAAGTTACCTGTGCCTTTTAATTTCACCTGCCCTCCCAGAAATGCAGGGTTTGCTTTGACCTGTTTCACCATGCATTTGAAGCCAAAGCTGGAGGAAGGTTTACTAAGACTTAAGAGGACATAACTCCTTGGCTATCTGTTCTACTGTACAGCCTTGGGGCCTGGTGAGTGCATGGCAGGGCTGGACAAGTTACTTCTCCTTTCTGCATGACTATTTGTAGTTTCCACTGCCATTTCCTTTCTATTGCTGCTCTACTTAACCTTCTTAATGTGAAGCAGCCATAGACTATGACATACTGTGCATTGCATATGTTTTATTGCCTGTCTTGTCCTTCTCCAGCCCCTTTTGATTCCAAGGGGAAATAAAATACTGAAAGACAATTTTCTTCCACCAGAAATTGTGTGTCTATTATCCACATATGAAAAAATGTATGGTTTACTAGCCCCCCGTAACAGCTTGAATATGTTATTATAAATGCATTTAAAAAAATAAGCTTCACCATTCAAATGGCTTAAACTCTAAATAAGAACAAAAAAGTTGAAGTTCATAGGATAAAATATAATTGCATCAAAATGGAAAATTAAGAAAAAAAAACCTGACAACCAGTTCTTTCTTAAATGCTATGACTATGATGTTTCATAACTTTATTCACTCCTTTTCTTATCCTTGCAAAGACTAAACAAAATACTCTTTCTAAACCAAGATGTGGCACGATAAAGCTTCAAAGGTCTTGATTTCTCTATAGGGGAAGCTTGAGCTGGTTCCTAGCAAGCCATCCAGCTTCAGACTGAATTGTAAGGATTCTGGTGTGCCAAGGTGTCCATAACTCTCCATATCTACTTGGCATTTTTCAAATCAGAAGAATGCATCAGTAGGATGAAAAGGCTGAAGTCAAGCAGAGCAGCACCTGTGATTGTTCTGTCTGGGAGAAGGAAAGAGCTGAGGGATCACCAGCCCTTCCATGGAGGCACCTGCCCTGCTGGGATGTGCAGTGATCAGGGTTTGTGTAACCAGCTGGCATTAACCCTTCCACAGGGCACAGAAACAGAGTTGTTAAGGTTGGGAAAGGCCTCTGAGGAGACCTTGCTCTTCCCCAGGCTGCCAGGCTAAAGCACAGGGACAAGCAGGGTTATCCCAGAGCCAAACAAGCTTGTGCTCCTTAGGAGGTTTCAAATCAGCTTGTCATAGTGAGCCAAATACAGACATTTTTCTGATTATCATCTGAGTGAGAGAATGAGTGGGGATAGTTGTTTGCCTGTAAGTATCGTTCCTAGGAGCTGAGAGGCTTAGTGGATTAATCTTGCTTCTGGGATGTGGATCAGGCTGAAGTGCAGGGCAGGATGATTATTAAGACTGAAATTCTCTGTCAATTTGTTGGCAGAGATAGTTTCTCTGCATCAGGATGATGGTGGCAGAAATGTCTCATCTCGGAGGCAGCACAGGGAAGGGCATATCTGAGCTGAGCCTGGGAACAGCAGGCAGCTTTCTGCAGGGGAGGGAGGCTGGGTTTGCCACACTGCATTTCTGTAAGTCTTTGTGCTGTAAGAATTACTTTCTTTTTCCTGCAGAGTTTTTTGTAAGAGCTACGAGCATTGCAGAGGGCAGCATTCCTCAGTGGCCTGTTTCTGCTGCTGTTTTGGGGGCTGAACAGTCCTTTCTCTGTCCCACCAAGGCTGGAGGTGCTTCTTTGTTTTCCCCTCAAGGACCAGAAGGTCTTTTTCTGTCCCATTCGGAGTCAGAGTGGTGGTTGCACTCAAGCTGTGCTGAATGCTGCCTTGGTGCCATGCAGTTTCCCAGTAAGGAATGCTGCTTTGGAGGCTTCCTTCTTTCCCAGTCATTGCCTCCAGCTCCTCATTCTCATTGAGGAATAATGGTCTGGTCTGGAGCATTCATTGTACATTCCTAATGTCACAAAAGCAGAGAGCACATGACTTCTTCTTTTTTCCCATATTCATTTTGCACTGTGGGAGGTTCTGGATGGGGAACTGAGATGTGAATGTACATGAGCTGTGTGTCTTCAACACTGGCTCCAGTTCTCCACTGCAGTGCTGCACAGGAGCCCAGGGAGCAGAAGACTCACTGTACTGGGAGCTGGACAACCACAGCAGAAAGACAATCCAGTATTTTTGGTCTGTCAGAGTTTCTACTCTTAAGATCAGCAGCTGCAGTTGGAGGCTTGCATGCAGGGGCACAAGGAGCCAATAACAGCCTGTATTCTTGTAGTGATTTTTCAATCTGAAGGCTGGTAAAAATGGAAGACAGTAAAACTGGTACCTCTTTTGTTCTGTAACATTCAAACAGTGCCCTTTTGATTTTGTTTGTGTTGTAGTGTATATTAATTTAGTTTTTTAAGTAAGCAGTATGTTGTGTCCTTGTTCAGAAATGAGCCTGTATCTGAAATACTCTTAAGAAATGTGAATTTGCACTGGATTCTACAGTAGAAAGAGTGGCAGGTCCCAGCTTTGACAGTCACAGAAGCTTGTAGGCAGGTGTTTGCAGCCTGAGGCAGAAAATAGCTTTGTGAATGCAAGTTTTTGTCATTATATTTGTGTTAAATGTAGCCCCAGGAACTAGTTTCTGGAAAGGTCTTCTCCAAATGGGGCCTGTCTGAGCATGCTTCTCTTTCAGGATGTTTTGTACTCAGGCTTCTCCTTTGGGCCAGTCCAAGTTTAGATATTGAAGCACATGGTCAATTGATTCCAAATGTCCAGAGACATTTCCTTCCTGCCTGCATACTTGATTTTAATTTTCGTGCAAGTTTTGTTTTTAAAAGATTGAAAACAGATAACAACAGCCACGTTTTTGGCCATTCTCTTAATCTGCAGTTCATTTTTTTCCATTGGGCATTGTGGGAAAGAGATGTGTGTGCCTGACCTTGGATCAGTCCTTCCTACAAAGCTTTGGAGTCAGGAGGCTTAATCCTCCTTTTCATGCCTCACCTCTGCACAATTGGGGCCAACCTTTGAGCAGAGCATAATTATGTAGCGTGGTAGGCTGGGCAGATGGCAGGGGAAAATGCATGTGAGGTATTCTGGTACTTCTGGGGAACAACCCCCATCAATTGAAAGATGATTGTTATAATTTGAGCCGTGCCTTCAGAGCTTAGAAGGGACACTGGCTGGGTGTGTGTCCATGCCTCAAGGCTTTCCACAGTCTCAGTTGCCTTTTAAAAGACGCTTTTTGAAAACTCTCTGGCACCAGAGCTTGGAAATGGCCAGATGGAGCTGAAAGGGTCAAGTCATGGCCTTGCCTGCAGCTCTAGGGCATCCTGCTCAGGCTGTGGCTTGTGTTTCTCTGTGAACTGACAGGGTTTTAATCCAAGCCACTCCTGTTTTAATGTCCAGTTAAAGACTTGAGACACGTGCGGAATGGAGGTGAGTAACTCTCAGGAGCACAACTCTGTGCCAGAGCTGGGGCCAAGGGTGTCAGTGCCCTGTCCCCTCTCTGTGCCTCTCACAGCACTCCCAGCTCAAGGAGGCTCTCCAGAACTCACACCCTGCTCCAGGACAGCCCCATCCCTGTCATGCCAGCTGCAGGCAGAGCAGAAAACACACTTCAACAGGGAGTGCTGGGAGTGGGAGCCAGCTCTTCAACCACTGCTCACTCAGGTGTGTGAACTGTTTCCATGCAGAAAAGGCCAACCACAAGCCAGGGACGATGATGCAGCTCAAGGTGCAAGATTCATGCCTGCTCATGCCCTTGAACAGAATGCACTGCCCCACTATAAATTTTGATTAAGCCCTCCTGAGGCAAAGAGCTGTTGAAATATATATCAGTATGCTGTAACCTGACAATCCCCCGAGGGCAGAGTGTTGTACCTGAAGCTCAGCATGATTAAAATATTAGGCTGACACATGTGTAATATCTGAAAAGTTTTCTGCCACAGCCATTAAGCCCCTTAACGCTGTGCTTTGGAATGTGGCCATGAGCCATAAAAATGTCTGAGCAGACAGGAGGGTTGGTAGTGTCATAAATAATGGTGGCACAGCTCTCCAAACATGCATGAGCACAGAGAGAAAAGGAGGAATAAGGAGCAGACGGGATGACACAGTGAGGTTTATTAACCTTAGCAGATGTAAGATTTAAGATTGGGAATTTTCTGACAAAAAGCAAACAAAATACTGTAAGTTCTCCTGAAGTAAAAAAGGGCGGACTCTGATTAGTGCTTGATATGTCAGTAGCTGACATTTATTTTTAGCTGCAACTATTGTAAAAGATACAAAAAGAATTGAGCTGTGCTAGTTTAGTTTAGTTTGACACGCCATACTGTCACTCTGCCTGATCTACAGTGTGTGCTAGGCAAAGGAAATTCAGATTCCAGGAACAGTGACTGCAGTGGAGGTTAATGTTTTTTCCTGTGTGGTGAAGGAGATGCAATGAAACACTGCCATTTCCAGCAGAAGCTGCCAGTGGCAGCATTTAGGGGATGTTGCGTGAGAAAAAAGCCTTTTCCCAGACTACTGCCTCTGCACAGAAGTCACTTTGTGACCAGCAGAACCAATGAACCCCAGTTTCTTTAAGAGTTGTGGCCTGTGAATTGATTTCTCAGTGTGGCAAGATTTGGAAAACTGACCTTGCCCGAGAGCTGAGATGAAACCATCACCTCACCTCCTCTGGGCACTCTCTGTGTTGCACCTGGGGCTGTGTCCAACTTCCCAAGTATCAGGTGGTTCCTTTGTGGCTGCTTCAGTTTTGCAGGGTTGGAAACAGCCATCCACAGACACAGAGAGGTTTGGACTTTGTGCTTATTCTTGTTTATTCAACATGGCCTCAATCTCTCTGTATCTTCCTGTGCTCTGTTACACATATGGATGCAGCTTGGAGACCAATATCTCACTGACAGAGTCAGCCTGCACTAATTTAAGCCATTTATATAAAACAATGTGATGGGATAGTCCATGAAATCCCTTGCCCCAGTACTGCTACTTCACATGCTTGAAAATACTTTGACTGCCCTGAATGATATGAAAAATGATGTTGACATTTAGCAACAAATTGTTATCTTCTCTTCTGCACACAGGGATGGAGCCAGAGCCAACCTGCAGAGCCAGGAAGGCTGGTATAAAATCCAGAGAGCTTTTAGTAATGCCAGTAAAGGTTTAGAGCCTTTTGCAGGGTTTTGGATGTTTTATAAGGAAGTTACTTTTATACATTATAAATTGCAACCTTTAGGAGAAGTAGGTCAGAGAGAGTTGGAAGTGGTCACAGGGGAGATGTTTTAGAAATGGTGAACTCTTCACCTCCAGATAAACTGGTTTAAGCACATGGTACATAATCAAGCAGGGGTGAACTTCCCCACAAAACCACAACACCAGGCTAAAGGGAGGTCTGATCCTTCTGAAGGCAAGGTAATAACATCAGAAATGTCCCTTTGTTGTACCTCATGCAGCAGTACTTTAATCTTTCAGATGGTGAGAGAGGATGTTTCTCTGACACAGAAATCTTTTTGGGGAAGGCAATTCTCAGCTGCACCTGTAATAATGAGACTCATCCTGCCTGAGTGACTTATTTTCTTAAACTTAGGTTTTAGTTATTTGTAACAGGCAAACCAATGGTTAATGTTACTTAAATTTTGAGAACTTCAGCATTTTTGGTCTTAAGTTTATTTTCTTTCCTCAAAGTTTATGAATACAGTGCTGTGTATTTTGCTTGATGCAGAGTTCCAAATACATTTTTAATGATTCGATTGCTTTATTTTATGCAGAGATTATTTTGTTCTTCTGATGCCTTGAGAAGGCTGACCTGAAACAGAGATTGGACAGAGCTAGAGAATAAAGTAGGTATTTATTGAAAGGCCTCCAGGATCCACCTTGGGCAGGACAGGAGCATGAGCAGGGCTACACCCAAGGTGGACCCAAAATGGTCAAAAAATGGCCAAACCAGTCACAAGGTCTTACATTTTTATAAGTTTTGGTCCATTTGCATATTGGGGTTTAATTGTCCAATTACAGCTTCAGGTTGTGAGGTCCCATCCTTCTTGTTCCTCCCTTCAGTCCAACTTTTGGTTTGTGCTTTTGGGCCTGAAAGTTGTCCTTGGTCTCCATCTGGAAAAGGATTTGTTTTGTGTCCCTGCTCTGTGAAGAGAGCTGACTAACATGACTTAATATGAGGCTCAGAATTACACACCTAGGCAGCACAGAATCTGAAAAACAAGAAAGCTAAAACTTAAAGCATCCCTTCTTCAAAATATTTATTTCCACTGTGCCTGGCTCCTTACACTTTCCTTGGCCCACGTCAAGGTGCACTTTGAGAGGCTGGGTAACAGTGCAGTGTCAGATTAAAGTGTCCCCACTAAAGTGTCCATTGGGAACCATTTTGGAATTTGTAGGTTTGAAATGCCAGCAGACAAAGGCCAAGTGACAAAGAGGAGCGAGGCTGGGCTTTGCAGAGATTAGGAACTTTTCTGCATGGCAACATTGATGAAAGGCGCCTGCCCGCGTCCCCGTCCCTGAGGGGGAACGAACAAAGCCGCGCTTCTTAGCTCCGTCTCTGGGATGGAAATGGACATCAGAGGCCGCATGTAAAATAACCAAACCTATATACAATTGCAAACTTGGATAATCTCTTTAGGCTGCTTTCCTCCAGTCAGCGCCAGAGCTGTGAATCACCATTGAGAGCCTCAGAAAGCACCCCCGGAGCTGTGCCGCGGGAAACCCGCTCCTCCTGACTTCCAGGCCGCATTGCTTTTTTTGTTTTTATTCTTTTCTCCCCCATGCCTCCCGTCTTCGCCTCTTTTCTCTATTTTTGTCCGTGCAAACATTATAAAAGGCCTAAAAGTGGATAAGTGTCTGCTTCTAGTGTATTTAAGAGGGAGTACCATGCAGAGAATCCCCCAAGACAGCTGCTTTGGTTCCAGGCCAAGCCGGCATTAGTGCTACAGGGATTTAATTATCATACATTAATATACAAACATGGAATATATGATGCATTTATCTGTTGAAAAGGACTTCAACTTTGTTTATAATCATTGTTCTTTGCATTTTTACACTTCCTCCTGAGAATCTCAGTATACTTTGTCTGCGTTTGGGTATGTTTAAGATGCTGTGTGAGGACAGGGACCTTTAGAAAGTCTCTGCTATATATTTAAAACTTTGGGAACAGACTGGTTGATGTATGCACATGGTATAACTGTGAGCTTGGGATACAGCTTTGGGGTATGGAATCACATTGCTGCATGAGAACAGCCAGGGAAGCTCCAGTATGGAGAAGCAGAAGTGGTGCTTGGTATGCAGAAGCAGCATCTTTTAATTTCAAAATGCAAGATAGAAGAGATGCTAAGCTGTCATTAGAGAAACAGTTTATGGGATGTCCTCATTCTTAATTGCAGATTTCCTCTTGGATTTATTACGTTATCTGAGTGCTTCCGTAGCATGCACTCAGAGAGTTCCTGTCTCTCTCTGTTTTCTCCTTTTTGTTATCTAATTATGAATATTGATTTTAATGCAGCAACTAGACTCTGAGTGTGTTTAGTGAATGCAAGTCACAGGAACAGTTTCTTACTCCCAGTACAAACTACTAGTGACAGTTCTCTGAACTACAAGTAGTTAGAAGAATCGTAATTTTCCTTGTTTTCTGCTGAGAATTTCTGGAATTTTATTCCATCCAATTAGCAGTGTGCACAGACCTCACCCAGCCCAAGGGTGTATTAAAGGCCCATGAATCTCACAGATGTTCACATATGGTAAATTCTCTGCTGTCACCTACCCTGTGGCAACACATGGCTCATTCCCTGTGCTGTCAGCAGCCTCTCCAAAGTGCTGCCCTAAAGCCATGAGGGGGAAGAAGGGGAAGGCTCCCTCAAGCCCTCCCTCCTCGAGCACTGTTCCACATAGATCCTCAGGAAAAATTGAAGTTTACAGCCACGTATTTCAAGACAAAACAAATTCTTGGGGCAACGTGTGGGTGAGGTGGGCTACCTCCCTTCCAGCAGGGTTAGAAACCTTCCTCTTCTTCTGGGAAAGAGAAACAAATTTTTAGCAACCAGATTCCACCAGGTGCAGTGAGTTCACCAATGTCTGGCTATAGCAGAAGCCAAAAAAAAAGCAAGGGATGCAAACTCCCTCATCTCCTCACTTCTTCCCTGCTCTGGCCCTGGTCAGGGCTGCAAGCACAGGGCAGGAGCAGTTTGTCCTGGCTGCTGCCCTGCTCTGCTGGAAGGATGGGGAGCAGGGGGAGCCAGGGACCACACAGGCCAGCCTTGGTCATTTTATAAAGTAAACTGCATATTCATATATTTTTATAATGTAAACTGCATTATTCATTTTATAAAGTAACTGCATATTCTCATCTCCAGTTACTGACACTGCATTTATGGCAAAGTTTTGGACGAGTCTGCTGTGGGGGAGCTGCTTGGGACCCCTCACTGAGGGATTTGGTCACTTCAGGAGGTCTGAGCTGAAGTGACAACTGATGGCTTGCTATCCAAGGGCCAGACATGATTTTCTGTCTTCTATTCCCCACTCTGTGCATGCTTGTTCCTTTGCACCGATTCAGGGCTGTGATTGGCATCTCAGTGAGTGGCTTTGCCTCACTAAACTTGGGAACAAAAACCCCCAATATTGAAAAAACAGCAGGGGTGCAAACTGTGCCCTGACTTGACGTGGGTTTGCACATAAATCTGGATGTGCTGGCATGGCTCAGGGGGACATCAGGGGTGTGCTGGTGCAGGAGAGGGCAAGACCTGGTGTGCCAAGGAGGGGAGGGCAGTGTGGGTCCTACTGACAGCCATGGGCTCTTCAGGTGGCTCAGCACCTCCCATCAGAACATGCTCACAGGGTCCCTGCTGCCACCCAGTGCTGCTCTGGAAAAATGGAGTGAATCCCAAGCCCCTTGGACAAAAGTTGCATCTCCTAAGGCTTTAGTAAAGGCATGGCTTGGGACTGAGTGCTCTTGTGTTCATACTTATGGGTCTGTGAACATTCAGGATACTCAGCTCAGACACCTTCAGCTGTTATTTAGGATTTGTGTGGGCTTTCAGCAACAGCTTGATCCTTCTCAAACCTCCTAACGTGAAGTTTGTGTCAAACTTCAAAAGTGTATTTGCAGTCTGCCATGCATGAATCTGGGCAAGACTGACTTTTTTGAAGGTTTTTTGGTGTTTGCAAAAATCCAGCTTCAGCATAAGGGAAGTTCCATCCTCTGAATGCTGTATTTTTTGCAGTGTTAGGGAAACAAAAGCCAAAGTAGTTGAGAATTCAGCCCTGTGTTTTTCCCAGCTCCCACTGGGAGGAAAACAGTTGTCCACACAGTATCTTCTAGGGGGTCATGGTTGCAAATGGCTGGCATTATTATGGGATTCTTTTCATTAAAAGCCAAAAGGATGGGATCTCTCTCCATCACCACCCCAAAGCTCTGCTTTCCCTAAAGAAGAAAACCCAAGACCCCAGGCAAGTCAATTAAGCTTTGTGTGGACCTGTCAGACAGATAAGAAAGGGACGCTTTGGCCACAGTGAGGCCAAAAGAGGGGAATGGATCCCAGAAAGTCTCTTGAGCAGATAATAAATGGCCTTTATCTGGGAGGTGTGTCTGTGTGTGTTTTTTGAGGAGATGAGATGTCAACCTCCCAGACTCGCCTTCTTTGTCAGGCAGACATTCGCTTTAATTAAAAACCTCCATGGGAATGTTAATTGGCCTGAGTTGAGGCTGGAAATCATTACTTCATCCTCTTTCTCTGTCCAAGCCCATGCACACACACATGCAGGAACACACATGTTTTCTTTTACAGCACAGAGAAGCAGCAGCAGCTGGTTCCTGGCAAGGCCCCCCTTCCCCAATGTGCCTATTTGTGTGTCACGGATTGGGAAAGGAGCAACAAATACATGTGGGGCTTTGGTTCCTTCTTCCTGAGGAGTGAGGGGGAGATCTGCCAGCTCCTTGTGTCCACCTGAGAGCCCTCTGCAGCTGGGACTTTGCTGGCCAGGGCAGCAGGCACAGCCAGCAGCTGGTTTCCCCAGGATATGGCATTATGTAAAGTGGAGCTGGACACACTTGGCTAATGAACATTCTTTGTTTTTGTTCCTCTGGGCATTGTTCTCCATCAGTTGATTTCTTTTAATTAGGTCATTTTGTCCCATAGTTCAGAGTGGAAAGCCTCAAGTGAGCTTGCAGAGACATGACAGGGTTCTCTATCCCATAAAACCTTTGCTAAGTTTGCAATCTTTTCAACTTTTCCAAGATGAGTAAAAACAACCTTACCCAATTTATATGCTGGATCTGTACATTACCACAGGTAGACTAATCTCTCCCCATCATCTGTCCTTTTCTTTCCTGTTGTCTCTCAGAGCAGATACTTGGGAGTATCCTTTGGAAACAGAAGTGGTTGATGGTCCTGGTGTCTGAAGTCTTGGACTGATGTGAATCACAGTTTCAAAGTCCTGTGCTTTTTTCTTTCCAAGCTGTCGCCTTGTTAGCACCAGTTATCCTTGTGACTGTAGCTTTTCCTAAAGCTGTTTAGTTTCAAAATACTGTGATTTTTCTTTTCTCCTCTGTATCTCAAATATTATCTATTGTGACAGTTTGTAGAAATAAATTCCAAAATACAGATAGTAACTGAAATTAAAAAAAAAAAAAAGAAAAAAAAAAAAGAAAGAACACCACAGCTCCTCCCAAACTCACTGTCATCTGCTTCTGACAAAAGATGTCTTTTCTTGCCTTAAGTGTAGATCCAGAGGAGTAGAAAATGCAGCAGCAAGCTGGTCCCTGCCCCATGGTGCCTTGAAAAGTTCCATCCAGCCTTTGGTTACACTCAGGAGCAAATGAAAGGGTGAAAACCTCCAAACACACACACACAGAGGCTGTACCTGTGCATATATGAGCATAATGTATGGGAATGTACAATTTTAAATCATAACTGAGTTTTATCTAGCATTTTCCAGAATGGCCTTGGGTTTGAAGATGCTTAAGCACAGGGATGTATATTCACACTAATTCACTCCAAATCAGAGCTAGTGTGCAACTTCAGAGCATCACAGCTGTAACAGCAGCTCAGTATTGAACTTCAGGCTTTTTATGTTGTTAGCAGAGAGAGGGGCTTCTGTTCTGACGTGCTTTTATCACCTTCTAGGGGAGTCTTTCTCTCCTTTGACTGGCCAGGAAGGTTGTACCTGTACTCCCAGCACAGGTAATTAGAATAAATGTCAAAATTTGGATGCCATAAAACAGGAGTACTTGTGTTCCAAGGGCTAAGGTCTCTGCAAAGCCGAGGAGAAAAATGAAGGCTGTTCATTTCCCCAGAATTATATTTAAAAGGACTGAAAACATGTCAGGCTCTTGGGGGAGGTAACACAGCTGCCTTGTATTGCACTCTGGAATGTCTTTTAAAAGTGACCTTTTCAAAGGATGTTCTTGTGCTCGTGCCTTGTACCCATTTTTGCTCCTAGGTATTCAAACATGAGTGTGATTTTACTTGATAATTGAAAGAGTAGAGCTATTGAATTCCTAACAAGGACATCCCTTCTCAAAAAATTGCTCATTAACTGTTGGAATTTTAAACTAAAATACTGGAGCTTTTAAGGAGCCTAAATTGAAAGGTCTTCTCTGTTACACAGCTTTCATTCTCTTGATTCACGTGCTGTGGTAATTTTTGGCATTAGCACGACCTTTCAAAGTAAGCAAGGCATAAATCTGTGTTACACATAAGAAGCAGGGGGAAAAAAACTTAGCAAAACAAGAAAATCTCAGAACTCTGGGGCATTTAAGCTTTGTTTATTCATCCTACAAAGCTCGAGCCCCACGCACTCCCTTTGGAGAGTCTCAAGGTAAGAAAAGAGACCACTTTGGTAAATCATGCAAGGTTCCTTCTGGCTGATCTTAAAAGATGAGTTGCAAGGCTGGAAACCTTTTCAGTCTCTGGAAGAGCTGCACGTTTGAGCCTGCAGCAGAGCAACAGATTTGCACAGATGTGCTCCTCAGCCCATTGCTGCTGAGTGCATCTGCCTGGCTGCCAAACCTCCTCTTCCTGGGCCACGTTTTAGCCCATCCCTTGTTTCAGTTGTAGCTTGGTCACTGTTAGCACCTGGTGTGAATTATAAAACAAGGAGGAAGTGTCAGTGTAGCTCCTTTTCACAAAAGATTGGAATTAAATGGCCACGTGGCTGTGGCTAGTGCTGCTCATGACAAATACAATTTGTTTGACACAGGTTTTTAGCCAGTTCTCTTTTAGTGCCTGTATGAGCTGCAATAAACAGTGCAGTGAGAATGCAGCAGAGATAGGCTGGGCTAACACCAGAGGTGTTAACATCTTTCTGTTTGCAGGAGAACTTTAAAATCTGTGATGGCTTTCACCTTCATTTGGACATACGAAACATTCAGATTCTTTTACAAAATCTGGGGAAAAAAAAGATAAATCTTTTAAGTGAGCACCACATCAAACAATTTTTCAGGCTGACCAACAGATTAAGGGAAAGGAAAAACACTGTGAGAAGCTGGACTTGGGCCCACTTTCCTGGAATAATCAGTGACCTCAGACTCAGTCCTGTAAGTGCTGAAGTCAAGCAGGTGACTCAAAATCAGGTTTTGCAGGATGAGACACTTCGACTCTGGTTATTTCTCAAGCTGCATTTGTCAGTATCCTAATGCAGAAGCAGCACTAGAGGCAAGTTAAAGGATATTTTTAAAGTATAAAACATAGGAGGTCGGCATAAACGTAATTTTGAAAACTGATTACCTTGAAAACCACCAGCTACTGCTTTGTCTACTCTGGGTATGTCTTTTTGTTGTAGAACTGCCTCAGAAATTGCTGGACTACAAGGTCAGCATAAGCATTTCTTTCCACAAACCTCTCAAATCACTTCAGTCAATCAACAAGTTGGGCCTGCTGATTCACAGTTAATGGAATGGGCTGGGGTGCTAATCTCTTGCCCAATAAAACCCTGAGATTAGGTCCTAGCTTGTAAATCACGTTGGCTGGAATGTTTGTGGTGCTTTCCTAGAAGCAGCAGCATCCAAACAAGGGATGTCTGGGAGGAGGGGAGCAGGGTCTGGGGTGAGAAGAGCAGGGAAGATTTGCTGATTGCTTTGGAGCTGTGCTGACAGATCTCATGGGGAAGGTCTGCAGGCAGCCAGGAGAACTCTCCTGCACCCTGGCTGAAGTCAGAAAAGAAGAAAGGAGCCAGCTCGGTGGTTCCAAACAATAAAATAGCTGATTTGCAGCTCTGGAGGAGTTGCTGAGTGTTCATGTGGCAGGACAAAACAAAGTTGTCTGTAAAATGGATCTTTCAGCCTATGGGATGCGTCAACAGGAGTAAGGAGGAACACTTGTGGAGTGCAGGTGGTTTGCCTGGAAAAAAGTGCTCATGGGGAGTGCAGATGGCCAGGAATCCTGCTAGGTGATAGGCAATTTGTCATCTATTTATTCTTTTTAAAGTATATTTTTGTAAAATACAGGAGTTAGCAGAAGATGATCCTAATGACTCCAGTCTGCGATTTTCTCCCTCTGTTCCTTTTAGGAGAGCCCATCAAACACCAATAATTCTAATCTTTTACAAGTACCTAATGGCTCCCTGCCAAGAAAGGTTTTAAGAAATAAATAGGAGCTCTTAATGCAGTGAATTTCAGTTTTGCCTAATCTGTGCAAATTGATGAATTAAATCCCTTTGCATCTCAAACCCACTTTGGTGATTTGCATGGCGATTATTTCAGTTTTCATAAATTTTCCCCAGTCATTTCCTGTCATTTCTGGAGAGCAGACATCTAATCTCTGCAGAAATGTGCTTGTGTAGTGTGTGTGTGTGGTGCTCAAAACTTGTCTGTACGTATTCAGCTATTGCCTGGCCACAGCTAATGTATGTAGATGCATGCAGGACAGCAGGAGGCTCAGCTGGCCCCCATGAATGTGCCTGCAGTGTCTGTGTGTGCATCCTCTGCTCTTTGCAGAGGCAGATTTTGAGCTGCAATCAATGTGATTCAACAAGCAGCAGTTTAGTTTGGCTGCCCTGTGTTTGCAGGGGTGGAGCCTGGTTGTTATGTATGAATCCTGTCTTGTGTTCCTGTAGAATGTGTTTAGTAAACTGCATTTTATGTGTAAGATGCAAGGCTGTGCAGTATAGTCCAGCTGCTGGCACGCTGAAGTGACAGCTGAACATAAAGCCAAGAAAGATTCTTCTGTGTTCTGTTCCTTGGAGTGCCCTAATGAAGTTTAAATGCCTGCTCTGCTCAGGCATTAATTGAAAATCATCCCTTAAAATGCAGCTTCTTTGCCTTCTGGGGCCTTCACACAGAAGTTTTGTCATGTAAGTCTGTCCCTCTCATACAACCTCTCAGCATGGCATGAGCTGGAGAATATTCCTTTATTTTACAGCTTGTCTTGTCCTCCTTTTGGCACATACTGGCACAAAAGGGAGTATTCCTGCTACCTGTGATGTTTTGGAATACACAGGTTCCAGTGGGTTATTTGTTCTGGCGTCAGGAGTTCCAATAACTCACTTGGTACCATCAGAAAAGTTTTGCTGGGCTGAGGTGGAGTCTCTCTGCTGCAAAAACAGCAGTTCTAAGTACCAGCTGTGGAATTATTGTTCTTGTGTCCTTAGCCTTAATGCTTTTCCATTTTCTTTCTCATCTACTGTTTTCATGTTTCTCTGGAATGACATTACAGGAGCAGTGCATGTATGTTTTGCAGATAAATGGTTACAGATACAAATGGAGCTAGAGATACACATCAAATTTGCATTTCTGTCTCTGTGCCCATGCACTTTACGTGTTCATATGAATTAGGAAGTGCTTTAATCCCAGTTTTATGGCAAGGACACCATCCTGAGGAGCTAATGGTGTAGTTGCAAGGATGAATGAAAAGCCAGTGTCAGAGACAGGATTGGAATCAGAGATAGGATTGGAATCACTCTCTCTGCTTTCATCAGAATTCCAGAAGATCAACCTGGGAAGGACAGGAGATCTCCTCCATTCTGATGCCCCCAGGCAGGATCCATTCAAAATAAACTGCTCATGACAGATCTTCAGCTAATTTCCTCTTAAAGCCTCAGACAGTGGAGGCTCCCAGGGTCCTGCCAGTGGTCACTTTGGCTGCTGGCTGGATATTTGCCCACAGCTGACTGTCCTGTCACTGAGTCTTGCCTTGCCATGCACAGGATTGCACAGCAAAACTACAGAGCCAAGTGGGAACATGGGTGGGTAGGTGACTGCCTGGAAGTTTAACAGACCCTTTCTGCATTGAGATGCACTGTGGTACTCCATGTTGTGGTATTTCTGAGTATTCTTTGTTTGACAAAGTGTCTTGGGTATCTGTTTAAGAATTCTGAGCCTGTTTCTTAATCTAGCAAAGGGAGTGTAATATTCTGTAACAGGTTGAGAGTGGTCTTGCTGGAAATTCTGCATTTTCTTGGTAAATGCTTAGAATGTGATTGTCCCATATATTTGGTTGGACCCATGGAAAAACCATGTGTAGGGAAGGTACAGCTGAACTGCAAGGAGGAGAGAGACCCAGTTTGTCTGACTCTGAAAACCCCAAAACCTAGTGGTAATGAGGCTGGAGTGTCATATGATGTTTTTGGAGTTCTCCTCTGGTTAGTAACTAACTCATTCTTTTCTTAATATATAAAGTGAGGCTATAAAATAGAGTGATTCCACAAGGTTGGAGGATGTGAGGATCAAACTAGGGCACGGTTTGAAAATCTAATTATTGGTGGCTTCGAGGGCTAACAGCTCCTTTGCTGCCCTCTCCTTTCTGCCTGCCTCCCACAGCTGCAGGCTGCAGGGCTGCATGCTGCCCTGGATTGGGAGAGCAGTCAGGGCTCCCTCCCTTCCTTGCTGGGTTATTTTTAACTTGTCTCAGTTGCTCGCTCAAGCCCAGCGTTACGTCCCCGTGAAGCAGTTGCTGTGACACTGCTGAAGTGAATGCTTTGGGGGTGGAAAAGAACTGTGCAGGGCAAGGAGGGATGGCAGGAGCTGCTTCAGTTGACCTTGCTGCCAAAATAAATGTAGATCATTCTTCCACTGGAATGCAGCACAGCAGAGAAGTGCTGCCTTGAGAGCGCCGGTGCACGGGGTCCCTCTTCACTGTTTAGACTCATGATGGAGAGGGAGAAGGAGAACGATTTTCCCTGCAGTCCCCAAGCAGAGTTTCCTCTTCAGCATGAAGAAACCCTTTGAAGAACATTAGCTGAGCTATTACAATGATGAGGATGCATGTAGGTCAAAGTGGTCGTTAATTCACGTGTCCTCATTCCTCTGCCTTTGGCAGTCACTGTCCACCAAGTTGTCAGGGTTTGTTTTTTAACATGGATAGCTGTTGCCTAGGCACTGGATTAGGAGTGCCTCAGTTTGTATCAGGCCCTGATCAATCTCTAGGTAGGAACATCCATCAAGACAGAATGTGGGGCTGTGACCTTGGGAGGAGAGTGTGGCTGTTGATTATCTTGCCCCTGAGCTGAGTCTCTCTGCCCACGTGTGTAATCCTAGAGTTTGCATGTTTTCCACAGAAGAGATTCCAGCTGGCCTTTGATGTCACCTCACAAATATTTATGGAGGACAAGCCAACTCTTTTATACAGTGAGTGTTGCATGTACTCGGAATCAGAGTGTAAATTACATCTTTCTAAATCCATGCACCTACTCTTGAGTATCAGAGCTGCTCTTAAAATACATACTGCTCGTGGAGCTCTTTATTGCCTTTATGAAGGAGTTAAATGTCAATTTAGAGTGAGATTTTGGTAAGTCTTAAATATGAGAAGGCTTTTTCCACCTGTGATGTCCTTGGCAATGTTTATAATACCACAGTATCCAGCAGTTATACTGGATGATTGGAGTCTGCCCATTATTAGTTTACAATGCTGAGTGCTGTTACACCAGTTGGTGAATATTCCTAGGAAGGAGAATAATATGAGCAGGGGCATTTTAAACTGGACTTCTCAACTTGCAAGAAAGAAATGCAGTTACTATAGTATAGTAACTATAGTTAACTATAACTAAGTTAACTATACCTTTCCACTGCAAATCTTTACAGTATTTTAAAGCTCACCTTTCCCCATGGCTGCTACCCACCAGTCCAAAACAAAGACAGAAGAAGTTACAAAAAATGTGATTTTGGCAGTCTTGGTGAAGAATTCTGTGTCTGTGTGTATGAGATCCATCAGAGTGTTGTGCATCCACCATGTGTTGTGCATTCTCAGCAAACCATAAAAATTCGTGGTCTGAACACAAGGAGTACTTACCTTTCATAGGTAATTATGTAAAAGGTGGGTTTTGAGCTGGGCCTTTTATTGGGACAGGCTGAATTCCCACTCTCATCTTGGTTTTGGAGATGAAAGCTTGTACCCCTGAAGAGTGATTTGAGAGAGCACATGTTAGGGGTGAGCAAGCCAGCAGAGGAGCACCAGCCCCAGAGCCTGAGCTAGGAATGAGGCTGTTTGTATGCAGGTCTGTGTGCCTACAGAACTGCAGGAGGGGTGTTGTGTAGGATAAAAGCATTTTACAACTCACAGGGAACAGTCTCTCCCACTTTCTCCTATGATTATTATCTGGACTCATAATTAGCCCAGCACAGCTTTAACTTGAGAGCAAGAGTGGATTTTCTTCTGGCTGGAACAGCGCTCTGTCCTTCTGTCAGCACATCTTGACTGCAAGCTATTGCTGAGTTTCATCTGAGAGATTTCCCCAGTTTAGCTGCTTAAAAGCATCTCTTAGGAGGCTGCAGGATCTCACAGAGCCATTTGCCTGGCATTTCTCAAACAGTTTGCTTCCTGTTGATAGTAAAGTGATGTAAAAATGCCAGAGTTGTAATAAACTGTGTCCACTCCTGCACTGCAGATCAGCTCTAGATTTGCCTGAAAGTCACTGGAGCTGTGCACCAAGTACGTATTTTTTCCTTACTCTTTTTATTATTTTACAGAGCAAAGGGCAAAGCCAGGCTGAAGGTCAGTTTACTTCTTCCTGCAGAAAGGTGGTGTGTTCTTTTTGTGTTTGCCAGTGTTTAGTTAAGGGATAAACAGACAAGAGAACTGGCTTGCCCCTGTGAAGGTCTGTGGAGCTGACCCAAAGGCATTCAGATCCTGCAAAATTATTTTAGCAAGAAGTTGGCCAGCAGGGACTGCAGCAGAAGCATGCTTCTCCTGCTGGAATTCACCTGGGACATAAACATGGGAGGTAATACTCTTCTCACAAAGGTCCTTATGCAAATACCTGAGGCTGGAAAATGCAGAAGTGACATGGATGAGCATGGATTAGAACTGTTCCTGACTTCTTTGGCCAAATGGTTTTATAAGGGCCAGCAAGACACCCACAGAAATAAAATTGGCCTGGGAGAACAGACAACACAACCATCTGTGGTGCTGTGCCTGGAGCCAGTCCTGAAGGTGAGTGAGGGAGTGATGCTCCTCATAGAAAAGTTTACCTCCACCCATAAGGGTTTTCTGTGAATTTCACAGGTAGGGATGCAAAAGAGAAGGAGAAAATGGAACTAAAGCAAGGTTGTTCCCAGGGTGTATAATAACAGGTCACCCAAACAATCTTTCAATGAAGGAAAGAGGGTAAAATATCAATAGTGAATAGACAGGTGAATAATTAGGCCCTTCTGGTAAAGTTTTGGCCACTAGAATTGTGCACCTTGAGTATTCACAGGAGCTGTGAAGTGGAAGCTGCCCATGAAGTCAGAAGCAAAATAAAGCACACTGATGAAGGGCTTCCTGGAGGAGCAGCCAGCATCAGCTGGCCTGGGGAGAGAAGCTTCTTTCTGACACGTTTCAAAGTGCTCTTGCTGTGCTGTGTTGTGTGTTAAGGTGAGATGTTCTCCAAGCAGGAACACCTGGGCATGGAGGAAGCCATGCAGTATTTGTCAAGGAGTAAAATGTTCCACAGGGACGTGGTTACACTGCTGCATTCCCTTTTTCCTGGGGGAAAAAAATATTTTGGAGTGGTGGAAGATAAAATTAGCCCTCAGTCACAGACCTGGCAAGCATCTATATATATATGGTAAGCATTCTATGTTGAGGCTAAACAGTGAAACCATTTAAATGCTCTTTTCTTGGTAATGATTTAATACCAGAAGATGCTGCCAGCATTGCAGTCTGGCAAGGAAGGCCAGAGCCAAAGCTAAGTCCCAGATGTTCTCTGTGGATGTTCCTTAGCCAGGCAGGGTCACTTTGTTAGAGAGTTCTCAGGTTCTCCTGGGTTCCTGTGAAAGCAGCCATGAAGGAAAGGGAGGGAGGAGAGGGACTGAGTTTGGTGCTGAGGTACATCAAGGCAGGGCTTCCTGAGAGAGAACACTGGAGAAGAGGGAGGTGTGGGGAAGGTGGAAGGCAGCCACACTGCAGCAGGCCACCAAAACCATCTTTTCCTAGCAGTATTTAGAGATGGTGCTCAGGGATGGCCAGGAATGTCAAGTGTGTAGGATACCTGCCCCTAACACCCTCCCAGCTCCAAGAGTAGTTCTAGTCCTTCTTTTTATCTCTTGTGTGTTCAGAGGGGGAAAAAAAAATACTTTTTGTAGTTTCTTGTGCAGTCCTCCCTTATTTACAAAAAGAGTATTGGAGCCATACCAGTTTTTCAGGGAAACAAGACAGGAAGGCTTTGAATTTTGCGTACTGCTTGGGCTAAAAGGGCAACAGATATGATGCATTTTAATACATGCCTTTTGAGTTTCTTTTAACAAAAAATATCAAATGAGCAAGATAAAAGGATGCTGGGGCTACTTCTGAAGTCTGCAAGATAGTTAAAAGCAAAGAATTTAAAACATTTCATTAAAAATGAACCCAGAAGTTTTTTGAAGCTCAACATTTTGTTCTGCAAGCTCAGCATATTCATTAACCTCCCAGTGAAGACTGCTGAACAGCTGGATCCAATTTTTGGAAAGATAATCATAAAGAAATTAGATTAATAGTCTGCAAGTGAAGCAGTTAGTGATCAGCTCTTTTAGATGTAGCATGTTGTTAGCTGGTTTCCATGTGAAGATGGTTCCTGCAGTCCCAAGAGGAGCAAGGCCATTATCTCAATGGTGCAGATATCAGTTCTCCTGAACTATGAACACAGAAAAGCAAGATTGCTGCTGTCTCCCTTTCCTCCTTTCCTGTCTCCCTGTTCTGGACATGTCAGCTCCATGAAATATTTGCATATTTGCTGCAAGGGAATCACTGCCCTTCCAGTATCAAAGACAGGACATTTCTGACATACAAGTTAGTGCAAAAAGGGCTCCTGCTGGCCAAAGTGAAGATTAAGTGTTTTTGTCTGGTGCTTTATTGCAACACAGGGAGGTAAATGTGAAGGATGACCTGTCCCTTCAAAGGCACAGCCACAAATGAAGTTCCATTTAGTTATGGCTTTGCTCTCCCTTGATTTAACTGATAAAACTCTGAGTTCAGCAGTAGCTGTTCCCCATTAGGCTTGTCCTACCACCACCCTCATTTTTCACTTGCTTCCACTTTTCCACAAGAAAAGCTGAAAATTTCCTTGTGTTGTCTCTGTCAGTGCCAGCCACCTTTGTGGAAACCCAAAAACCTCTCTGGCCCTGGCTCCCACAGCATGTCCTTCCAACAAACTGCTCCAGCAGGGCTATTCCTGCAGAATTTCCCTGGCAGTCTCCAAATAATCATCCTCACTGAAAGGTGATTGGTTTTGCTTGGCATGCAGCAACTTCATTCAAAGGAAACAAATAATTGGTTTGAATGCAAATGTAGAGTTTATATCAGTGGTGTCCCCACTCTGTTCATGTTCTAAGAGCTTTCTCTCAGGTATGGGACAACAAAAATGTGACTCTAAGGCAGGAATTAAAGCACATTCCCTTTTGCACAGGGATTGGCACATCCTGCAGCCACCTGGTTGTTCTGTGCTTTGCTTCTGAGCTCCCTCATTCTCTGATCTGCAAGTTTATTCCCATTCAAGCAAAGAGATGCAGAATAACCTGGCACACCTTAGGGCTTGATTTTCCTGAGTAGGTGACCAGAAAGAGCTTGCAGTTGTTTGCAGGCTCTTTCTTTCCCAGTCAGCTTCTTTAAAAAGCTTTTTCTTGAAAGCTTTTTCTTTAAAAAGTCCATCATCACCAGTGTTCACTCATCTTTGTGTGTTCACCCATCCCCAAAATGATACACTAGTTCTTACCCATTGACATTCTTTCTTTGTTGTGTCCCCATTCCAGAAGATCTCTTATTTTAAAGGAAATGTGGAGCAGAATAGGCCATGTTTGACTCCTGTCATGCTGGAAGCCAGCCACATCTCTGGAAGTGTTACTCTTTTTCTTTATGGCCTGAAAGGAATATTTGAATTAAATGACAGAGCTAGGTACAGGGGCAGAAGGGAAAAAACAAATTTTTTTTTGTTTGTTTGCCTTTTTTTTACTCAGACTTTCAGTACATGCTTAAAATGTGACATTCTTGTCTGGTATTTTCAGTTTAGACAGAAAGTGGTTGTTCGTTGGGTTGAGAAACTGAATTCCAGAAAGAAATAATGCTTTTGGCAGAGCAGCCTGAATTCCAGGGCATGATTTCCTCTGGTAACTGGTCCAAGAGAGTCAATACTGGCTGATATGACCATGACTGCATGTATTTCTCATTACTTTTCATTAAAACTTGCCAGAAAAGTCATGTTTTGGTGCCAGCAGATCACTCTTCCTTTCCATATATTTTTATTGTCATCATTCAGTAACCCCAAAAGTGTCTCTAAGGAAAAGAAGAAGATGTAATGCAGCACACTCATCTCTCACTGCCCACTGCAGAGGGACAGAAGGTGAAAAATGGAAGGAAGCCCTATAGCAAAAAAAAATGGGAAGTTCTTCAGGAATGTGAGTTTGGGAGTCCCTTGCAGGATCAGTATTTTCTGGTGCATAAGCAAACATGATTCTAAATGAGGTCATAAAGTACAGGGTAGCTTTGACCTTTTCTTTCTCTTTTTTCTTTCTGCTTCAGCTCTGAGCAGAGCCTCACTCGTACACGGTCTCATTTTTACATTATCACCCTAATTTTCTATATTATATATATAGAATATATTTCTATGTTTTATATATATATATATCTCACCCTAATATCTATATTATCACCCTAATTTATATTTTTATATGATATTTCAAAATATCACCCTATGTTTTATATATATCACCCTGAATTACCTCGAAATGTCTTCTGAAAATCCTCAGGCCTTTCTCTCTCTCCTCCTGGGGTGTGTGTTGGGCATTTCTGCTGCACTGTATTCCACAGCAGGACTGCAAACCTGCAGCTTGGAGGGCTGGCTGCCAGTCCCACAACACGTGGAAGAGTGGGATGTCTCTGTGCCTCTTCTGCCTGAGAGAGCCCTGAATAGGAATAAAGCATAATGTGACCACAGTTTGTCATAGAGGGAAGAATGCAGTTGCAGATCTGAAAACAATGGATGACAATAGATCCCAAATCCTGAATTCTCCAAGTGTTTAAGCACATTTCAGCACGTCCCATTGAGCAGCCAAACAATTCCTGTGTCCCCTGGTCTAAAAAATATTTAATTTTGTCTTTCAGCATGAACCAGGTAGTGATGAAACTGCCAAAAAATCGACCCATAAGGGTTTTTTTGAAATTCCACCTGGGTGTTTGTCACTTCATCAGGTCCCATTTCTAAGCACATTGTCAGGACATACCCCAAACTTTGCTCTGTTTCCTCAACACCCCAGTCCATTCCCTGCCTTCTGGATTTATCTGAAATCTTCAGCACAGAGAATTTCATTCTGAGGAAACTCCTGCCCTGAGAGTGTAGGTTGAGGCTGGACTGGAGCTCTGGAGATGGGCAAGTGTTTCAGCACTGGCAGCTGAACTGACTGGAGAAAGAACTTGAAGAAACTCTCTACTGCAGGTCAGAGCTCTGTCACCTTGTCCTGCCAGGGGATTTCTTCTGCCTCCTTTCTTTTTCTGTGAATAAAACATCTGTGAGTGATTCATAAACCAAAACTACCTTCACAAGTATTTTACAAATGAGGGATGGGAGATGAATATATGAATACAAAAATGTATATCAATATAAAAAACTTAAATATCCAAATGCATGTATTTGGTTAATTATTGACTACACTGTATTCACCTGTAAGAGGTAGTGCTTATATTATTATATATCGTACACAGAGGGGAGTTACAGCAAACTGAGTTGGATTAGTTGAAATCAAGAATCAGCCACTAGTATTTGTGTTTATAGCAGCATTTCTAATTGGAGGCTTTTTAAATAGCACCACTGTAGAGTTTTTCCTTATATCTCAGCTGCTGAAATTGCACTTTCACCTCGGACTCCACTTACGGAGCAGAAGGAACTTCTTTAAAATTTGGGATTTTCTGTCCAATAAAAGCTATGACTGTGTGCAGGTGTGTCTGTAGGTGGAGGCTCCTGACTCGTTCCATACTTGGCCTGGCAGTGTTGTACATGAGTGTGCAAAGAGGAGACAGTGGGGGAACCCGATCTGCTTAAATCCTTAATGAAATCTATGCAGCTGATTAATCTGAGGGAAAAGCTGCAGTCCCTGCTCATGCAGTGGTATGGGTAGACCCATCCAGGTGATCAGATTTTATCTGTTCTCTGATCTGTTAAATTAAGAGGTTTTTAGAGCTAAGTGACAGAGCTCCTTAATTCCAAATCTGTTACCAGATTTTGTGCTGTCATCACCTGTACTGTGAGCTCAGTTCTGCCCTCCATGAGGCTGATGGGCAGCAGAGGCAGCAGCAGCAGCAGAGCAAATAATTTGGGGGATGCTCTTCTGCCCCTCTCCCCTCCAGCTGCACACTTTGCCCTGTCCTTGGCAGGTTCCTGTCCTCTGACTAGGATTTCAGAGACAGGGACATAGAAGGGGGATAATGCATTTGGGAATCATGGAGCTGCAAGTTTTGAAGAAAGACTCCCAGAGAGAAAGGGACATGCCACCCTGCAGACCCAGACAATTTGGACAGTGTTTAAAAAAAACAGCCTTATTTCTCCCCCATTTTCTCCCTAACATTTCCACTTAGCAAGAGAAGACAAAGTTGCACCAAGTGAAGTGATTGTTTTGATTTATATGGCACCCTAGGATGGACTAGGTGCTTGCCTTACAAGATATGTAAAGTACCAGGTTCAGCTGCTGCCAGCCTGGGGAGATGCACGAGATGTGACAAGCTCTGCTGGCCCAGAGGATGTGCTGCAGGGATGTTCCAGGCAGGGAAAGGAGGATAGCTGCCAAGTAGCTCAGTGCTGAATTCCTGCCTGTGGAATTAATCCCTTGAGTGGGTGCTCACTGCAGCTGTCTGCAGGAGCTGAAGCTTGCAGGTGAGAAGAACAGAAGTAGGTGGAAGCCAGCTTCTTTTCCTCTCACTCAGGTGTGGTGCAGAATGGTTTGGCCTGACTCTCAGTGATGATGCTGAACCCAGAAGAGCATTACACAGCTCTCAATCCCCCATCAATTTTTTTTCAAAATCCAGTTTCTTACTCTAGGCCATGTTGGCAAAGCCACATCAACCCCAGCCCCAAATTCTTGTCAGAAACCTACTTATTTATTGTAGCTTTTCTTGAAACTCTGTTGTATGGCAGAACTCCCTGTGGTGGTGGCTGCTGTCAGAGTCCTGACAAAAGGCAAAGGTCAGACACTGCAGGGAGTGAGGTTTGTTTGATCTTTGCTGCACTGGTGCTACCTTGGGCTGAAAGCTGCAGAATTCTCTGAAAGACAATATCTGTCTTTCTATTTCTCTAAATATAAGGGGTTTGTACTATCAGCTTTGCTCTGTGTAGGTTGCTGCAGCATTCATTTATCTTGTACAATGGTGTGCTCTACTGAAACACCAAAATTCCATGAGATCACAAGTGAACAGTCCATCCCCTCTCAGGAAGGGGCCATGTGGGGAAGACCTGCCAGAGCCAGTGCACCTGAGGCTCAAATTGAGCATTAGCCCTGTCTGCCCTGTATCTGGTGGTGCTTTTTTCCCCATTTATTTATCCTCATTCTGAAACTAATTCGGAAGGTAATGATTTAATACTATCAGAAAGCATCGAGAAGGGGAGGAAAGGCCTCCCTAATTGTGTTTTGACATCTTTTGACACCAGCGATGCTTTTGAAGGAAAGAGAAAAAAAGAGACAAAACAAAATCTGTTTAGACAAGATTTTTCTGCTTTTGGTTTTCTTTGGCTAAGAAAAATCAGGTTGCAGAGAAGCTTGGGGTGCAGAACCAAAGCTTGCCTCCTGAGCAGTAGTTTTTCAGAACTCTGTTTTCACCTAAAGCCAATTTTACAGAAATTTGTACTCCTGTAAAGTGAGTGTTCATAAGTGATACAGTACTTCAGCTTTCCCAGCACCTCAGAGCTTGGCACTGTCTCAGTGACTTCATGGATGTGTTACTGAGGTTTGTTTGATACATGGCTCTGTCTAAACACAGAAGGATGTCAGCTCTGTGCCCAGGGTAAACCACTGAGCAATGGAATACCAGTTTGTAGGGCTAAAACACTGGCTGAAAGAGGCTCTGGACTGGCTCTTGAGGGGAGCTGCACCAAAACTCACATGGCATCTTCAGCATGGAAGGCTTGCTAGGGAGTTGTTTCTTTTATTAGCATTTCAGATAGGTTTCATTGAGACTCTCTGGCCAAACTGTGGCAGTAAGATCCCCAGCTGATGACAGAATTTATCACCCGTGTGGTCTCCCACGCTTTGCAAGCATTCCCTGGAGTTTAACAGTGACTTCACACAGGAGACAGGGAATGCCAACACCTAAAGGAGAATTCATCTTTAAATCCCCCTTTCTTGGTCTTTTTGTTGTTTCTTTTTTAATTTTGAAAGGAAAATAAAGCATTTCCAACCCTTTTTTTTACAGTTATGTACCAAACCTTAGGACTGATACTGTATTCACACCCTGTAACAGAGGAAATCCCATTTTGCTACTGTGAGACAAAAAGTGACAGAACCAGTTCAATCCCAAATCTTTGAGAGGAGAACAGCTCGTTCTTCTTCCTGTTGCCCTGCTGGAGTTGGTGGCCCAGTGTTGGAAGAGGATCCAAAGCCACAATCTCTCCTCTCTCTGTATCAGTGGATACCTCTGGGCTCATTCCAGAGAAGCATTACAGAAACCTCTGAGCCTTCCACAGGGACTCTTGATAGATGCCACTACAAAGCCCATTCTTCTCATCTCCCTGTGGCATGCCTAAAAGGCTCTCACCACAGATTTCTCTCCTATAGGTGTTCAGGATATTTTTTTTTCAGCTGCCTGGTAAGCTTTAGTACTTCTTTGTTGGGTTTGGCAGGTAAATGAGAGCACAAGCATCCAAAGTGGTTTTTATGAATTACTTTAAAATGTCTAAATTTTCAAAAGGTCAGTAAAACCTGAAATCTCTCGAGAGATCTAGGGCCTTTCCCTAGGACTAGCTCCAAATGAAAAGGCCATTACTGTTTGAGTATTTCCTAAGTATGTTCTAGATGTCTTTTAAATTTTTGATTGAAAGTTAAGTGTACAAGTTGTTTTGAAGGGCCTTTCTGATCAGTTGTCAAGAAAGTGAGTTGAAAGGAATGAGTGACTGGATTTGAGCAAAACTGAAGACTTGTGGGATTTCCCACAAGTGGATTCTGAAAGGAATCTGAACTCCTCCTCACCTGTGACTTGTGGGATGTGGTTATGGAAGAGACTCAGAAAATTATGTACAGACTGCCCTGCTTCTGCTGCTGCTGCTGCATGGCAAACAACACCTAGAGTCAAGCATCATTCCAAATGGGAATGAAAAGAAAAGCACAAGAGTTTTGTAATAAGCTGTCAGTAGTTTTCTGACCCCCAGGAAACACAGTCACACCCTATTTCCCCACATGTCTATGGCAAGGCACCCCAATCCAGCCAGTCCAAGTGAATGTGAGCACATTTTGCAGCATGAACTTGCCAGTGAATCACATCATATGAATGAAGTTATTCAGCCACGTGGCTGTTCACAGAGCACTGTCTGCATCTATAAACTCCTGAGTTTCCAAATGTCCACAAAATGAAGTGCATAAATTATTCAAGTGGCTCAGACTTGTCCTACAGCTGAGTGAAAAGTCCACCATCTGAAAAACTGGATTAATATGCAACATGACACAGTATCTTAATAATTTTGTGGTTGCTTAAAACCAAAAGCATAAAATACAGACAGTACACTCCCAAGGCATTGCTTTGCCCTGGTTAAGGCAGAACTTTAAAGCTGTATCCTGTCTCACTGTCATGAAACATACTGAGAACACTGTCACTCATGGGAAAACTTCCTCCAGAAATCTGAATGTTGTTTGTTCGTTGGAGGTTGTTTTGTTGTTTCTGTTTTTTAGTGGTAGTCCTTCTATTTCCTTTATGTTTAAGAATTTGTAAATCCCTGGCACCTTGCTGACAGCCCCACCAGTCTGTGAAGAGCTCACTTCAGCAATGTGCAGCTTGCTCCTTGCTGAACACAAACAAACAATGCCTCAGTGCATTGCTGATGGAGGGGTGTTCCAGGAAAAGGGGTTGGGGCAGGCTTTGGGTATGATAATCGAGCAGGGAGCTCCTCTTGCTTTACTCTCCTGTTCAGAGACCTTAAAGACAGTTTGCCATTTGTAAGATTCCAGAAATCATTGTCCTGGGAGAGAGACAAAACTCTGTCTTGTTCAGCTGGCGTGCCAGGGCACATCGGAGCAGTTTTGTCCCACAGGCACATTCCTGAGCATTCTCCTCTCCCTGCCCAAAGCCAAGAGCCAGGATCCATCCTGCTGTAATTTCCAAGACCATTCTTTCATGCTTCTGACTCCAGCCCTGAATGAGATGTCTCACAGAGCAATCCAGCCTTTGTAAGCTAGCATGCAGAAGCTTAGGAAGTAGTTCAGTTCTGCTTCCATGCATGTCTTCACAAAATTAGGGACTGCAAAAGGCATTGTGACTCAGAGCTGTATTAACAGCCAGATGTAGGAACTTTGAAGAAAGGCATTCTGCAGATTGATCACAGCAATGCTATTACCATCAGTGCTGTGTAAAGTGTCAACTGCAGCTGTGTTGAATTATTCATCATTTCATAAATACAGTGAGGCTTCCAAGGGCAAGGTTTTTAAGATCCATTTGAAAAGTGAAATTAAAGCCCCTGTAATTAAAAATCATTATTAAACTTCATTTATTTAACTTCAACTGTTTCCTATGTGATTATTATTAAAGTTGTTATATTTATTGATTTTCCTACTCCCTTCCCTTTCTCTGCCAGCTAATGAGAAAAAAGTGGTTTTGAATTAAGCAAGTAATCTTGCTCTCCCTAGACAATTGTTCTGTGCTCTCATGTTGACCTCTGGAAAGAGATTTAGTGGGTGATGCTCTTATTTTTGCTGATAGGAGACACTGTGCCCATCAGCACGAGATAAAAGGAAATAAATTAAAAGGAAATCTGAGTTTTGATGTGCTTGCATCTTAGACCCTTAAAACTGTCTGGAGCTTTGGAATGACTGGAATCTGCCCCGGGCTCAGCAGGGAGTGAAGTGCAGCAGACAGAGAGCAATGCTTTCTTGTTTAAGAGCGAGCACTGGAGACAGAGGGCATGTCCAATTCCATACAAACCACATTATCTTCAGCTCATCTCCAGCAACAGAACATATTTCCATCAATACCATGCCATTTGAGATAAAATAAAGTTACAAATCCCTTTGATACCTCAGCGGTCTTTATGGCCATGCTGCAGTGCTCTTGGGATCAAGGCTGGGGTATAAATAGCTGTGCTGGCTTGTGTGGCAGCACCAGAGGAGCAGTGATGATGCTTAAAATACAGCCTGAACTGAGCTCCATCATGGCAAGGATTATTGTTTTCTACTCCTTTACAGCTGCTAGGGGGTGATCCAGACAGCAGCAAGGATGCATTGAGGGCAGCAAGGCTGTCCCAAGGGCTCCTGGCTCCCCAGCCCCTTCCAGCCTCTGCTGGCCGTGGTCACAACGGTGGGAGCAGCCAGAGGAAGCTGGATAGGGTGGGGACACAGGCAGCAGAGTGCTCACAGTGCCAGGTCCCAGCTGCCACCATGTCTCACCCTTCCCTCCTTCCCAAGCCCCTTGCCACAGCCCTTCCCTGCCTGGCACGTGGCATCAGCACCAGCTGGCCCAGGAGCCTGGCAAGGGCTGTGCTGCTGCCAGTGCAGCTGGACCTGCATCCACCTCCTGGGTGTCTTTAATAACAGCTCTCTCAGGCTGCAGCTTTCCTGCCTGCCTTTCAGAACTGTTGGTCTTTGCCAGTTTCCCAAGGATCCTGCAGGGTGTTTTTTACAGATGTTGTATCAAGGTTCCTCTGACCCTGCAGTAGGAGATGCTCTGAAGTGTCAAGGTGTTGTCACATATTGTTGCTGCCTTTGTAAGCATCCACATTCACAGAGCTCATTTAGTGCTTGCCCTGGGAATAAAGGCGAGTAAATCCATTTTGCCTTTATGTGTAATCTTTCAATAGTGCAGCATTTTCCACAATTGAAAGCAAAACTGGAGAGACACAAAACATTACATATCCACCTAGAAAATGGGATCTTTTTGTGGAGTTAGTTGTGTAGGACTCTTCTTCTGCTGATTCTGTAGTGCAGCCTTAATATCGTACCTCCAGGCATCAGAGTATCTTTGAGAGAGTAAATTTCCTTGATTCCTGTGCTCTGTTCCAGGCCCCACAGCAGAGGACATGTGCTCCATAGCTCATTCCAGCTCCTCATGGGGAAGTTGAGCTACAGGGCTCTGCAGAGACAGAAGAAAAGATAAATAATCTTGTGAAAGAAGTTCTTACAAAACTCCCCCATCCCTTTCAGAGACCAGCTGGTTTTCCCCCAGCCCAGAAAGAAACCAGCTGGGGACAGATCTCAGTGGGAGGAAGAAGCTCTCAGACCAACTCTCTGCCCAAACTCCAGACCCTCTGGGTTCTCCTGCCTTACAGGGCTGGCTCTAACAATTGCTGTGGGGTTTTTAACCACTTTCCTCCATTCTCACTGCATCCTTGTCAAAGATTGAATTCTCTGAGTGAATTCAGTACATGGATGAGTGTCAGGGCAATAACAGGCAGCCTGTGAAGGTTTTGGGGTGAAAGTCAGATGCAGTTCATGTTCCCACTTACTTCTGTGACCGTATGAAATGTATGTCTCATTACTCATGCCCCTGCTTGTTTCTCATTCATCTTTGCTCAGTAGTTTCTGAGGGGTGAGATCATAACTGGAATTCATTTAGAGCTCTGTTCTCTCCGCCCTGTTGGGTCCTTCAGCACAGTGACTTTATCCAAGATTTCATTTCCTCCTGTCTTTTTTCATAAACACAAAAAAGGTGGATGGAAGAATACTCTGGCAGAAATGCTTTGGCAGAAGGCCCTGGTTTTCCTCACAGCCTCACACTGAGTGAGAGCCAGCATCATCTCTGAAGCTCATCTGCTGCCTCCCCACACGTGTGCGTGGCTGCAGGGCCAGTTCCCAGCACCCAGCTCGGGCCCAGGGGAGGAGAGGAGGCTCCTTGCTGCCACAGGCTGTTCCTTCTCTGGGAGATGCAGCCAGGCACAGCATGGAGGGCTGATTAACTGGGAGAAAGCAGTCAGCAACCTGATCCAGCTGGGCCAAGGGACTCCTTACATCCCTTCAAGGCTGGGATGACCAGGTGTCTTGGTGTGGAAAGACAGGTGTCTGCCAGAGAAAAGCTGGGGCTTCCCTTGGAATGAAGAATGTAAAGCCCTTTCCTCTGAACTGTTATAATTTTGAAATTAAGAGGCTCTCAGGCAAAGATATGGGAATAGGAATAATGCTTCTTTACTAGGAATATTAAAAAAATAGTAGTGCAAAAAAAGCAAATGAATAAAAAAAGAAAACAATGACAGAACACAAGCTGACACCCTGTTGGTCGGGGTGTTGGTGTCAGTCCAATCCAGTCCTCCTGCAGTGACAGATGTGGTTCTGTTGGAGCAGAGATGATCCTGTAGAAGGGTGCAGTTTCCCTCTGAAGGTCCAGTGGTGCTGAGATGGGTCTGGTCTCCCTCTGGCAATCCAGTGCACACAGGCTGTGCTGCTGTTCTGAATGCCAGCTTTGATCCAGGTAGGAATGCTGGGCTCCTCCCCTGGGTGGAGCATCTCCCCATGGGATGATGGAATTGTGTCAGCCCTGCAGTGAGCCTGGATGGCCCATGGACAGCAGAGATCCCCTGGAGGGAGGATGGGTGGTGGAAGAGATAAGAACCCTGCCCCAGCTGGTTTGAACAGCTGCCCATTAACAGAAGATCCCCCCTGGAGCCATGAGGGATGGGTCATTGAAGAGAAAAAACACCTCCCCAGTTGGTTTCAACAGCTGGCAATAGAATACACACTTTTGGTTACATCTTGCATTGCAACCCAAGACACCATGTCTTCCTCCAGCCACCATGGCAGACACATTTGCTGCACTACCCCAGCACACTTACAGTTGCTTTCTGTATTTGTCTGCAATATTCTTTTTTCTTATATTATGACCTTAATTTCTCTGGAGGAACAGCTCTTTAGCTGTGTGCCATTTAGGGTCAAGCATTGTAGCTCAAGTAGAAAAAATAGAAACACTTAAAGTTTTTTCATATTCAAGCCAGCTTGATTTTGCTTTCCCAGAAAAGGTTCCTTTTAGGATTAAAAAAAAAAATCTTCTAATTTTTATCATCGCTGAAAATGGAAAAAAATATTATAAAAATAATTCAAACATGCTATGCCAAATTCATTACATTTATATGCAGGCATTGTGGAAGGGACACAGGTGTTGTGAGAAAGAATTTCCCATTTGCCTGGGTTTTTTCCTTTATTCACAGACACTCATGTCAAACCTTTTACCAGAGTGTTGGAGCACTGATGATGATGAGGCAGTTAAAGGAGTTAACTTGCTTCCTGCTTGCTTCCTTCAGTAGTGCTGGAAACCTTTCAGTCTGATAAATTCTCCAGAAAATTCACAGGTTTTCTGGCTTTAGAACAGTCTTTTGTTTCTTTTCTTGCAAGTAATCCTTCCCCTCACTCTTCTGTACCTTCATTGCACCAAACTTGTGTTGTTTTATGGATTTTTGGTTTAGTGTTAACAGGTCTCCCAAGCCCTTCCCATTGCTTATGCTGGAAGTAACCTGCTAATAGAGGGAAAAGGGGCTGGATGTTAGAACTCTGCCTGGGGCTCTGGGATAACCTGGCAAATGCAGTGGGCTGGGCTGGTACCACTGGGAGCTGGAGCTTTGCCAAGGGCTTAATGCTGCTGAGTGTGAGCAGACAGATCTATTGATACATACCTTTCCTTTTCCCTCTCTCTGCACCCAGGACTTCTGCTGGAATGGTGTGTGTGTCTGTGTTAAATTTCACAGTACAGAAAATACCTTCCTCTTACTCCTTTGATGACATGTCAGTGTCATGAAGGAATGCTGGTAAAAGATGATTTGCCTAAATCTTTGTCATCTTTATCCACTGACAAAAGCACTTTGTGTCACCCTATTCCATTTGCCCCATTGTTTTTACTTTATCAGAGAAAGCAAACTAAATTGAATTAAAATGTCTTTTTTGGTTTTTTTTCCTTGCTTAGCTGGTGTACTCATAGTGAAATACAAATCTAACTGTGTCTTTTCTCTCTCTTTTTCTTTCCCTTTTCCCATTTGACCTGGATTTGTCTTTTGGTGGCTTTGATATCTCTGTGTGACACTGTCTGCTTCATCACTTTAAAGGTAAGATTATTATTTCCTCAGTCAGTATTATACGTGTTCCAGAGGTACAGAAATAAAACTTGAAACCTCTTTGGGGAGGAGGTTGCTAAAGGAGGCCGTTTGGAGTGCAAGAACTCCAGTTAAGGAGAACATTTTATATTTTGTCCTCACTAACCATTGTCTGCAAGTAGGGATGCTCCCAACAGAGGAGGGTGGGTTTTCCTGGGCCTCCCCCCAGCACAGAGGACACGGTGCCACTGTGCCAGCTGGGCTTTGTGTCCTGCTGCCACCCAGCTCTGCCAGCTCAGAGGGGCATCAGAGCAGCCTAAAACAGCAAATCTGCCCAGGACTGCAGGAGAGACACAGTCACTTGGTGTTTCCCTTTGCACAGGAGCTCCAGAGAACTGGGACTGTCAGAGGTGGCTCAGCAATTTAAAGATCACATATATCAGCCTGTTTAAATGACAATAGAGAGAGAGGGGATGCCACTCAAGAGCAGAGCATGCAGAGAGAGGTGTCCAGAGACAGGCAGGGACATTGTCTGTCCCTGAAAGCTGGCCGTGTTTGCTTTCTATTGCTGTGTTACAAGTATGTCTTTGGTTCACACTGCATTTTCTGCCACTTGGGAGTCTGCCAAAGTCTGAGGTGAAGTATCTCCAAGCCTGTCCTTCCCAGAGCTTGCTGCCTTTTGATGCCTTTTCAGTCAGTGCCTTCTGTTCCTCTGGAGCCAGGACACTCAGGAAAAAGAATGTTTTGCAGGAGAAACTTAGAAATGTGCAGGTGTTGGGAGGCAGGACTGTGTATTTTCTGACAATTTCCAAGCACAGAATTCCACTGAAGACAAGCAACAGAAGCTGCAGTGAGAAATTTTATTTTAACGAGCACTTTTATATGTAACCAGCAAGTGGCAAATAAGAACTCCTGATGCTTCTCAGCTTGTGCAGAGACAGTCCTGGTCTATGACAGATCTGGAAAAGACTATTATTTATCCAAACTTTCTACTTCCCCCACTTCCCAGAGGTCCAGAAGTACACGCTGTTGTGTCTGAGTCATCTCCACAACCCTGCAAAGGCTTGGCTGTGTTCCAGAGCCTGACTGACAGAGGGTTGAACCCAGTAGCCTTGTGCCTCTCTCCACAATGTTAGGTTGCCTTCATTTGCATAGTGACAGTGAAGTCACAGAAGACTCAATGAATTTAATTAGTAGGAACTGGAAAATGTGTGTACTCATTATGTAAAACATGTAAATTTAACCCTTGAAATGGAATTTTCAGTGACTCACCGCTGTGGCTGGGTGCCAGCGCCTGAGGCAAAATGACAGAAACTGCAAGTGTGTCACAAGAAATTAAATCAACTATATGAAGGTTCCTGGGTTTTGTTGAGGAGATGGTTGTTCGTGCCCTGTAGAGACTAAAAACTTGTTGGGAATGGTGGGGTTTCTCCGTTAAAATGGGCTTTGAGGTGGGATATTTGTTTATAAGAAAGTGAATTGATACAAGACCAGAAAAATATGGTAGGAGTAGAGGAATCATATGCTAGATCTTTACCAAAGTGTGTGCACAGAATCAAAGGCTATAATGAACATTTCACAGTGGTGGCTACTGTAGGTATGCTCAAGGCTCTGATGAGTGTTGCAGTGCCTAAAAACAGCTGACAGAAAAGTTTTTACTTACCCAGTCCCTGCAAATGTTAATTCACAGGCCCTCAGACAAGTTACATGTGGCTGGATTATCACTGTGGGATGTCCTGGGGTCTCATTTGGCTTCACTGTAGAGGATATGGAACAAAGGATTTCCTGGGGAGCTTTAGACTATTGTTGTCAGTAAGAAGGGAAGGGACTTAACCCTGGGACTGTTGCTGACACTTGTAGATGCCCTCCAGGAGCGGGGCTGTGTAGCTGCAGCTCTTAGGACAGTGCACAAAAAAGAATTTCTAAGGGTCTCCTTGAACTCTTGCCACTGTTGAAAAGCAAAAGGAAGGTCTCTGAACAGCTCTGGAGGTTACACCTGTCACGTGGTAAATGACCCTCAAGGGCTCTCATTTTTTTTCTGTGCTGTCCTGGACTCAGCATGGAGGGAGATGGAGGATGGGAGCACAAAGGGGTGTCCTGGAGTCTTGTTCTCTGAGGGTTCCTGGGGTCTGTGCCCAGCTTTCCCACTCAGCACATCCCTGGCTGACAGAGGCACATCCTAACCAAGGCTGACAGGACTGGAGCTGCTCTCAAAGGGGGGTTTTAATCTGCTGATGGTGTGCTTTAAAGAGGAGGAGTGTGATCAGGGAAACATGCTCGCCACCGACAGGAAGTAGGGCCAGTTGTCATGAATTCTTTTCTGTCCTTGGGCATGGCCTCAGTTTATTTATTAATTTACTCCCAATTCCTCATTTTTCACTGTTCATTTTCGAGCTGCTGCTCTGAAGTTTTCCTGTGCTCTCTAGAGCGTGCACATTTGATGTGTGGCATCACTCTGCTCTGGAGGCTCTTACTTATCCTGCACTTCTCTCCACGAACATGCTGGCTTCCAGAAAGGGCTGTGTGCTCCAAGACCTGCAGAGAACAGCCTTTCCTGACCCCATTTCCAAATGTCACCATCCAGGGATATCCCATGCTTACTCCAGAAGAAAAATCCTCTTCATTTTTCTCAGAACCAGGCTGTAAGTGCAGCCTGGCAGGCCCGAGACAGAGCAGGACTGTCACCTTCAGCAAAGCCCAGCTCACCGAGCAGGGGAGCACAGCTCACAGGGCAGGAGTGACACTCTGAAACAGAAGTGCTGAGAGCACCAATTGTTTCCATTCAGAGACCAACTGCACCCTGATTTTTCTGGTGCTGGCCTGGCTATCTGAGCCCCCAGCTCTTCATACCTGCCTGTTTGACCTGGCAGCTCAAGGTGAGTGGGTTATCAGCCAG
The DNA here is from genome assembly GCA_024734555.1 of Trochalopteron elliotii. Taxonomy (NCBI): domain Eukaryota; kingdom Metazoa; phylum Chordata; class Aves; order Passeriformes; family Leiothrichidae; genus Trochalopteron; species Trochalopteron elliotii. The sequence continues at coordinate 1,193,832 of JANPWX010000233.1, forward strand.
GAATGACACCAGTAAGATTTCTTTGTATTGTGATGCTGCTTTATTTTCCAAGGTTTGCAGCCTGACAGCCTGAGGCAGTTATTAGCTAAGGATGCTTGACTAGATCAGAGTCCAAGATTATTCCAGTCTGGGGTTACCATGTCAAGTGCTGCTGTTTGCAACAGTAGTTTGAAGGATTTAACTTCTTAATATCCCCAGTTACCTAGGGAGTGAGTTGCACTCCTTGTGGAAGTGCTTGCTCATGCAGAACTCTCTGTGATTTTATGTCTGTGATTTACACCACGCTTCAGACAGAGTGGAGAAGGTCATCAGGGAAAGTTTAACTAATGGGTATAGAAAAAAGGTTATGAGGAGATTCTTACAACATTTTTGATACCTAGAAAAAGCTCTGCCCCTCTTCCCAAGCCTGTCCCAGTGCTCCAGCAGAGTTACACAGGCCACATACACTCTCTCTACGATTGCCACCCTCTGCTGCAAGTTTTGCAACAGAGTTCTTCTGCCCAGGGGTTTTCCTGACTCTCTTTCTCTTGGTTTGTCATTGCTGTCAACAGCTGGCTGTGGCAGAGCAGTGAAATGCATGGTCCCTTCTTCTCTTCAGCCTTGTGGAAGGGGTATCTGTGGGAGTTGGAGCATTCTGTCTGTGAACCAGCAAGGCTTCTCCATAGCAGCAGCCTGCTCTAGCATACAAGGATTTCAGGTGCCTGGGTGGGATTCTGAGCCCAAAGAGCCAGCCTTAGCCAAGATGACACATTGGAAAGGGAACTCAAACTGTGTGAAAAGGACCACAACTGACAGCAGTGGAGATCAGGGACAAGGAAAATAATTTCATCAGCATTTTCGTTGACTTGAACACTGTAGGTCTGACAGTTGTCATCTTCTTCAATATTACCCGGCTCGCACTTCATGTAGGAAAGAAAAAAATAGCCAAAGAGAAAAACACATTTAGGAAAAAATGGTGAAAACCTCTCAGGCAGTGAGACAGTGAGTGCAGAGCACAGTGGGGGAGAGAGAGGGGGGCTTGGCCTGTGTCACAGCACTGCCAGAGCAGTCCACACTTGGAGGGAGAATGGGCACACTCATTTGTGTCACAGAGCTTCAAAAAAATCATTTGTTTATGGAGTGAAAGTCCTCCCTAAAAGTGAAAGTGCAATTATCTTTATGAGATTGTAGCCTGGGGGACAGCTGCATACTGACCTTCCCTCCTCCCAGCCAGCCAAATTAAAAGCATCAAAGCTGATCATTTAAAGGCCTGTGGGCTACTGGACTTCCTGACCTGGAGCAGCACCAGAAGCTGTGCCCCAAGTTTCTTTATTTCCACACTCTGCTGACCCAGTGTGGGCTGCTGGGCACATTTACCCCTCCTTGTGTTTTGGGGAAACTGCTGCTTGTGGCCTCCACCCTGAGTGTTTGCCCTCTGCACTGGCCAGTAAATGATTTACACACAGACAACTTAGCATTAATTGCTTCCCTGTACAGTTTTTTTCTGGTTTATAAGCAAGTGACCTAGAAATAAAGTCACTGCCCCACACTTGCCATCTTGCAAGAATTTTGTAGCCAAGGAATACTTGGTTTCAGAATTTCAGCTCATTTTTCCAGACCTTCTTACAAACATAGCTCGTGCTAAAATAGGAGCTGCCACTGCTAGTCAGCAAAGTCCTGTATTCATCTCATTCCTGACACACATTAGTGGCTGCTAGATGATAATGAGGTTTTGTTCATTACCCTCCTCCATCTGATTAGAATTCTTGATCCAGAAGCCAAATGCTGCAACCTCTCATTTTCAGTCCTGAGCAATTTCAGGTCCTTGTTTCAATGCGTAGCAGAATGTGAAATTTGTCCAGAATATCCCTGTCAGTATTTGCATCATTATAGTTGCTTCATTTGTACTCTTTTTGAGAAGGTCAATCTGTTTGCTGAGATGGGATCAGTTTATGAACACTTTTCATACCCAGACAGCAGCATGATACCCATCCTAACAACATCTGAAGGGGGCCAGGGGGTATTAGTGGGGTCTGGTGCCATGGTTCTCCTCTTGAGAGGTACACAAGTGTCCAGCCAGGAATTGTGACTCCATCCCCTGCAGCTCTGGGTGTAGCATTCACTCACCCTCTTCAGCTCTGGTAGCCACAGTTGGAGAAGGCAGAAAATAAATAGAAGAGGATTCCTTGGGAAACTATGTGAAAGAAAAAGACTGGAAAGCAGGCCTCCAGAAGAAGCTTACAGAGCACAATTTGTTGGGCTCAACCCAAAGTGTAAAGGGCCATTGTTTTGCAGTCTGGAAAGAGAACAGCAGGCTGCCAGTAGACTAATAGACTAAAGACAGATGAGGCTGGGAAAACGAGGGCTGAAGATTGTGGAAAACTCACTGGATTGTACTGGGTTGAGCACTGCTGACAATTGTTCAATTGAAATAAGATTATTTCAGGAATATGTACTGAATTCAAGGGAAAATGAAGTCATAGGAACCCAATGGCCCCTGTAATTCAGAAGTCAAAATTGCAATAGTCTTTTGTGGTTTTACTTTCTGTGAATGACAGTGAGATGGACAGGTTCCTGGTTTTACTGTGATTTGGTCAGAAAATGAAAGTCAGTGTGTCACTTGATCCTGAAGAGATATCTCCCCTTGTTTTCCATGGCAGAAGGACCTTTTTGCCTTGATTGGTGAGTCTTCTTTCCTGTCACATGCATTGTATGAAAATATAAAACCAAAGCTTTTCATGAGAGCTGTGCCCAAGCTGTTGGTGTTTGCTTGGTTTAGCAGTCAGGAGGATATGAGAGATTGGACATGCATTTACTGATTTCATGTCAGTGAGCTCTCAGAGAGAAAAGTAAACTAGTTGACATAGTCAACATTGGCATTGAGGTATAAGTAGACTAGTTAACATAAGAAAATTGTCTAGATCTTGATAGCTCCTCATTTACCTGATGAAAAAAGTGATGGGGCTGCTGATCATTTCAGCAAGGCAGGTTTTGACAAGGAAAGCAAGGAGATGAAAAGGCAAGAAAATGAATCCCTGTTCAGGAACCTCAGAGGTGCGTGAACTTTAGCACAGGTTTGAGTCGTCTTGATTCACTACAACTCCTGGTGCTCACCCTTGTAACCAGCAGAAAGTGCTTCTGGAATCCCAACAGGAAGGTGAAAGGGCACAGTCCTGAAAGAGAAGAAAAATCTAGGAATTACACAGTGACAGCATTTCAAGAAGCAGACAAGTAATTTGGGAGACCAAGCTGATGTGAATAACGTTTTTCTCATAGATGGTTTTATGGTGTTGCCATCTTTCTATTCAAAAAAAATTGCCTTTTGTTCAACCTGGTGCTCTCGGGAAGCCCACTGAAAACATCCACCTCCTTCAGCTGCAAGATTGGCACAAAGAAGGGGGTTGAAACCCCCAAGTAGGCCCTCAGTTTCTAAGTGTAAAGGCTGGGAGATACTGCTGCATTATCTGAGCCAAGAAATACTTAGTAGAGCGTTACACCCGTAATCTAAGGCTGTTCTTAATGTGCACCATATCAAGGGTTAAATGAACTGGAAAGCTCATAGAAAAAAGCTCATACAGTGCAGGTTTTGTTTATACTGAAATGTTCCCATATGTTTCAGTTAATGCAGAACATAATTGGGTCTGCCTTGGGATGGAGACATTTTTCTTACACAATTTATCCATTAACCATGTGTGTGGGAGAGTCCACTTCACCACAAATAGCTTCCTTTCCATTTTAGCCAAAACCCCACAGTGCAAATCTCCTCCCTTCTCTCTTCTCCTTGTTGTGCTCATCCTCATCTCCAAAATGTTCTGCCTTGCTGCAGAGAAATAACCTTGTGGAACAGTTTCAAACATGAGGTAAAATAGGTCTGCCCTAAATTAGCTTTCAGTTAATGTATTTCCTGGCTCAATTTGCTGAGCAGCTCACATAGCACATGGACATTCCTAAATTAGAAAATCATACATATAAAAGTTTTCTTGTGTTTTTTTTGTGTGGATGTTGTTTCAAGGTCAGGATTTCTGGTTTTGATTTTAGTACCTCAAAGTAACAGGAAAGAATTGTGCTTGACATTAATTACATCCTTCTGCCTGCTTTATTATTATTTGGAAAAACAAGCTACTGATTTGAGGCAGGGAAAAGTCTAGGTGTTTGAGGTCTTTATTTCCTTTTCCTTTGGTAAACTTCCAGTAATTTAGCTGGTCTAATTTGCTGCTGGAAGCCTGCTTCTGGGAGTGCTCATACCTGAGAGAGAACAAAATTAGTGAGCTGCAAGGAAAATTCCAGTCATGAGAGGAGAAGCAGGGAAAATTTGGCTTTGTCTGTTTGCTTTTTGTGTGTGAGAGAATGTGAACAAAAAGCAGAAGGAATATTGATTGTCTGAAAGCAAGACAGTGAGCAGTGAATGGAGTGGGAGGCTCAGAGGTGTGTGTGGTGTGATCAGTGATCCATCACACCAGCACCTGGTGGGCTGTAGAGGATTGTTCCCCCACTGCCCTTCCAGGTGCAGACACCAGTCTCATGCTGCTCACTGTGACTCTCCTTGGTGCTAGGGCAGGGATTTCCAGCAGTGCAATTGATCCCTGAATTACCATTCCAGCAGAGGGGAGCCCTGTTGCAACCTGGAGTCTGTGTTGTGGCAATTTAAGGGAGTTGGAGTGGGTTTCTCTGCACACTGCCACTGATCCCCTCGTGCCTTACTGGCCCACAGGAACCCCTGGCAGCTTGTAAACTTAAGCCAACCTTTGAACTACTGCCAGTTACTACTGGCATGTCTTGGTTTGGAAAGACAGGTGTCTTCCAGGGAAAAGCTTGAACTTCCCTTGGAATGGAGAATGTAAAGCCCTTTCCTCTGAATTGTTATAATTTTGAAATTAAGGGGCTCTCAGGCAAAGGTATGGGAAGAGGAAGAGCAGTTCTTTACTAGGAATAGTAAAAACGTAGTAGTACAAAAAAAGCAAACAAAAAACACTGACAGAGTCAGAACATGACAGAACAGGGTGTTGGTGTCAGTCCAATCCAGTCCTCCTGCAGTGACAGATGTGGTTCTGTTGGAGCAGAGATGGTCCTGTAGAAGGGTGCAGTTTTCCTCTGAAGGTCCAGTGGTGCTGAGATGGGTCTGGTCTCCCTCTGGCAATCCAGTGCACACAGGCTGTGCTGCTGTTCTGAATGCCAGCTTTGATCCAGGTAGGAATGCTGGGCTCCTCCCCTGGGTGGAGCATCTCCCCATGGGATGATGGAATTGTGTCAGCCCTGCAGTGAGCCTGGATGGCCCATGGACAGCAGAGATCCCCTGGAGGGAGGATGGGTCCTGGAAGGGATAAAGAACCCTGTCCCAGCTGGTTTGAACAGCTGCCCATTAACAGAAGACACCCACGTCCTTCCCCCCTGGAGCCATGAGGGATGGGTCATGGAAGAGATAAAGAAAAACACCTCCCCAGTTGGTTTCAACAGAGGGGAATAGAATACATCTTGCATTGCAACCCAAGACATGGCATAAGGCGGATTTGGATTCAGAGGCATTCAGCAGCTACCTCTGGTCCTTTCTGGACCTGCAGTACACATTTCTTGCCTGTAGCCACGGACATGCTATAGTGCTTGGAGGCAGAGCAGGTTGGTGATGGGCTGAGTTTCAGGCACACAAATGTTTTATACCCAATGACAGTCCTGTGAGCAATTGCTTCCATGACATTTTGAGCCACTGGGTTATCAGTGAATGAAGCCTTGTGCTGGTTATGAGGAAAAGGCCCTGTTAGATTTGGAGGGAGAGCAATTTTCTTCAGTGGAATCCAGCCTTAGAAAGCAGTTGCCCTGGAAGAGGCTCTCCAAGTTCCTCCTCGTGCTCATGCACACAGGTAAATAGGTATTTTGATTGAGCTGTTTATGGAAGAGCTCAGTCACTTTAGCTGACATGTAGAAACAACCTAGTCTAATTAGTTTCATGGTTCTGAAAAGCTTCCTTTTGTCCTGTACTAACTCCTTTTTCCAGGTGCCTGCTCTTAGTTCTACATCTTACCTGTAGTTAGTTTGCTTATCTTTAAAAACACTTATCATGAGATCCATTTGCAAGTCAGCAGACATGACAGTGAATACACTCTGCGAGTGAATTTATCACTAAATTGGTGATCTCACTAAATTTCATTATTTAAATTTCATAATTATCACTAAATTTCATAGCTCTGTTTCAATGGGTCAGAGACCACAGGGAACTCTGCTGCTGCTGGGGCTGGGAGGGCCTTCTGCTTGAGGATCTCTGTAGGTTTTTTTGTAGCTATTTACTGCTCCTTTATCTTCTAATTAGCACAGTTCCCTCCTGCTAGCAGTCCCAGTTGCTTAAGTCTTTCCCTGCCACTGTGTAGTCTGGTCCACTGCACCCATGTGCTTACAACCCCCTGGGGTCATCCGAAATTCATACCACAGGAGAGAAATTGCCAGCTAAGAGAGGGAGAACTGTAACTGTGCAGGAGGCAGAGTGATAAATGAGTTTCTAGAAAGGGAGTGAGAGGATATTAGTTTTCAACAGCTTCTAGAAGTCCTAAAATAGAGCAGAACTGGGCCACAACTAACAGAAATTGAGGCTGCTCGCTGATGAACAGAGGCAGTGCTGTTGGGAGGGAAGGAGCTTTGGCAGAGGGCTCTTCCCACAGCTTTCCTGTAGTTACTGGAGTGAATGACTTGGAGCTGGAAGGATCCTGGGCTCCCCTGCCAGAGTACTTGGAGTTAAGCAGAATGAGGTCAGCTTAATGTGGTGGAATTGTTCAGCCAGTCCAGTGGTTTTCCAGGGGCCTGAGTCAAATTTTCTGAATGCATGACTCTGGCAATTCATAAATTTTTTGGCCTTTATAACCACCAGCCACAAACAGTGTAAAACCCACTTTGCATGTACATGTGGACCTGTGGAATCACAGCCAGCAAATGCCACAAGAATGGATTGGCAGGCTGGTGCTTCCATGGGAGGGCACAGACTGAACTGAGAGATGTTTCTGCAAAGGCTTTTATTTTCTACCTTTTAGCTTCTTAGAAAATTAGCAAGGGAGAAGTTTGGTTTTCTTGGTGCTGCTGAACAGCTGGGAGACCCCCAGTGCTTCTGCCAAAGGCTGTGAGATCAGCAGAGTCCCAGGTGACAAACTGGGCACAGAAGATTGACATTGTGATAATGGCAAGTAAGACATAATTCTGTGGAGAAAACAATGTTTGGATCCCTAAACAAGGCTGGATGATACTTTTTTTTTTCCTCAAATTGTCCTTCCAAGGGATGTTTGACACTGCTTCTGTCCAGGGGATGAGATATGTGTGTTTTGTGGCAATTCCTTATACCCTGACCTGTTTGTTCTGCTAACAAGGTACCTGCCTGGAGCAGCCCACAGCTCTCCTCCAACCCTTTGAAAACACAGCACAGGGTGGCTGGGGCACCTCTGAACAAACTGGTTATCCCACCTGGATAAAAGTCCCTGGATCTGATGGTGTCGATGCAGCCTGAGGGAACTGGTGGGGGTACAGAAAGCAAAGCAGCTCCAGCTGATTTTCAAAAGATTTCTTTGAACATGGATTGGGAAGGGTCCCCATGTCCTCAGTTAAACACAACTGCCCTTTTTGCAGGAGGGTGGACCCTACTGGGGTCCCAACTGTCCCTTTCTGAGAAGGGCCAGCAGTAAAACAACATGGAGGTCCAAGTTCCTAGTTTACCTAGAGATTATTCTTCTAAATACAGGTTTGAGCATAAAAGCCAGGATCAGGTGTTATAATTGTAGGATCAATTGTTATAATGTGTAATGGGGAAATCTTTTTTGGATGCCTCTCTGCCACAGTTTTTACTGGTTTTCTCTTTTCCTCTTCTTGTCACTGCTGCTCCCCAGCATGGGTCACCAGCAGGCAGCATTTCCTTCTCCCCACACGTTTCCTCATGTGTCCTCCCCTAGCAGCTGTCACTCTCCTAAGAGAACTCACACACAGCATTTGCTTTGTCTTCAAGGAAAGCTTTTGGCAGACAGGCAGGTGAAGTGTGATCCAAAATCCCTAAGAGCAAGTGCAGATCTTTCCTCTGAGTTCAGTGAGCTTTGGATTGTGCCCTAATGGAATGAAAACTTGGCAGCTACAGACTAGCTGTGACTTAAGGAAAAAGATTTCAGCAAACCAATGGTGACTGGAAAAGCTTGAGCTGAGTGCACGAGGCCAAGCTCAGGAAGGAACAGAGAGGTCAGCACTGGTGCCCAGAAAAACACTGGTAATGACAATAGTTCTCTGTCAGAGTTAGGGCCATGTTCAGTCAATTAAAAGTGACAATCAACCTCTAAGGTGCTCAGCTTTCAGCCTGCAACAAGGCTGGGTGTGTTTGTAATTCACCTGTATTAATGGTAATCATTTGAAAAATTCATCATCACAGTTTCTCACTTTGGAATCAATGCAGCTTTTAAGCCAGAGCTGTGAAAACCTTATCCACAGAAAGAAAAATAAAAAGAAAAGGTCAGATTGATGCAGTTTTAAAAATAAAGCTTTTGGATGAGGATGTATGTAGGTAACCTCACCCAAATATTCACTCCTAAGGGAACCAGTTGTGTCATTTGCAGCCTAACCTATCCCCTTCTGCACAAAATAGTGTGAAAAGAGAAAATGTGTAACATTTTTAATTCCCCCTCTTCAAAAGGGAAGCCCTTTTTTTACCATCAGATTGACCTGATGGTGTACTCAAGGCTGATATGTCTTAAGCAATTTTACGAATTTAATCTAACAAATCTAATCAAGTTTAAACTTAACAAATGTAATCACAATTCATCCCAAGCTCGTTTTTTGTCTTCCTTCCTCGTCCTCCCTATCCTGTCATCTGGATCATTCTGAGTTTTTCTCCCAGAGTATTTTGCTATTCCTAAAGGCTCAGACAGATGAGAGTTTGTGGTTAAAGAAAATCCGTGTATTCACTGGGGATAGATGAAAGCTTATATGGAGCTATCAGCTGTCAAGGATAACCAGTAACATTCTTGTGAGGGGAAAGGGTAGCAAAAGGTATTAAAGATTCTTTGGGTTAAAAAGAATTGGAATGTGATTCATAAATCTGCCATCCATCATCTTCAGCTCCCTATCCCAAGACTCATAGCAGCTTTTACAGGCTCCTTGATGACGAGATCAAGACACAGTGCTGGGTATGAGACTTTGGCACCCAGCTTCTGTAAGTGCCATCAGAAGCCCCATCTGTAAAGTTCTGTGTGTTCACAATGATAATGAGCATTTTGCTCTTCTATGGAAATAATCTCCATTTTCTCTGAGACTGAATGTTCAAGAAAGAGGAGAAAACATTCATGATTTCATGTCAATTCCTCACAAAATCAAATATTGTTATATTCAAGGTTCCATGCGCAGCACAGGTATTCCATGATATATATTGGAGTTTTGCTGAAAGTAATTTCAGCTCAGGTTGAATTCCAGGTTCCCATTCAGGAAAGTGATGTCACATTGTAATGGACTTGAGCACGTACTTTTTGGACTTTTGGAGCAGTATGAAGGCTTGTCCCAAAAATACAACAATAAGGGGAATCTTCCTTTGCATTTGACATCAAGACATCAAAGGCTGGGGTATAAATCTGCTGGTTTCAAGCTGAATTACAGCTCTTCAGCAATGCTGCAACTTCCCAGGGGCACTCCCTGCTTCTCAGAGGAAGGGGAACAGGCCCTTCTGTGGTGCTGTGGATCATAACTAACTCACAAGAGGAAAATCCTGAAGTGAGTCCTGAAAATGTCTGAACTGACAGCTCAGACTCAGGTGTAGCTGTCTTGTCTGATAGAGCAATTCTATCCTTTGATGTTCTTGTGCTTGATTACAGAGGACTGTGCAGGAAGGACAGCAGAGACTCCAGCTGTCAGAAATATTTAGAGGATGTCTTGAGAAGGAAGGGTCATTATCCAGAGGAGGTGAGCCTTGCAGGGTGGAGGAGACCAAAACCAGGCATAGCACCTGGAGGGAGACTTGAGAAGGACAGATACCTGTCAGATGCAACCAGAAACAGAAATTCCCACTTGTCTTTAATTAAGCCTCTTCCTGTCCCATCAGAGGGAAATGGGTCTCTTGGCAGTAACAGGAAGGAAGTAAGTCAGTGCCTCTGCTGTTAATTTACTGTCCTCCTGGGACAGACATGTCACATGTGCATGGTTTGATAACAGGCATCATCCCATGAGGAGGTTCTGGCTCTTCACAATATCTCTGAAAATGCCCTGAAGCTCATCCAGAGGCCCTGGAGCATCCCCTGAGCAGAGAGACCAGGACTTAAGAGGACAGGAACTGGGAGAAGTACCTGCTCAGCCCCAGCTGGTACCTGCTACCAAACGTCTGTCGAGCAGTGATGGAAAAACCATGCAGCATCTGTTTTCCAGAGGAGAGCTGTGCATGTGAGCCACAGTGTGCAAGGGCTGAAATCTCTTGATTAAAACATATGTTGCAAGAAATGAGCAAAACCCTAAAGTAAACAGTTTACACAGAGGCAAAGCATCTGCTGATTGCTGCTATACAGAGGCAAAATGAGGCTCTGTTTGAAAATGGCCTCATTTTGCCCTTGGTGCCTTTTTTTATACAGTGGAATAACTGACGCCTCACCAGGCAGAAAGCTCCATTACTTATGTTTCCACTGTGCATTTTCTTTCCCAAACAATGTTTGCTGCCCCAAGAGCCTAATTATCACCTAAGAGATGTTAACAGCCAGATCATTGGAACTTCGAAAAGGTTTTGATCAGATACAAGCACGATGTAGTTTGTATTTTGGTGCCCTGTATTCCAGGAGCAGCTGGTCTCCTGAGGTAGGAAAGTGTGGACTAAGTTAATGAATTTAAATATGCTTCTGTTAGATCTTTTAATCATGAATGTAATTGCATCTGGTAGTCTTTTTAATTTTTAAATATCGAGGATGTGATTGGATTTCTTTTTCCTTTTTTTTTTTTTAATCATTTTCAAATCTCTCACTGCTGTTCCTCCCTTCAATGAATTCTCCAGAAGGAACACCTTGTCTTTCCAGAGTGAACATTACGAATCTTTTCTGTGTTAATTATTTCACTATATAATTTTCTGCATTAACAGTCCTCCTTCTGTCCCTCTCCACAACTGCTTCTGCCTTTGTTGTGTCTGGCATGAGGAGCACACACATGTAGTAACAGGTACACCAAGCCTGAGCATGGGGTGGGAGGAATTTACCTTTGGAATTCACCTTTGGAATTTACCTCTGATACATACCTTTTGTGCCAGCTCTGGCACTTGTCTCTAGGCTGACTGGAATAACAGGATGCACAAGCACCAGCTCAGAAAGATTAACAAGGGAATCTTTCAGAAAGATTAACAAGGGAAGTTTGAAGCCCAATATTTGTGTCCCACTGGTGACTGAGAGTGTTTCTACTGTTTGAGCTAACTGATAATAAAAAAACATCACCAGATTAAATGGAGCAGACAAAGGAAGCAAGTGCTGGCAGTTCTGTGATGCTGAAAGCTTTCCAGATCTCTTTCTTTTTCATACATCCTCTCTTTAGGATGAAAAAAAAGGCAATACACCAAGCTGAGATCCCCCAGAGTATTGAAAGAAATGGATTGCAATGTTCCTGCTACCTTCCAGCTCCCATTGGCAAAATATTCAAAGAAAAGATAAATTATTACGTGAAGAGACAGGCAGGGGATTGAATGACTCAAAGCTGTAGGATATGGAGCCTCATATAACAAGATCACCAGTTCTCATTCACCCCAGGTTGGTGGTGCCTGAAAGCCTCTCCAAGCTCAGCAGTTTGCCAGAGTATCTGAAAGAGCTAATGGCCCCAGCCCAGCAGACCCCAGTGGGCAGAGACTTAGCACAGCATGCTCCAGGGATGTGGATTGCCACACACTTACTTCAAAATTTACCAAACACAAGGAAGTTTTTCTCTGTGATAATTGTTCTTACCAGGAGACTAAGCACATGCCTGCATTCAGGCTGTGGTTATTTCAGTGGAGCTGTGCTGATAAACCCTTTTTGGGAAGGAGTTTACACAGGCAAGGATCCTCTGCTCCATAATTTAACCCATTTCCCTCGGACAGAATAAGCCATACCCACAACCACACAGATATTGCTACCCACAACCACCCAGATATTGCTACCCACAACTTTTTGCTGGCATTGCTGTTTGGCCAGTAATGTTCTTTTATTATTTACCTCTCACAGTAAAGCTATGCCAGCAAAACTCTTTTGTGTATCCCAAGCTTATGAGGGAGAAAACGCCTGTGTACATTTTTTAAAGGTGGTGTTTCTCAGTCAAGCCCGAAGCAGAGAGTTAAGCAAAAGGCTCAATAGGGACAGAACTGCAGCCTCCCAAGGCAAAGGCCAGTGCTGCGTGTTCCAGTGCCACATCCCCCGCAGGCAGAGGGCACTCCGGGCACAGCACTGCTGTGAGCAGGGCATAGTTGTCCCACTGGAAATGGAAACCCTCGGGGAAGGTGCTCCAGAGCCTCTGGGAGGAGGGCTGTGCAAGCAGAGGGTTGCCTTGGGAGGATGCTCCTGTGCCGGCTCGTCCCAGCAGGGATGCGGGTGGTCCCTGGCCGGGTGAATTCACGGGACTCCAGGGTGGCACACGGGCATCGCTGCGGAGAAGGAAACAGCCACAGTTAGCAATTCCCGGTAATTAAATGAGATTGCACTGGTGGCCTTACAGTGGCAAATCCCACGGGAGGGGAACATGCTGAGGGGAAATGCTCCCATCCACGGCGGGCCGGTGCCATCTAGTGGGAACGTGGCACAGCCGGGGCTTCCCCCGGCGCTGCGGTGTCGGGGCATTCCCGGGCTGCAGCAGGAGCAGGAATAGTCCCACCGTGCACTTTCTGTGCGTTCCTCCGGCAGAAGGTTTTTCCAAGTAGAAAGCAGCGCGTTGGGAGATGGCAACATGCACTTTTAAGTGCATGATTAGACTTACCTGCAGTAGAGCTGCAGAGGAATTTGGCAGCCTTTTGGCCAGCTGGAACACCTCTGGAGTCCTTCACATGAAGGTGAGGGAATAATGTTGGCCTGTATTTAAATTTAAAAAAAGTCTTTCAAGGATCTATTAATCAAAAATCAGATTTTTAAAATCACATTTAACACATTGCTGCTTTTCTGGTAACCATAGGGCAAGGAATCCCGTTGAGCACCCTTGGAAGAACCCAAGGTTTGTCAGGGCAAAATATCCCTTCTCCACAGTGCAGGGATGCTATCTCTGTGAAATACTCACTTGATATTTCATAACTCTCTCAGCCTCACAATGCACAGGTCTGAGGGATCACCTAACAGAGAAATCCTGAGGCTGCTGAAGTTTTGTAGACTCAAATGTCCATCTGAAGTTGCAAACCACGAGGCTGATTTGTGCTTCCTGTGAGTGCAACTGAGGGGAAACAAGAGGATTCCTGTGATTAGAAATAGCTTTGCTGTTCCTTGCACCTCTCTCAGCAGTGCCAGGGACAGGTCACTGTCAGAGACAGGATGCTGGCTGGCCAGGACAGATCAGTGATGGATTTGGAGCAGCCCTTTCCAGTTAATGAATTTTGCAGTCTTTGTTAGCTTCCTCAGCATGGTGATTCACTTAGGAGAGAAATTGTTTCTGTGAGCTAGACCATCACTCTGACAATTCCTGTTGGGGATGTCTGTGTGCCTGCTTTAAATGAACAGTGGCTGCTGAGGCTGGCAGGGAGCACTCGTGCTATTTGGGATGGAATACCCACACTTTGTACTCTGCACCTTGCATATTCTCCTTTTCTTTAGGAAGCAGTTTTAAGGAAAATGTTAATTGCAGGCCAGCTAATTCTACATTGTTTTCAGGCTCAAGCAAAAGAAGCCCAAACCAAGAATCAACCTACTGTTTTCAGGTCAATAATTTGTGAAAAATGACTAATGATGCCCATGCAGTGTCCCGTGGTGCTGTGGGGCAAGGCTGGTGTTGGTTACAGAGAACATAATGAGCAACCCTCTCTCCATGGGGCTGAGCCCCTCCTGCCCAGCCTGGCTCTGGTGGTGATTTTAAGTGCAAAATCCCAGCAATTGTTTCCTTGGGGCTGACTGGAGGCAGTGCCACATGCAGAATGCACTGCAGCTTCTTGATGCTGGCAAGGCCTGAGATCAGCTGCTGTTCACTGCACACCCTTTGATGGATTTGTTGCACAGAGCTTTTAGTAATGTCTTGATTTCCCAGGAAATGATGTGTTTCAGACAGAAGCCAGGCAGCTTGTTACTCCTGCCAGCTGGTAGGGGGGTGGGTGTGTGCATATAGATATTTGATGTTTAATAATTGAAACTGGATGTATCAAGGTTGGCAGCATGTCTTTCAGCTTTAAAGACAGGGTATTGTTAGAAGGAAATGGGATGTTTTCTTGTGCCAGAGACAAATTTTTTCTCCCCCAGCTAATCTTGGTGTCTGCAGCTGCCGTGTCAATATCTCCTCCTGAAAGGCAGGGAATGAACTTCTGAACATCTGTAACAGCTACATTAAGTGGTGTGGTTTATTGCAGAATTATGGATGATGATGGCTGGGTTACTAAACTGTAAATCAATCAAAGCATTTTGATGATATTCTAGATCATGAGAAAGGGACTCATGCTGGAAGAGACAGTGATTTATTGCACCAACTGGTAACACATTCAGCCCCAGTCATTTTTATTTATAATTACTTTGAAAAGATTTCAACCCTTCATTAAAGCACATTAAAAAAATCTGTAATGATGATGAAGTTTTGCTGTAATGAAAATTGATGCCCCTGAGCTCTGATTTCTGGTGATAGGAAAGTGAAGAATAAGGAACTTAAGATACACAAACTTCACACTAAATTAGTTGAACAATTGCCTTTGTTTAATTGTCTTTTACGAGCAAATGAAGGGAGCTTTTTTCTTTTCATCCTTAAATCTGTTCCTTTGAAAGCATCTCACACTATCTGTAGTTTTGAACCATGAAACCCGGGATTTTGAATGCTTTAGCAAGTCATCCATTTCTGAGGCATTAGCAACACAGAAAGGATTTATTTCAATCTCTGCATATGATTCTTTGATCTGGGGCTTACTTAAGTGCATTCCAGTGCAATTAATTAGGAAAACAGTACAAGACAGTGGCAACTCCAAGTGATCTTAAGTATAAAAGTGACTGATTAGTAGCTCTGCTTTCTTGAGGATTTTCTTTAGCTGCTTAACAACATCTGCTATTCCTGAGCAAGGGAGAGTCAGTTAATTGAGGAGAGGGAGCTTTGGTACTCTTTGTAAGCCACTAGTATGACTATTCACAAGAAAAGAAGGCATGTGGGAACCTCCCCCAGCACTGATTTTAAGGAGCTGGTAAATGGAATTAGGAGCAGTCCCCTAGCTGATGCTGTAAGGTGTGTGGCAGGCTGCAGCTCAGGCTGATTGCTTTGCAGGGCACCAGTTGTTCCCTTTTCCTGGCAGCCCAGTGTGGCTTGCAGAGCTCCTTGGAATCCAGTCCTTGCACTGAGCCTGCTTTCAGGGATGGGTTCTGCTGCTGTTTGTGTTTTCTTCCTTGGAATGTCTTGTTTCTGGATGTTGGCTGGAAGTTACAGCCTTTACTTGTATGTTCAGGACACGTCAGTCCAGTTTAAAAACCCTCTGCATCTCGATCCTGTTCCCAGAGTCTTCCTACTCAGACCAATAAAAGTGGCTGTCCATCAGTTTTTGATTGGAGCAGGACTGATCAATGAGCAGCTCAGGGGTGCTGTGGTGCAGCTGCTGCTGCCTGACACAAATATTGCCTCCCTTTGCCAAGGAATTCAATTGTCCTGCATAAGCGATCAATATCTGCTCCTCTGCCTACTCTTGCTCCCTTAATCTTTCTCTATAGTTTTTTTATAATTTTATCTTCTTCAAGGAGCCGTATTTCCTGTCTATCATGCTGTTACATTTTCCTTGAAACTTTTTTGAATCTCACAGCCAGTGGAGCTCCTGTGATTCACAAGAGGAGCTGACTTGCAGTTCAAAAGAAAATGCAAATTCCAGCCTATCTGCTTTATTTACAGCTGTTTCAAATAAATATCTTTACATATTGCACAGTTACTTCAGCTCTATATCAGCTTGCTTCTGGTTTTCTTTTTTTCTGTTTGGCAATATTCTGCATCCTGAAGTGTGCAGGCATCACATGCAGAAATAATGCTTTATTAGTTATTCACTTGTTTTGTTCATTGCATCCATCTTGACACCTGGGGAGGCTAAATCCCTGGCATTCTCTCTTCCCAGGACACATGAAGCTGCACAGATTTCTGTGCAGAACCAGTGCAGCTCAGCCCCAGTGACACAGCAGAAAGTTCCCTGACTTGGCAGCCTGCACTGGGCAGTTGTGTTAGGGGAAAAGCACTTATTCCCTGGAGCTGGAACGAGGCCCCAAATGCTTTCCACTTATCTAGTGGTGGGTTGAAAACTGCTGTCCTGTGCAACATGTCCAGTAGACATTGATCTCTGACACAGATGAAAAGTTCAGCGGCTCACTGCAAATGTGTCATTAGTCTTCAGGGATTGATTTGTTACTTGCTTGGTTCTAATGTGCCCACACACAGGATGATACTCAAAAAAAAAGGAGATATAGAAACCTTCTAGCAAGTTTTTTATAGTAAATATGGGTATAATGTGCTACTATGTTTTGTAATGCCAAAATCAATGTAACTGAAAGTCTCTGTGACAGAACCAGTACGTGAAAGGAGTGAAAATTTTTCTGTCAGAGAATGGCCATGTTTGTCCCTCGCGAAACTTCGTACCTTGCTGACAGCAGGGGCAATAATAGAAGCAAAGGAATGCAAAGAATAAGCACAGGTTGCAGTCCACCTTTCTGCCATCTGTTCCCTGCCAGCACTGATGTAATCCCTCTGGCACTGAAACGTCCCCCTGCCATCTGTCAGCATTCCGATGTGCTATTGATCAGGGGCTTTGCTGAGGTCACTTAGGAATCACAACAAGCCTCCCAAAACTCAGGAAAGGTGCTCAATCAAAGCAATTTGATTTGTGACTTGCTGTCATTTTTGGTGCCTTGCTTCAGTAGAAGACAGCAGTCAACACTTCCTAAGCTCCTCACATGAGGAAAGTTATGATGGCAAAAGAAAGCGCTTGTTTATAAATGGTGCAAGTAACATAAGCTTTTAATGGGTCCTAGAGGAGTCCAAGGCTCCAGAGGGCTCTGGAATGCCTCTCTCTCCACCCCCTTTTGCTCCCCTCACCCTGACCCCCACGGTTTTTTTCCAAGCCTTTGTCCAATTTTCATCATATCTGTCATTTTGAAAAATGAGCTGGCGGTTCACTCCTAAGGTTCATAGTATGCCATGCATCTTTTTTTAGATTAACTTGTTTGCAAAGAGACAGTTCAACAGGAAATTCTTGTGCTTACACAGCAGTGCAATTTTTATGAAAAGCAGAGATGTTGTTAAAACTCATTATCTGTGTCTATTCTGCTAATTGGATATAAAAAAGTCATGAGACACGAGGATGATAGGAGCACGCTTGCTTCCTGGGTAAAAGCCTATTAGTGCATTGCTAACAAATCTGAGCTGGGGCTGAGTGTGTAGCAGTGTAGTATGAACACAGTGAGTGCCAGCATTGCACAACACTGAGATCTGAGGTAAAAGTCCACCTCATTTCATTTTATGGAGATAAATGGAGATAGTGGTCCTGAAAGTGTTCATTTCTGATGGTTTCAGAGAAATGAATGCCCAGCCAGAGCTACCTTGATGCTCCATTTGATTCCAGACATAAAATGCTCCCTTGCATTACCATCCATATCAATCAGGATGGAATAGCCTGTATCATTCTGCCTCTCCCAACATGGGTGTCAAGGCTCCACATGCCCTCCCAACTTTGTGACAAACCAGGTCTCACCCCTCTTGGAGCTGACTTTAATCCTTTGTGCTTCCACTCCAGCTCTGCTGCCTTTGCCAGTGTATTTCAGGAGGAATATCTGTCACAGGAACATAGACACAATACTATTCTAACCATGCTTTGCAGACCTTTCTTTGTAGACCAGCTTTAAATAGAGACACCTCACACTGTGCTACAGCCACCATGTGTGCAGACACAGGGTGCACTGCTCCTACAGATCCCAAAATCAAGGCTGTGCTGCTGCAGTATGGCTGGATCAAGCACACAGATTGACCTTTTGCTGGGTTTCATGTCTTCAGGTCTCTTCACCACCAGCCTGGAGAGGGCCTTGCAGTTGTGTTTGACTGTCTCTGGTGTTTCTTATGCTGTGACTCAGCCCATGCATGACTTGCAAACACCAAAAAGGAGCTTTTGTTTAAGATTTTTGAGTGGATGGAGGGATGGGTGTTTCTCTCATGAAATGCCTGAGCTCTGCTTGCTCTTTGGTGGTTTTTTTTTGCTGTCAGACTCTGTCATGCTTGCACACAGCCCGTGGTGTTTGGTGCACATAGGTGCAACCCACAGGAGCTCTGCTCTCCAGTCAGGCTCTGCAGTGAGATCGTCACCCTGTGATGATAGGCTGCATCACCAGGACTGCAAACCATTCCAAATTGCCCACATTTTATGAAATACATGGGTGAAAAGAGAGAGGTGTGGCTCTTCTCATCTGCCTCAACCTCCTGGAGCAGCCTGAGCATTGCTCTGAATTGGCCCATGGTGAAATCAGCCCCCAGGATGAGTCCCTGAGTGAGGATGTGGACGGTGAGCAGAGCCTGTGTGAGGCTGTTGCTACATTTCCAAATGTCCTGCCTTTTAATACAGCCAAGTCCCAAGAGCAGAGAGCATCAGGCAAAACAAACACAATTATGCAAAACAAACCTGGTTCCCAAAGTGAGCACTGACACCCCCTCCTTTCCTGGCAAAGAAAATCACTGCTCTAGGTGTTTACCCAGTCTGAGAGCTGCAGGATTGGGTTTGCTATTCAGTTTCTTGGCTTTTGGGGTTTTGTGTTGCAATCTTTATTTAAACACAGAGGACAGAAAAGAGGTTTGTTTTGTTTGTTTGTTTGTTTGGGGTTTTCTTTCTGTTTCTATGACTTTTAAAGGACCGAAGAGTTTATTGTGTGTGAAATGCAGGAAGAGTCTAAATGAACAACAGATGAGAGGAAATAGACTGGGGAAAATTAGGGCTATTTGCTACCAAAGGAAGTAATCACTGCACATGTATTAAATTCCAATCTCTAACTGAGAATGTGCTTGTTATGCAAGAAATCTGACTGTAGAGAAAAACAGGGAAATACGTGGAGTCTTTGCAAGGTTAGGCTTTAAAAGTGGTAAGTGTGGGTTTGGTAAATAAGCCAGGAGGCAGCTTTTACTGGAGTGGTGGCTGGAGAGTCAGCCAGAGTCTCCCTTGGTAGCAGAAGGTTATTCTCTGTGCAGAAGGGGGAAACTGTTCTTCATACACCTGCTATTTGTAGGTAACATTTAGGATGACTTTATAATGACAGTATCAATTCTTCATGGACTTTTATCTGCCCCTTTCTCAGCTCATCCATCATGACCCACCTATATTTCTTACTTACCTGTAGGTCCTTTCTGGGCCTGTTCCTTGAGGACACACAGCTCATTTTCAGTGGAGATAACCCTTGCCTGGCAATCCCCTTCAGTGTTCCAGCCAAGGGAGGGTTTAGGTGGTGGCAGTGGAGGTGCTGAGTGCTCTGGTTCTCCTTCCCTTGGTCCCTGCAGACTAACAGCAGGGCAGCAGTGAAATGCAGAGTGCATTTCACTGCTGGGAGGCAAAATCAGTGGTTGTTTCAGTGATAAACTACTTACAGTGAGAGCCAGCATGAATGGAATAAGGACCCTCACCAGGGATTTGTGGAGTGTGCAATACACAGGCTTGACTTACAAGGATGCCTTAAATCAGCCACAAATTTGACATTGCTACATCTTTAAACAAAACACAATGTTCCTCATTATTGCAAGATGGCAGACCCCCTGCTCAGTTAATTCAGCAAAGATACAGAATGATTTTTTAATTTTTTTTTCCTTTCTTTTAGCTGTAGAAGAATTGTAGCCTGAGGGAATGTTGTTTTGACAGATTGAGGTTATATGGCTGAAGCTGACCTATGCAGCTTCCTTCCCCTTCCCCCTCCTGGCAGGCAGATGAAGCATTTATGATTGCAAGTGGCTAGCTGTATTTTGTTCTTTATCTGATGGAAGGCCACCACAGTAATCAAAAAGGGACTTGTTAAATATTACGTTTTTCCTGTGAGGAATGCTTGGAAGCTCAGTAAAGAACTTGTAAAAATTAAAAATTTAAAAAAAAAAAATTGGCTATGTGGGAGGAAGCATTTAAGCACAGGAAAGAATAGGGAATTGCACAGTCAAATAAGCAGTTCTTGGCAGAATTTAGAGACCAGCAGCAGTAAGAAGGATGTGGAAAAAGAGTGGAAATGAACTGAAGAGAAATGATAGCATCTTACTTAGAATCTATCACTTATTAGAATTATCTTGACTGGTTATTAGCAAAAGAGAAGGAATTGGGTTTTTAAAGGGAGAAGGGTTTCATTTCCCCTTCATTAGCTGAGGAACCTGCTGACAGGAATTAAGACAGAACATTGCTAAGTGGCAGCCTCAGCCACGCAAGAAAGGGTTATTTTTAACCCCGAGCTGCTCAGTGACTGCATTTGGAGCATGGCCCTGCTTAAAAAAAAAAAAAACCCAAACTCTGCTGGCAAAACTAAGGCTGCTTTGTGCTGCTGTGTGAGAATGGGAAGGAGAGGTCTGGGTGGGAATCCTGTCGGGCAGTGGTGCCTCTGAGGCCTGTGTCATGAAAATATGCCTGCAGTTAACTATTGTCCTCTGACCTCAATCCATGCTGAAACAGGGGCTTTGCATAATCATGCCAGGAGACAGCTCCTGCTCCAAAAGATGTTATGTTTTGAATTTCCAAAACAGACAAAGGAGACATTGTCAGCCCTTCACACATGGGAAACAGAGGCAGGGAGAGAGAGATTTGTCTGGGGCAAGCAGGCTAATTTTGACAGAATGGGCACTTAAAGTGAAGTTTCCTGAGTTCGTTTGTGTGTTATGACCACAAGATTGGCCTTCCTTTCTAATATTGGATTTTGTTCTTCCTGAAACTTCAGTTCAGGTACGGGGTTGTTGGTCAAAAACATTATTTTATTCTGTTCTGTTTAATAAATATGCTGGGGACTCCTTGCTTGGACACTCTGCAGCTTGCATGCAGGTCTGAGTTGCAATTTTGCAACTCAGTGAGCTTCAGATGGATTGTCATGTTGGGACTGCTAGGAGCAGCAATGGAAGAAAAGGCAGAGGTGTGACTTTGTCTTCTGCCTGTCTTTGTGCCCTTGGGGTTCACAGCCCCATGGGTGTGTAGAAGGGGAGCCTCCAAGAGCAGTAATGCTGTTCTGCTCTGCTTCGTGGGGGAAAAAAAAATCAGTATTACTAACTCCAGCATCCATTTGTCTTGCTCAGGCTTGTTAAGTCCAGAAAGACCAGTGAGATATGACACTGCATGACCAAAGTGGGGCTGCTTGGGCTTTTTATGAGGCACTGTTGAGTGGAACCATCTGGGCTAGGAGAAGACCACACTTCTGAAATGAGCCTTTAGGAACACCAAAGTTAAGTGGCTGTCTGGGACACCATGCTGAATGAAGGGCACTCACAGCTGTGTGGGGTTTATGGGTTTAGTTTATCTCTGATGACAAAAAAAGAAAAAGTGCTAGTCATGTGGTTCCTCATGAATTTCAAGCCACTGTTGACAAGTGGCATTGCCTGTGTTCTCAGCCATGCTGGAAGAGAATTCCCCCAACCTTCTGACTGCTCGTGGACTATGCTTTACAGTTACCTAATTTTTTATCTAAGCTTAAAGGCAAGCCCAAGTTACACTTCAAGAACAGAATCTTCAGTATCTGAAGTGCCTTGGGTGAACACCTGCACTGTCATCCCTCTGATATCCAAGTGGCTCACCTCTCTGACTCCTGAGGTCTCAGTCTCTTGGAAGGTGTACAGCTCACTTGCCTGAGGGCTGAGGGAATCTGTTCCTTGGAAACTAATACCTTTCTAGAAGGCTAAATACAAATTTGGGAGCATAACTTTCACTGTGTCAGCATCTCAACTTAGGCAGTTAAAATTATTCCTTTGCTTTAAAGTCTCTGTTTTAGTTGTGTTTGTTAGGGTTTTTTTTTTTTTTTTTGGTTGGTTTTGGGTTTGGTTGTATTTAATTATTATTTATTCCCTATTGGGGAAGCTTCTTTAAGTACTTCCAGCGGCCTGGTTCCAGTTTCCAGAGATAAATCTGATTTTTGTGTTAGGAGGTGAGCTCTTTCCTTTTCTGTGTGACAGACCTGGAAAGGGGCAAATTGGATTCAGTAGAATTTCAAAAACTGTAACTTACTTTCCTGTGCTTTCTATTCATTAAGATGGATCTTTGAGAAAGATCACTCATGATAAAATATTTACCAGGGTGTTGCATCAATTAAGGTAATAGCTCTTATAGTGCAGGTGTGAAGAAAGAAATACTTGCTCCTTAAACTTTTTCCAATCCATGTCCTGTTCAATGTCTCTGTTTCAATGGACTCCAGAAGCTTTGCATGATATTTATTAATCTGATTTACTGACAGTCTCCTAAAGATTAAACAGAGAGAGAGAAGATAAGCTGGATTCAGGCTTGCAGGAATCAGATTCATGCCAACTCTGATACTTGTATTTGACTTTATGCACATCATTTAATATTTGTGGTTCCCCTGTCTGCCAAATGCAGATACCAATTCTTCCCTTTTTTCCCCATCCTTTACTTGTGTAGATGGTGTGTTTGGACAGGGATCAGCTCCTCCTTTGTCTCTGCATACCTCACACACAAATGAATCCCTGATCCTAGGGATCAGGGAGAAGCAACCTTGTAGTTGCTTCTGTAGCCACAGAATAATAAATGGCTTTGACCTGCTCAGTGAAAAATGCACCCTTTGGATTACATTGGTGAAAATAAAAAGTCCACTGCAGTTCACAAGTCAAAAGCTGCTGATAGTGTTTAGCACCAATGGCTGTCATTGAACATCTGGCATTCATCACTGCTTTCCTTTCCTTTCCACTGCTGTATTTTATCCCATCTACTGGAGGTTTCTTAGCTCAGTCTGTACAAATTACAGCTGCCTCCCTCTCAGTCAGGGCAGTGGAATCACTATAGGCTGCTAGGTAAAGGAAGGAAAAAGAGGTGGACGGAAGGAAAGTGTCTGCTCCCCTTTTCATCCCCTCTCTCTGTACACAGACAGTACTGGACAGTATTACTGGACAGCAAGATACTCTTACTATTGAAGAGAGAGGCATTGGTGTCCAAAAATAGCAAATGTCTGTACCAGCCCTAGTTATGAAGGCAGAAATCAGGAGAGGAATTGGAGCTGGAGTGGATACCCATTGCCATTGTTGCAAAGATCAAAATTGACTGCTTTGGAACAGCCCTTCAGCAAGTTTATAAAGAATTAGGAAAGTAAACATTACTTAATATGAGACTTCCTGGGCAATGGCTTTGATGTATTATTTTAAAATTAAATTGCTCTTATTGCAGAAATTTAATTTGCTACTAGGAAGAACAATACTGAAGGTGCTAGGAGAACACAAGTGTGTTAAAATTAGCCATAACAGAATACTTTTACTAATTTTTACCTCAAAAAATGTTCACTGCCATCTCAATGGCCTTTCCATTCAGTGTTCCTGAACCATGGCAATGAGCCCTAGCAGCATTCTGAAGATGCATTTCTGATGGGGGCATGAATCCTCCAGCACCCCTGTGTGAAACACTTCCAGCTGCGTGTGCGTGTTCCCTGCCAAAGCCAGGTGCTTCCATGTGTGCACAGTGTCACACAGCCCCATGCCCTGCAAAACCATGCCAGCTTTAGGAACCAGAGAAGGTATTTCCTCCTTCCAGACACACAAAGACCCCTCAGTCCCACGCTGCTGGCAGTTAGGGAAGAAAAGATCCATTTCCCTCTGTGTGGAGAGGGCTGTTGCAGGCTGCCATGTCTGTCAATCCCAGAACTTCATGGGCTGAAGCCAGAGGGTCTGTGTTAGAGACAACTGTCATGGTTTCAGTTCTAGGGACAGCTTGTATTGTTGGGGACTTCATTATACTTAGAACAGCAAGAATGCCTCATGTCATTATGTGTGTTCTTCCTGGCTGCCTTGCGTTTCCCTTCTATTTAGTCTCGTGTCAAAAGTGTGTCTGAAGTTTGTTTGATTTAATACCAGGTTGACTGAAATGGGAATAAATTATTGCTGGTTGTCAGCTCAGCCTTCTCTTCCTGCAAAGCATATTGCATTCCTGATTTCCCATTGTTTTTCATTTATGTTCCTGTGGTTTTATCCTGCTACTCACTGCAGACTCTCAGATTTCAGCTCAGCAGCCAGATCAATCAAGCAGTGGGTGTCCTGGTCAGCATCTGCATGGAGTGGAAGTGAGATAGGCCCAGCTCACAGACAGAGAGGCTGCTGGGCTGCCCTTCAGAGCAGGTCCTGGCTGGCACAGAGGGCACACAGTGCCTGGTGGGAAAGGCCAGGCACTGCCAGGAGCCACAGCTGCTCTCTGAAGTCAATAGACAGGTTCAGTCCTGGTGATTTGTTCTGACTTTGTGGTCTTTTGCTGGGAAGGAACATCCTGGTGGTGGTGCTGCTACATGGCAAGGCTAAAATGAGAAAGAAAAACAAGGTCTAATGTTGCACAAACTGCTTTGCATGAGATATTGCAAGAAAAAAGATAACCCACAAGTACAGTGGAATGGATGATGTGATCCATTGGTTTAGTCTCAGATTTTTGCTGTCTGCACTAGACCTCTGCTTGCCCAGCATCTGTCCTGTTACTAGCAGAATATTCATTCCGTTTTCTCTTCTCCTTGTAGAAAATTTTACTACATCACCCTGCTGAGAGACCCCGTGTCTCGTTACCTCAGCGAATGGCGTCACGTCCAGCGAGGAGCCACTTGGAAGACCTCCTTGCACATGTGTGATGGCAGGACACCAACCCCTGAAGAGCTGCCCTCGTGCTACGAGGGCACGGACTGGTCGGGCTGCACGCTGCAGGAGTTCATGGACTGCCCCTACAATTTGGCCAACAACCGCCAGGTGAGGATGTTGGCCGACTTGAGCTTGGTGGGCTGCTACAACATGTCCTTCATCCCGGAGAACAAGCGGGCGCAGATCCTGCTGGAGAGCGCCAAAAAAAACCTCAAAGACATGGCCTTCTTCGGCCTGACAGAATTCCAGAGAAAGACTCAGTACCTGTTTGAGAGGACTTTCAACCTGAAGTTCATCCGGCCCTTCATGCAGTACAACAGCACGCGGGCGGGCGGGGTGGAGGTGGACAACGACACCATCCGCAGGATCGAGGAGCTCAATGACTTGGACATGCAGCTCTATGACTATGCAAAGGACCTCTTCCAACAGCGCTACCAGTACAAGAGGCAGCTGGAGAGGATGGAGCAGAGGATAAAGAACCGGGAGGAGAGGCTCCTCCACCGCTCCAACGAAGCGCTTCCCAAGGAAGAGACCGAGGAGCAAGGGCGTTTGCCCACTGAGGACTACATGAGCCATATTATAGAGAAGTGGTAGCCTAGGCAGACTTTTGTATTAATGACGTTCTAGGGTTTCCATATCAAGAGGTCGTGGAAGTAAAATTGCAGGAAAAAAAAAAAAAAGAAAACAAAAAAAAAACAAAAAAAAAAAAAGACAAAAAATATTTTATTTAAAAACAAGTCTGTAAAACAGAAGATAGATTGCTTCCTTAAGCATAGGGTCTTTTTACTGTTTCTTACAAGACCGATGAGATTCTTAAAAAAAAACAATAAATACATAAAAATAAAAAAAGGGGTCAACATTCTAATGCAGAGATAAAAAATGCACAAATGCAGGTACCCACTCATAAGGCCAAATGCAGAAGAATGTTTCTTATCCTCGCGATTTTAACACAAATGGCAGAAGTAGGATTTTTAAAAATCTGTTTATCCCCTGAGCATGATGATCTAAAGATGCATAATTAAAGAACAAGGAAACAGAGGTTTTCTGTTATGGGGGAGGTGGGATGAGAATTGCACTGTTTGTCAGTAACTGTTAATGGTGACTAAGTTGAGGGTGGGCCATCCTGTCAGGCTGGGATCTGAGCACACAGGCAGTCACAGCATTTCAGCTGGCAGCCACTGCCAGAAAGTAGAGCACCATAAAGAAAAAAAAAGAAGAAAACCAGTCAGGGGATGAGAAACATTAAAGCAAATTGACTATGGCCTGGGAAATGTACTTAGCACAGTGGTTCTGATTCATTGCACTGGTATCACATATACATACGTAGCTTCATCGCAAAAATAATAGAGAATTCATACACAAAACTCCCAGATTTGTTTCCCAGACAGGTCCCAAAACAAATTGAAAGCCAACATAGACTCAAACCTGCACTCACATGTTACCCTGTCAGCTTACACCACTACCATGCAAGTCACCATCAGTACTGTGTGTTAACAGCACATGAAAACCCTATCCTACATACTACAAAAAAAAAAGGAAGAAAAATTTAAATAGTCCTTCATAAATCCGCACAAAATTCAGGCCCTGCAAATGATAAGTCATTAATGGGAATGTGGCGAGGGGGTGATTTTGTTTTGTTTGTTGCTATGTGAAACAGTGACCCAGAATAAGCATACAGACGTACTCTAGCTGTATTATTTCAGTTATTTTTACTTGCTTTTATCAAGAGGTAATGGGCATCAGCCTGCTTCCAGTGAAGTCACTAGAAGTGATTTAAGTGGGAACAGGATGGGGCTCTCTTCCAGAGCTGTGAAAATTTCTGACTGTGGGTCTGAATTAATTATGAGACAGTGTGCATTGTCTTTTGGCAGGGTGCCTGTTCTGCAGCCCTTACTTTAAATGAACAAGCTGTGTCCATAAAAGTGGAAAGGGGAATCATGGATAGTGTTTTTTTAGTCTCAGACCACTCTCAAAGCAGAAGTCTTTCTCTTTCAATGCTGGTTTTTAGGGCCTCATGTAAGTTTAATCCTCCAGTGTGGGGACAGTCTAACCAGGTTCTGCTTACTGACTTGTGAGTCACAGAACAACAATGACTTCTCTAATTCCTCTTCCCACTCACCAAATTAAAATATGGCTTTTTTTTTTTTTTTTTTTTTTTGCTGTTGCAAGCACTTCTTTGTTTGGCTGGAAGCATGGAAATGAAGTAGTTTTTGCCTGGTTCATGTCTCCCTCAGTTATTACTCAGCCTGTAAGACCTGAACCAGCTATTGTTTAGGGTAAACGCTGAACCAAATGGAATATGATTTGATTTTCAAAGGCCACGTTAACTGCAAATCAAATATGGCATTGAAATCACTGGAGGAGAGGCACTGAGAGCTGATGCACTCAACTTTAGCATGTCATTTTTACAGCATCCCTTTCCCATCACACAAATCCACTGATGTACTGCTTGCTTTGTATTTTAATTCCTTCTCTGCCTCTGTGCACTCTTTCCAGCAGTTTCAAGTTGAGACTGAGTTTTTGCAAAGGAGGGGCTTCTTTGTTCACCTGTGCACACCCTGGGGCATACACGTTGCTTTTGGAGACATTCTTCTCCTGAAGAGCAAAGACAACTAAAAACTTCAGAAAATACAAAGAGCACTTAGGGCTCAAATACAATCCTGTTACAGCCCTGAGCCAAAGTCCACCAGAGTCAGAGGATGTCCTTCCTGTTGATTTCAGGTGGATTTTGGTCAGGTCTGCATCCTGCTGCTGCAAAGTGCACAGCACACACCTGTCTGCAGGCACAGCAGGACATTGTCACCTGCACACTTGGCTGGTACCAGTATGTGCTGCTGGTGTCCATGTCTTTGAGGCTGTGTCAGTGCTTCTGCCACAGAATGGCTCCCCTTCCCAAAAAAAGGGTAGCCTGGCTGTAAGCATTTCTTCCTGGATGACAATTGGGGAGCAAGATGAAGCAGTATTTGGTGGTTGGCCTGGGGGCAGAGAAGGTATCACAAGCGCATTTGCTCATCTCAGAATTCCAAAACTGTATTTTAAAAATGCAGCTTCACAGGCTGTTTACCCACAAAACCAGCACACCAGAGATAAATAAGCAATTGTTGTACATGCACAGTTCCCACCTTTCCCCAAAAGCTTTTCAGGGTGTGTCCTGTGCCATGGATCCATAACGCACAAGGGGCTTCTGCAGCTAATCCCTGTTTACATCACACCGCTGGGACTGTGTGTGATTCAGACCAGTATTGTGATTAGGCTGTGTCTGCCTGAGCTGTTCCTGTGTCACAGGCTCTGAGTAACCAGCTGGATATTAATGAATCTGTCTGCAGGGTTGTCTAAATCAGAAGCAGCCTCTGACCTTAGAAGCATGTCAGTAAAAGACCTTGTTCCAGCATTTTCTTTGTAATGTATTGCAGTAACGAGGAGAAGAAATGAAATTATATTGAAAACTGTCTTTGGTTAACAGTTTCATTTCAACCACAAAAGGAGGGCTGACCTCACTTAGTACTGAGGCAGAAGTTTCTAGATTTAAGTCCTGCACCCAGGAAACACCTCAGTTTTTCCATCTCTACACTGGGAGTAACAAATTTCCAGACTCTAAAAGGGTACTCCGAGGTATGAAAAGTATAGGGCACTTTGAAACAGATTCTGAGTAATGGGAGTGAACAGAATCACCCGAAAGCCATCCCTGACCCTGGCTGCTGTGCTGGTCTGCTTCTGGCTGTAAGCCATGTGTTAATTTATTTGAAGTGCTGTGTACCAGAACATGGGTTGCAGGACATACCTGGCACTATCTTCTTCCTTTTGGTGGGTGCAAGGGAACTTTTTTAACATAATGTGAATGTAGTTTTTTGTGATTTCTACGTACCACACTTTGAAGTGGTACTATTTCTTTTCTTTTTAGGACTGATATTTTGATGCTACAATAACATGAAAAGTGTGTGTGTAGTTTTAAAAATGAATGGAGAGCAATGGCTTTGAGGCACTCTGGCAGAAGTAGTGGCCAGATAGTAGATTCTTGTTCAATATCTGCCCCTTTCTTCCAAAATGTTTTTTCCTGTGACTTTTTTCCAGAAACACCAAGACCTTCTTCAGTACATGAAGTGTTTCTTCAGGGGGTCTGTCAGTGCATCATGATCCAGGTCTGGTTAGGAGAGTCCTGGGAGCAGTGCAGGCAGGTGCAAGATTTGACTTGCTTCTTAGGGGCTTGGTGACTTCTTAGGGCTAAGAATTTGCTTTTTGTCACCTAAACAGTGTAAACAGCACTGCTTGGTGGGTGTTTTTGCTGAAGAAAACATTTTCTTGCTGGTTTGTCTCATCCTAGTTAGCTCTGTTGAAGGAGTTTGCTTTCCAGACAGTCAGGTGCCACCTTGTACCCTATCCAGGTCACAAAATGCAGGATTGACTGGTGAGGTGGCCAGCCCAGGCTGTCACAGGGTTCCAAGTCATAAACAACAAAAAAAGAAAAGTCAGCAAAGGACCAATGTGAATTTCTGGCTTGTCTGAATTTCTCCCTTTATGCCCAACCTTTTGGAATAAATGAGGAGCACTTCAGTTGATGTTTTTGCACCCCACAGTCCCTTACTTGCTTACAAAACTGGGATGACAATGAAAGCAGCATAAGAAAGATTCCAATAAGGTTTGAATCCTCTCTCCCAGGGCTGTCCTGTTAGAGCAAAAAAGAGCAGTGCAGTTGCTGAGAGTGTGACCAAGGCAGGACTCCCCAGTGGCAGTACAATTAGGAGGTTTTCCCTCTGAGCCCATCAAGTCACTTCACAGAGGGCAGTGGAAAGCTACAGAAGGTGATGACAGCAGCACAGGGCCTGACTGAGCTTCATATCTTGGGCTTAAAAGCATCTCCAGTGTCTTATTGGTGTTCAGAGTTACCCAGACCCCCTCCTATCCCATAGACTTTGCCAGTCATCAAAAGAAAAGGGTAGCACTGCAGGAATTCATCACCCAAACTGTGCATGACACTGTATTCCCAGAGCTGTAGCTTGGCATGCAGCTGGCACTGCTGGATTCAAATCACAGGGCTGGCTGCCTTCTCACTTTATTCTTGTTTTCACTTTCACTAATATCAGCAGATCATGTTACAGAGGCAGAAGTGACCAGGGGATTCTCTGCCTGATCAGGAGTATTCCAAGCCTTTATAGCAGCAGCTTGGCTGAGCCAGGGCACACAGTCTGAGCTATCCATGGCTGTTTGTTTTCCCCCATCCACAAGAATTCTGCCAAGGTGAATGCAGCCCTGATAAGCACATGGGTGTTAAAGCCTGTGTTGTCCCAGCTCTGTAATTCTTAGCCATGCAAGCTGAAAAAAAACAAGATGTGCAAATGAGTCTGTCTCCTCAAAGTCCCACAATTCCCCTTCCCTGTTCAGTTCCCCCAGGTGTCAATTCTGGAGACTGAATTGAGAGAGTTGTACTATAATGGATAATTTTATATTCAAAAGGTTTACTGAGCATGATTTGTTTTGTACATATTGGAATATGATTTAACTTATTTTATTGCCCCTCTTAATCTCTTTTTTTTCCATAAAGAGAAGACAAAATCCCCATCCTCTCTCAATGTGAAGTTCCTCTGTGTTTATGTGTAGTCTGCCAGTCAAACAGGCAACAGGCAGAGGATTTCTCACCCTCCCTACAGCTATCTGATTTTGGTTTTCATTGTCATTTCTATTCATCTGGGACTTTGCTTATGTTGTCTCTTCTTTCCTCTCTGCTGCACAGTCTGCACAGAGCAGGGGAAGGGCAATGCAGGCAGGATTTTCTTTTTCTTGCTCTCCCCTTTCCTGTGTGCTTAACTTACCAAGGAACTCAGTTCCTCTAGGAGTTGTGTGACTGAGGGTAAAAAAATACAACTGTCCCCCCCACCTGCCTTCCATCCTCCATGTTGTAGATCAGACAGATTCAGCTTCTCTGAAAGTGACTGTGGCTGGACTCATTCCATTGGGCTGAATGTGTATGGTTTGCACTTTTCCCCCCACTTCAGGAACTTAAAAACAACAAAAAATAAAAGGCAACTGTTTAACTTGAGCCGAGTAACACTTAAAGCTTTATATATTTATTTATAGCATCTTACAAAAAGTGTTAAAAGGTTTTTTCTTCCACAAGAAAAATAAAATTTTAAAAAAATCATCTAATTGTTTTTTGTCTAGATCAAGGATGAATGTTAGCAGATGAAATAAACCCTAAAACTGAGCATCTGTTGTGCGTGTTGTCCTTGCATTGGCCTTTGGATGATGTTTCAGTGTAATATGTCTTGGCTGCTTATTACAGAGAGATAAAGCTGCCAGTGCAGCTGATGGGGAGTATTTGTTTTCTGCTACAAAAACAGACTCCTGGACAAGAAATCTTCAAGCAGAGACTGCAGCCTGTTCTTTCCTATTGTTACATTTGAGCCAACATTGCAAAAAGCCCTTAAACCTCATGGAACTTGTCATCTAAAAATTACCTTTGATGCTGTACAGTCTTCTTAGTTTTCTTTTTCAGAGTCACTGCAATGAACACATTTGCAGGCAATAAATAGACGTTGTTACACCAAATATTACAGAATAATTAACAGGATTTTTTGGTTTGTTGCATGCTCAGAAGTGCTTTGCTGTGTGAAAACCTGCAGTTACTGAATTGAGCCACGTGCCTGTGTTATGTGGTGACAGTGAGCTGGGGTTAAGGGGATGATGATACAAGAATGGTGATACAAACATCCTGCGTGAGAACAGCAAGGCATTTATGCAAGTGTAGTGAGTAACAAAGCTGTGATTTTACCAAAGCATCCTCACAGCTCACACCTGGAGGGAGGGAGGGGCTGTGCAGGTGCTGCTGCAGGGCTCAGGTGAGTGATGGTGTGAGGGGAACACCTGTGAGGGGAGGGGACAGGCACAGACCTCAGCTCAGCCCCTCTCCTGTGCTGCTGCCACTGCCCAGCAGCTCTCACATCCTGCTGAGCTGCAGGAGAATCCCTCTGGACAGAGTGGTGGCCAAGGGGCAGACACAGCTTGTCTTGCTGTGTGGGAGCTCTGCTGTTCCTGTTTCAAAGCCCTGCTTGTCTCCTCCTTGACCTCTCCAAAAGCCAGGAGGATGCTCTGCCACAAGAAGTCTGGGCAGGTAAAATGTCTTAATTTGCACGTGGCCTTCCTACAGCACGTTTAAAATGGTTCTTGCTCTCCATGCCAGAGCCTCCAGGAAAAGGAGAGGAGGAAGGAAGAGGGAGGATAGCTAGCCAGCAGGTGGAAGGGAGGTTTCTGCTTTTGCAGAAGGGTAAAGGAGCAGAATGGGTGCTTGAAGGAGTGTCAAAAGAAGCAAAGAAATTACTGAGGGAATAACCTCCAGAGTTTTGGGGGGTTTTTTCTTGGTGACACTGGTGACTACTCAGTTTCTTTATTCTTCCTGTTCCTATTTCTGTTCTATCTAGTGATTTTACACTATCCAGCACTGCCTCTGGGGGATGTGCTGCCTCAGGTTTGTTGGAAAGTGCCCTCCTTTGCATCCTGCTGTTACCCTAACAATAAAGAGCCCCTGGATGTTCTGCTGCCCCGGGTGACAGCCTACTCTTGCTGAATGGAAAAGCTGATCCTGACTCTACTGGATCACAGGAGGTGGTGCTGAGATCTTGTCAGAGGTTGTGTTTTGTTTCTCTGGCTCACAAACTTACACAGAGCTACTTTAACTCTTTAATAATCCCTTTCTTGCCGCTGTCCAGAGGACAAGGTAAAGCAAAGCAAATTTCCTTTAATACTGTAATGCCAAAGCTTTTCCACATTGATCTTTGGGTCATACAGGTTCCCTTTTTGCCTTTCTGAGGATCCCTGTGTGGGTCCTTGTAAAGCTGAACTTCTTCCTTGTCACAGAGCAGAAAGAGAGATGCAGGTCCTTGCATAATTAAATGTGTACCTGGTGGTGACTGCATGTTTCTGTGGATTCTGCAAAAGGGGACAGATTTTAGGAGAGTCTCAGGCCTTGCAGTTTGTAACACTTTGTGATGCAGTACTTCAGTGGCACTTGGAGTACGGATATAAATAAGCTTATACACAGATAAAATAAAATGATGGGCTTTCTGCAGTTGGAAATGTTCATGGCTGACTTGGGCCCATCAGCTCCCCTCTTTGCTACAGGGGAAACCAAGGCACGTTCATGCATAAACTCATTAGAATATATTGTGGACTTAACAGCAAAGCAGATTGAGTTTTACTGTAGCAGTTATTTCATAAACTTCAAATAAAGGGGATGTAATCAATGAAATATTCATTAATTGAGCAGGGTTTAATAGATCATTGCTATGTATCTCTTAAAGCAATAAGAGGTTCAAGTGGGGAAAGCTTCTCTAGCAAGGCCTTGTCTGCTTAATTTGATCTGGGAAGTAAGTGGCTTGGAAAAGAAACCATGCATGTTCAGATTTTGCAAACATTTCTAAGCCTAAAAGGAGTAAGTGTCTATTTATTGAGGTACTGTAGCACAAGCAGGAATATTGTATGTGATACTGCTTGTTAGGGCTTGGAAATTCTTTGTACAAAGTAAATTTACTCATTTCTCTCTTTCTGGTGATGCTCTTCTCGTAAGATTTTTAACTTCTGAGTGCTTTCATGTCCTTGCCTTACTCTGGCCCACTCCTGTTCCTGCCTCACAGAAGGTTTGTCCCCAGGGATGGAGGTCATGCAGTATCTCACTCAGGACTCTTGTGACCTTTGCACAGGGAGCTGCAGAACTGAGATGCTTCTTAATCAACATCCAGCCAACAACACAAGGGAAAAGTTGAATACCTATCCTCTAGGAGCTTGGAATGGAGGAGGGATAGCAGTGCTTCGCAAATGTTTAGTGACCTAAATCTTATTTATATATTTATTTTGTTCTTCCCCACTAATGTATTCTATCAGATTATGGTCATGGAATCCAGATGTTTGTGCAATGAATGAGGAATATTGATAGATAATGAACATTTAATTCAAGTGGCTTTAACATATTCTGGTTATTACTGGATTCCATTTGAAAGTTCTTATTGACTTAAACCGAATGTTGTACTCAGTTGTGCTGTAAATGGTAAAGAAATTCCACATGGCCTAATCTAGTTAATTCAGGCTGGATACCTGATCCTCGAATGAATATGTGGAAACCACTCATCAGTTTTCTGGCACAGGCAGTGACAACACATATAAATCATACAGCTTTTGTGAGATGGTAAATAACTTTGCTGTAGAGCCCTTTCTGTGGGATTGGATTAGTAGTGCCAGACTGTTTTCTGAGCAAGAGCTCACAGCCAAGTTGGTGGATGCTAATATGTTTTGCATTCTACAGCAGCCCCCATCAGGACTGGTTTCTACTGATCATATGTTCTTTTCTTTCCTTAATATCAAATATTTTTATGCTAAGTGAGAATTTATAAACTGAACCCAATTAGCCACAACTTCATGTGGGCTTTTAAATTTGACTAGGTTAGAGAATGATCATGTCTTTTGTGTTAGTGGAAATGCTAAAGCAATGCTGCTGCTGGAGTTCATTAATGGAGGCTTTGTTCCCTGGCTGGAGAACCTGCGTGTTGGAAAACTGTGCTGCTGGGAGAGGTATGCAACCTTCTGGACTCAGGGATCTGCTGCTTTTTAGGGTTTTCCTCAAGAAATAAAAGAATTAAGGGTATGTAGTGTTCTGTTTTGGGAGCAGTCTGGCCTTCTGAAGCAGCTAAAATGACCAACATTCAGCTGTTTTAGAGGTGAAAATGGAGACAGGGGTCCTGTTGGAGGAGAAACATTTTGACAGGAGCAGCCTGGCTGATGTTATCAAGGGACCCTTTGTCACAACTGTTCCCCATGCCAGGCACAAGGCCTTAGACATGAACAGTGTCTCTTTTCCATGGGAAGCTAAACTCACCCCCCCAGGTGCCTGATGTCAGTTTGTAGGAGGCTCCAAGGGCAGCCAGGGTTCCAACTTGTGGCAGCTGGAATCTGGGAGAAATCCTGCTCCATTTAGAATTTTAGCAGGCAGAACAGCTACACAGCTATTCGTGTGTTTATTCTGAATACTGTTGTTTTCTCTCCACTGCCAATGCTCCTCAAAAGTAAGTGCAAAATCAAAGTCCTGGCCCTCATGGGCACAGCCTCATCTCTGGTTGTTTGTGTTGCCCTCAGAGAAAGACACCCATAACCTTTTGGGAGCAGTGTTTAATCTGAGGGCATAGCCAGGCTTTTTGGTTTTTATTTGCAGTGCCTTTATTTACGGATAGTTTTGTTTATTATATATTATATAAACATATATATATTTTTATAAAATATAAAAAATACATATCATATATTATTATATTTTTATTATATTTATTATATCGGTTTAGAGGTAATTTAGTGGTAATTTGTGCTATGTGCCTGTCTGCCTCTGTCCTAGTGACTGCAGTGTGCTGTACCGTGCCACAGGCAGTGAAAGGCACGAGTTTGTCCCAGGGAAGGACAAAGCCAGGATCAGCTCTGCCAAGGCAGCACACTGAGACAGGGACAAGTCTCAGTGGACAAAACCTCTGGCCAAGCTGAGCATTGTGGTGTGAGTTTTTTTGGGGACAGCAATGTCCTCCAGCAGGGATGGCTGCTGGCCTGCCAGCCAAGCTCTGGAGATGTGTGCATGCTGTCTGGATTTTGATATGTACATTTAAGGACTTTCACAAGAAAATCAAACCATACACCCACAGGGGCTATGTGGGGAGGAACAATTACAGCAATAAATAAAGATTTCTGCTTGCATGCCAACCCAACAGGCTTTACTGTCTCCTCATCAAGTGATCTGCCATTTGTTAGCAATTGCTTGTTAGGGCCTTTCTGCTCTAGGCCTGTTCTTGCTTTTGTGTATATTTTACTCATCTTGACAAGAGAAAAGAACTCTCTATTAAGGAAAGGCACTGGCAATTCACAGTGCCTGTAACATCTGTGGCAGGACTAGAATTACAAAGCACATGAGCATATTTCTTTTCCATGTTTGTTTTCTCTCTGTTTAGGAATTTCATTAGCTGTCTTACATTTTTTGGTTGTGGGCTATTTCTTGCCTGCTCTCCTGTGGCTTCTTTGTGAAAACCATTTGTTTCCTTCCTCATTCTTTCTAAAGGGGGCCTGCAGATCTCGGTGGGCCAAAGCCCACAGGAACTGGCAATGAAAGGATTTGAGTATCCTAGGGTGACTTTATGATGCTTGTATCCCCAATTATCTCCTCTGTTTGTGCTGTATATGGAGTTCTCTGCCTTTAAAACTGGTTCTGAGAGCCAAGCAGAGAAAGAAGTTGCGTGGAGCTTGTTTTGAAAAACAGCATTCACTCCTCTTCATTTTTTTCTCGGGACAGTGCTGTTTGACTGAGGCACAGACAGCAGCAGGACAGAAATCTTTTTTGCTTTTAATTAGTTTAGCTAGCTGAGGCAAAGAAGCTTCCTGGACTGCTTTTTTTTTTCTTTTCTTAGGACTGTTTAACCCTGCTCTGGATTGAAAAACCCAGAGGAGCACTGAGAGCTGTCACCTGTGGCCCACTGAGGCCTGGGCCTCGGGAGGGGTTGATAAGGGCCTGACCGAGTCGAGCTACACCCACAGCAAGGACTTTCTCAATTTGCCATCTCACTCCAGAATGAGAGGTTTTATTGTTTCATATTATTCATTCTTTGTGCTTGTGGGCATTTTGTTTGCTAAATAAATATTTTTTTCCACTTTTCACCGAAGAAGTTCTTTTCCCAGCCCGGCTGAGGGGAGGGGCCGTTTAGATCTGCTTCCTGGAGGGACTTTATTTGAGGGTTTTCTCCCAAATTTGCCCTAAACCAGGACAGTGAGGCAGTTGCCTTCTTGGATGGGAAGGTGGTATGTTCCTTATAGCCTCTATCATTCATTTCTCAGGTAGTCCAGAACAGCCTTTTGTGCATTAAAAGCACTTAGGTATGTTTCTCATCCTCCAAAATCTGGTTTTGAGTTGTCTGTGGTGTTTTCCCCTCAAGCTTTCCTCTCCTGCTGATGCTCAATTTCTTTTGTGCTGGCACAGACACCTCATGGGAATAACTTTGCCTGTAAGGTGTCTGATGCTTTCTGCACTTCCATTTATTCACTTACATACTATTTTCAGTAATTAAGGCATGATTTTCTGTGGCTGAAATGTCTGGAAAACTGGAAGGTGAGTGTTGGAGAGGATGAGCATAAGGGGATAAAGACCGACAAGCTGGTAGTCACCAAACTGTGTCACACTTTTCAAGACTAAGATGGAACCTAAAGCCCCTCGTGCTGGAAGAGAAGATGCTCCAGGATAAAATAAATGAAAAAATCACCTTGATTAACTGCCCATCTCTCCTCTCCCCTACTCTGTCTCAAGCTCTCTGCCACCTTGATAACCACAGCCATGTCAGGCAGCTTCCATTTAAATGTTGAGCATCAGCCAAATTATTCTTCCTGTCATATTTAAGGCCCCTCATATTGTTAAGTGGTGGTGTGTAGTAAAAAAAATTGCATCGAAATGTGCTCAAAACACCAACCTAGGAGGTCAGCGTGCTTTTTTCATTTGTTTTAGAACTCTGTTGTTTCTCCTTGCTAGGGATGTTTCGCTCGTAAACAAACAAACAAACAAAAAAACAAACCAAAAAAACCCCAAAGAAACAAAACAAAAACAAAACAAACAACCCCCCCCCCCAAAAAAAAACCACACCAAAAAAACCCAACCTTCCTTGTCTGGGGTTTTGATACATAATAAATGCTGCAGGTTTTCATTCATCACATTGTAGCATTTGTATCCTGCTTCATCAGATGTGCCCTCTTTGTGTCATAAAAACACAGAACACAGTGAGGCCCTGCCTCAGGGTAACAGACCATGAGAAAGGAGAATTGGTTTTGCCTCACCCCTGGGCTCTGGCATCATCTGTGGTTTTAATGGGAAGGTAGGGTAGGAGCTTCTCACTGTCAGCACTGTAAGGACCTGCAGTCTTGTCTAATTGAGAATAAGTAAAAGCTGCCTCTTGTCAGATTTACATTTAGTCTCCCCCAAAAGTGAATATTACTAGCTTCAAAAGATTTTCCTTAAAGTATATTTGAAACTGGCCTATCTGGGGCATGTAAAAATACAGAATTCCTCCTTAACATTATTGTCATCCTGTTTAAATGCCTAATTACCCTATCAGGCTTTTCTTATCTACAGAGCAGGCAATGAGCCATGATTTTGAGGGGACAATGATTTGATGACACTGATGGGGCTCTCAAACTCCATTAGGGTGCATGAATCACAAGTTAATTAGTCATTTTTCCTAATATAGTGAAGTTCTATCTTTAATCCTACAATTTCTGTCTCTTGTCAGATTTATTATTATCTCCAGATGGACTGCTCTGCCTCTTCCCTCAGAACTTTCTCATGCTATGAGGTAAAGTCTTTGTAGGTGTAGGAAATATTAGTTTCTCTTTTTTTTGAGTAAAAACTTTCCAAGGTTCTATTTTATTCCACACAAGTAACGATTTGAAACTACAACTTCAGGAGTTTCAACTATTACAGAGTTCCACAGGCAATTAGATCCAGAAAATTATGAGGTCTGATTGGCACTCTAGATAGAGGATATGAAAACCTGACTGAATCCCAGTTACTGGCATTGGAACATAATATAGAAGATAATTTTGATAATTGCTGCTCTCAGAGTGGAGGTGCCAAACCAGTGCTGCAGTGCAAGAGCTGTGGAATTTTAGGATCACACATTTTACTGACCTGTCCTTGCAGATGAGGGGCATGGGGCTTATCACAGAGGGAAGGGAATTTGGATATTTAGTGGAGAGCCCCAATGCCCTCACCTTGCTGCAGCTGCTGTCTCCTGCCTGCTGTTGTGCACTGCAGCTTTGCTGGGAGTGATGTGGGGTCTCCTCTCCAGCCACAATTTGGCAGGTTTTCTCATTTGGGAGGGGGGTTGATGATTTGGTTTGGGATTTTTTTTTTAGATCCTTAGGTAACAGAGAATTTCCTATACCCTGAGGATGGAAAGTCTGTAACACTGGTGAAGAATGTGGGTATTTCAATTTTGTATCTTTACATCATTTTGAAATCCTGCAATGGAAGGTAACAGGTATAGCATAGTTGGACAATCACCCTAAATCCAGCTGTCTGTTTTATAAACTTTATGGTGTGATTTTAGTAAGCTGGTAGGAAGAAATTTGTGGACCAGCTCTCAAAAATGTGCATTTGGGTTGCTTTTTTGCAAGGCAGAAGGAGATCTGAATTACTTCAAGGAAAGTGAATGTTGTTAGCTGGGCAGAGGGTGGGATGTGACAGGGGACAGTGTGAGGGAAACAAGTTGGAATATCATGCAGAACAGGAGGAAGAGTTGAGGAAAGGGAAGGAAGGAGAAGGTGGGAGCCTGGGGAAGCTGAGGGCTGCAGCTCTCCCTATGGATGTGGGTATGAGAGGGCAGCATGGCTGGGGGAGAGCTGGAGAGGAGAGACTCTAGAAATCAAACTGAGAAGTTGGGACAGCCCCAGCAGCAAGAGCTCTAATTGTAAAACTGCAGAAAAATAGATTGCTTCCATGATTTTGTTGGAGAATTCAAGCCCATGTGCAGGTCTGGACTGTTTTCAGTGGTCATGCTCATCCATGGCTGCTGACAGAAGGGGTGGGGAGCCAGACCTGGGTTGCTTTTGAATTTCAAGAGGAGTGATGAGAGATTGGGCATGAACCTGCTCTGTTACACAAACTGTGCAGCTACCAGCATGTCCAGCACAGTGACCAGTGTACTCAACAGCACGTTATCCTGCTGTGAGCTACCAGCTTATTCTGAGGTTTTTATCACAGCACAGCTTCTTGCAAATTAATTTTTCCCTGCTCCCTTCAAAGCTCGTGTTTTGTCACCTTTCAGTCAAAATTATCTGCTCCTTTTAATTACCCCCCTGCTCTACTGTTTGAGACTTGGCACAGCACGCAGGACTGAAGGAATTTCCAGTCCAGATTGACTCTCCTGGAAAAAGTTCATACAGAAATCAGGGAAATAAGTGAATTTTCTGAAAAGCAGAATGAGCCTCTCTTGTGGGAGAGAAAGGGAGTCAGGGTTTAAGCAAGCATTAGACAGTTCCTGCTTTCAAAAGTGACAGCTGAGTAGGAACTGCTCCTTCCACACAGAGTGATGAGCAAGTGCTCATGTGTTTTGTGGAATATATAATTATGGCTCATTGCCTGCTCTAGAGATCAGGTAAGCCATAATGTGGAATGCATTTGAGAGCATTTCCACCACCTTCACGTGAGGCTGTTCCTGCTGAAGGCTCACAAGGGTAATTCAGGGCTTCCCCCTGGAAGGCCCAAGGAAGTATTTATTAGTGGTTGCTGTTTGCTGCCAGACTTGAAAACACAGAGGCTTGTGTTCAGTCCTCAAAAGCATTCTGCTCAACTGCAAGCATGCTTAAAAAGGAAAAGAGAGATGAGAAATTGCTCATGCTTCTCTGTTCAGAAGTGTGCTGGTGAGAAGGAAAGTGATCTGCTCTGGTTGGAACTCCAAGGAGTAATCTCCTTTCCAGGTCAGGGAATTTCCCACAGGAGGAGTTTGTAGACTGCTGCTCTGAGAGAGCATCATGATAAACTGTGTTTTCTGAGGCCAGGGAGAGGTGATGCACTTCGCTTCAGGACTTTGAATTTTTTTTCATTTTTTCAGAAATCTTCAGGAAATGTGCATGTGTTGTTGTGGAAGACCACAACCGACTTTTTTCTCAAAAAAAAGAAAAAGTCATCCAGGAATGAGAATTGAAATGAAAAGACTTTTGGGTTGTAATGAGTATTTCTTGGTTGTGAATTCTGAAGGGGCTTGGAACAGGTGTAAGGACCTTTCCCAGAGTGACATCTCATGGATGCAGACACCAGAGTCCTGACAGGACTGCCAGAGGGAATCACACACAGTTAGCTGCTGGATGTGTGCATGCATGGCTGCCTCCCTGCCCTGCAGACCCACAGGCAGCAAGACAACTCTGCCCTGAAACAAAGAGGGAGGAGGAAGAAGGAAAAGAGTGTTTAAAAGTAACTGGAGTAAGTGACCTGTCTGGAAGGCTGTCTGCCCATCCATGAGCTGTTGAGCAACTGTGACACTGCTCCTGTGAGGCCTTTTTGGTCTACCTAAAAACAGAGGCCAGACAGAATTAAGGGAATAAAAAGCAGTTCTATTTATTGAAGGGCCTTCAGGTACATTTAAGACAGGCAAAGCCCACCCCAGGGGCTGCACCCAAAACTGAATGACAGGTCATGGGTTTTCATACTTTTATATGTTTGGTCCATTTGCATATTGGGGGTTAATCTTCCAATTACAGCTTCAGGTAATGAAGTCATTTACCCCAAGTTTGCTCTCCCCCAACTCCCTTTTGTTAACATTTCTCGGGGCCTGAGGCAGTGAGGTGTCCTTGATTCCCAGGCCTGGAGAGGAATTGTTTATTCTGACCAAAATGTGAGGACAGCAGCTCACATTGTGTGTGGAGTTTAGAGTTATACACTAAAGAATTGCAGGATTAGATAGATGATATATAGATGCAAAATAAAAAAGCTAAAATCCTAAGACATCACCCGAAGTACTCAGGGGCACAGAGCCATGGGAACTTGGCCTGCCAGGAAGGGAAGAGAGAGCAGGTCAGAACTGAGGATGAGATCCTGAATCCATCTATATATTGAGGCTGTCTGAAAAACTTGGTCAGTGTGGTCTCATGCAGAGCATCTGGCATAAAACCTGAGTAAAGTGTTTGGATTTCATGGTCTGTATAAGAAGATACAGTTCAGCTTTGTGTCAGCTCCATAAAGGGGCCTCAGATCCTGTGCACAGGGCACTGCAGAATTAGGTGGTGTTCTCTGCAGCTCTGCTGGAAAAGTTCCTGTCTGCACATCCAGTGAGCATTGTCAGGTCTCACAGACTGGGTTTTAGGAAACTCTTCTTGCCCATTTCTGTAATTCTGAGTTCTGCTCTCCCAACCAGTCTGAGACAAGCATTTCTGTTCCCTAGAACTTAGGGTCCTGATCCAAAGCTGTTTAAATTTTCAGGAATGGTTTCACTCTGTGCAAAACCTCCCTCTCCATAGCTGTGGATGGAACAGGACAGTTGACAGCCATTCCTTCCTAGGCTGGCAGGAGCAGCTGTTTGAGCACCACCCAAGGCAGGGGATGCAAATCTCCAGGACCTTCCATATTCCAGATTAGATTTGAAAACTTGGATCTTGCATTCACTTTTTCTGCCACTGGAGCCAAATCCCATATTGAGATTGCAGCACTTGCAAGCAATTTGCCCATCTTTGATGGGTGGGAAGAGGCTGGAATCAGCAAATCCTCTCTCTTAGCTGGAGTCTGGGGTTTTCTCTGGTGCCCACAATTCCCTGACTTCCCTCAGATGCTGGTGCCCACAGGAGCCTGACCAGACATGTGGCTTTGGACTTCCTGCACCATATTAAGATATAAAAGGTGCCAGTGTTACAGAGACAAGCTAGAACTGCAGCCAGTTCTCAGGGAATTTACTGTGCATCTTTATTTCTGGATGTTCTCTGCTGGGTTTGGATATGAATGCAAACAAAGCCACTGCTTGCTAGTGCCTTTGGTATGGAAACAGTCTGAAGCAGCAGGATTCAATTTTTATTTTTGAAAGCTAATAATTTGGATTTTTCAAGATCATTGTGTGCCACCATATGGCATGATCTAACTGCACAAGGAACAGGCTTGTGTTGAGTAACTCTGTGAGTCTTGGAGTCTGGGGAATTCTCACCAGACTGGGGTGTCAGAATAACCAGGGCAGGGTGTTTTGATGTCAGCACAGCTGCTGATGTGGTGGCACTGCTGGGTGTCTTTACCAAGACTGAGC
This sequence comes from Trochalopteron elliotii, assembly GCA_024734555.1. Taxonomy (NCBI): domain Eukaryota; kingdom Metazoa; phylum Chordata; class Aves; order Passeriformes; family Leiothrichidae; genus Trochalopteron; species Trochalopteron elliotii. The sequence continues at coordinate 1,236,479 of JANPWX010000233.1, forward strand.
TGCTCCTTGCAGGATTGGACTTCTTACAATTTGCACCTTCATGGGAGAGGTTGTCACTTTAAATGTGACTGGTTTAGATTGAAAAACATAAAAACAAGATCACTGCTGAGGGCTGCAGGGATCCCAGAGGTGCAATGGTTATTGAAGGCTGTGGCTCACCCAGCTGTGCTCAGATCAGGCTGCACCTCCTCGTGCTGTTTGCCAAGGGAAGGGTTGCAGGAGCTGGTGTCCCTACAGCTCACAGAGGTTGGCATGGAGTTTCCTAACCTGCCTCTGCCTTAACAGAGGGAATCAAACCTCCAAGCCAGACAGGCTTTGGCTGAAGTATTTGATGGGAGCATCTTTCTGTTGGCTGGATTGTAGGAAAAGTCTCCACAGGATGGGAAGGGTTCAGGGAGATCTGGGAGGTGTCCCTGTGCCTGCAGGGTGAGGTCCAGGCTGTCAGAGGTAACCTGGCCTTTCTGTTTGCTGTGTTACAGCTGAACACATTCTCCATTTATTGCACACAGACCTGTCTATAGCCTGCATTAAGGACATATATATGCACAGGCTTCACACATAATGCTGTACATCCAAGTCTTGGCGAGCACTGAGGGGTGAAAGTGAGAATTTGTGGTCCCTGGTCAGTGTGAGAGTTGAGCTCTGTGATGAAATCTCTTCCTGTGCATGACCTCTACACTAAACAGGCCTCCAATAATAGCTGGTGACAGGGGGTTGATGGTATCTTCACTAAGGGAAAAGAAACTAATTTAGGACAAAAGTGATTTTTCCACTTGTTACCTGATGAGCTGTGAAGTTCTGCTTCAGCCAAGTGGTGTGAAATTATTACCTTGAAACTGTTGATTAGACTGGGCTCTGGTTTTTGCTACAGGCTGTATGATAACAGAGAAAATAGACACCTGTTCTGGATCTGCTCTCGGGAGATGCTTGAAAAGCTGATGCCTGGTGGTGTAGCACTCAGCTCCTTGCAGATAAGTAATGGTTATCTCAGTCACAATTGTTTTACTGTTGACCTTAAAGCAGGGTCAGGTCCCTGGATTTCTGTTAAGTTACTTTGCTTTGCCTTTAAACTGTCCAAATAAACATTGTTTCTGCACACTGATGCAGCTGAGCCATAATTGTTAAATTTGAAGTTTGTTGGCAGTCTCGTGCTTGGTGTTACCATTTGCTCCCCTCCTTGTTAATTAACTCAGAGTTCAGTGACAGCTTAGGAGGCTTTCTGCATTTCCTATCAGAGAGTTGATGCAGCTCTGGATTGTGATCATATTTATCATACTTCACTGTATAATATTCAAATGTGTTTAAATAATAGGTGGGTGCTAAGTAAATGCTTAGAATGTGAATATATTGCATGACAGCAGAAAACATGACATATAAAGGGAGTTTTTCCCTTAGGCTGCTTATTTACAGCTTCAATGGAAGTATGAGTTGGTAATGCAGTGACTTGGATCAGGCATCAGAAAGTTCATTTGTATTCTCACTCTCAACTACAGGATTGCTTCATTTAATTCCTTGCTTTTACTTTAAAGGTTTGCTTCCACATTGCATCTAATTTTATGTAATTTTCAGCAGCTGTGAAAAATGAGCTTAGTCCCATCTCACCACCCCATCTCTGCCCTTCCACTAAAGGCTTTTTTGTTTGTTTTTTTGGGTTTGTTTGTTTCAATCCATGTGCTCCCACTTTTTTTGTACACAGTGATGTTGTGGCCTCAAAATCAGCACGTTTGGAAAGCTGCTCAGGCAAAAACAACCCCACCAAAAAAAACAGTTCCAAACATTTGTTCTTATCAGACCAGCCTGCTGAACCTATTTGCTTTCCAGGTGTGTAGTTAATGCAGTGGGTGAAAGAAAAGGGGCTGGGACGAGCTCTCCCTGGGACTATACTTGAAACAGATGGAGCTCAGACTGTACCTGTGTTACCCCATTCTGCAGTTCACTCACAGTGAGATGTTCAGGAGGGATTGATTTATATTTTGCTACTTTGCTAGTAACAATAAAAAGCATTAGTACAGTGCAGGGCTGGTAGTTTTTCGGGTTTTTTTTTTTTTTTGGTTTAAAATCCAAATTTCACCTTTCTAAAGCTAGAATGCCTCTATTTTGTGTTCCTGTTGTATGCTGAGCTTCTCCTTTTGTTCTGGACACCTAATTATGGTCACTTGTTGCTTTTATCTGAATGGAAATGATGTTCTCCATATTGGTTTTACCTTTTCCTATCCAAATGCTGAGGAGTCCTGAGCTGCTCAGGAGTTCACTCTGAGCTGTTATGGGTCACTCACCAGCAGAACTCTGGGCTATGTTTTGGGCTGGTTCTTTTTCCTCCAGGCATCACAAGGAAGCAGGATGGCGTTGTGTGGAGTAAGGCTTTGAATGAATAACCCTTCCTGAATTCCAGAGAACCTCTTGTGCCCCATGAAACTCCATTTCAAGTGCAAGAGGAGATGTGAGTTGGTGGATTTTATGGCTTGTGTGGGTGTGTGTTGGAATTCTGGAAACTTAGATTTTTGGGGTTTTAGTACATAGTAATACATGTGAGTCAAAATGGAGGGGTTTGGGTGTTGTCTGAGTCCTTCTTCACCTTCTTCTTCCTTCTTCTTCATGGGTTTGGGTGATTTTCTGTAATTGGGTGAAAAAGGTCTGCATTGTGGGCCTTGGGTTGTCACGATTGGGTCGAAAGTATAAATAATACAGGTGTCACCTCGTTATTGGGTAATTATCATTTAAATAACCTTGGAAAGAGTTAGAAGCTCTCCATTTTACCTCATATCTCTAACTTGCTAGTTAGAGCTCACAGCTCATGAGTTTGTAAATAGATAAGATACAATAAACAACCAAGTCTGAACTCGAAACCTTCATTTCCCATGTATCAATCCTGACCTTGGCAAGGAAAAAAAGGAAGCCAGAACCTTCACAGGTGTGCTTTTTTTTTTTTTTTTTTTGGTGTCAAACTCAACAGTTGAAAATATTCTTGCAAGTTGTGGATCCAAAAGGCTGCTTGAAGGACAGAAGAGGTGTTTGGTATGGAACTGTCTAGCCAAAGTTCTGGTGCTTCCATTCATGCCTCCTGCCAGCTGTCTGGAACTGACAACTGAGCACTGCCACGTCTGCTTTTCCTCCAGAATTTACCTCGAAATGTTGTTGTTGTTTTCTAGGTTTGAGCTAGTCTGTGTGTGTGGGAGGTGGCCAAGCTGAAGCAACTCTAAACCCAAGGCCATGGGCAACCTTTTTCTAGTTGTGGTGAGTAGCAAAGGTTCATGGGAGTTTGCATGTTAATGAAGTTGTTCCATATAAGGTTCTGTGTTTATGATTGGGCAGTTACATTGTACAAATATGGTTCTGTTCCCAGTTGGAGTTCCTGACTGGACCCTTACCCTCAGACCTACCCTGAATATTGTCGTGTTTTCCTCAGTTCTGGGTGCTTAGTTGGTTACCCCCACAGAGTTCTCCTGGGTTCTGTGCATGGGTTTGGAACATTGTCCCTATTTTCTTTTATCCCTTATTAAAGTGTTCTTTTTCTAGTGCCAACCATCTTTCCTGCTCCTAATTATTTTCTCACCACCCTCTGCCCTGAATTCAGGGGACCCAGAGGTTTGTTGCAGCTGCCCTCACTGTGACATATATGTACAGGTCTTAGCCACCATTCAGAAAAAGCCCCAAGTAGAATAAATTCAAGATGCTCACAAGGCCACAGTTACAAACAAAATTCAGTTGGTGTGACTGTGGATATATTATTTATTGCTATGCATTATTAATGACCTTGTAACACACCACTGACAGCAAATCAGAGCCAAAAGGGAATAAAAAAGGACATAAATAGTTGAAATAAATAATGTATCTGCTTTCAGGTCATGAGTCCATCATTTCAGCAATAGTGTGTTTCCTGGGTTCATTTTTCTATCTTTGTAGTTCAGTACTGCTTGTTTTCATTTGATCACTTGCCTTCTGCTACTAGATTAGCTAGAGAAGGCTGTGTGCTGCTTTTATAATTAGATGATGAATTAATTCTTTCCCTTCCTTCTGGTTGTGTTTTGGACTTCGATTAGTGGAGTAGCCTGGCTACTGATTTCAGTAATTCTTCAATTACTTACCTGTGGCTCTCCTGTGACACAAACTGGGAGCATGCAGAGCCTTTTTTTTTTTTTAATTAAAAACTCCAAAGCCTCTGAAGTCTTGCTAGAGAAAGCTTAGGAGACAGCTTGAGAAAACACTCCCCTCTGCTTCATGGGCACACCTGGGCTAACTATTCTGTGTCTTGGAAAGACATTTTGAGTGGCAGATTTGTGCAGTGTTCCAGGCATGTGACTCCTTGTCCCCTCCCTCCCCACCTCGGGGAGCTGTAGGTCCAAGCAGAGGGAAGTTTGGATCTGAGTTTGAATTGGATGATCATGACATGAAATGTTTTCTCTCAGATTCATCTCCATATTGGGCTCAAATATGAAAAAAGTAAGAAAAAGAAGTAAAACAAGTATTTCTTTAAAGTCCTGATTTTCTGTGGATGCTGTAGGGTAGTGACTGAGGGGTTTTGTTGTCTAAAGCAATTAATTTCTTCCTCCAAGTCTGGCAGCTGATGAATTTCTCAGGTTGTCTCTGGTCCAGGTGCACTGGTCAGTGCTGTAGGTGATGCTCTGAGCAGCTGCTGATTTACAGGAGCAGCTTCTCTCTTGTTCCCTGCTGCACAGACGTAAAAGCTCCACAGCCTTTCCTAAATGAATGAATGAGCAAACAAGCTGGACAGCATTTAGGTGGTTGCAAGGTTGGGTCCCTGCAGTAAGAGCTTTTTAATATCTCATTCCTTGATACCTTCACCCAGAAAATTCCTGGCCTTTGCTGAAGAGCTTTTAAAATCAACTTCCAGATGTTAAAATATTCAGTTTATGCTTGATGGGGCTGACTGTCTTCAGATCACATTTCTGCTTTTAGAATTCAGTTCTTGCTTTGATCAGCAGCACAGAGTGATCAGGTACATTTATTATTCCACGGATATGAGCTGGCAAGAGATTTTTCATGCATCAGCTCTGGTGGAGGGAAAACAGGCAAGGCAGGAACTGTGACAATGAGGAAGAGGATTGCATCTTGCTCCCCTGTGGGTTTGTCCAAAAGGAGAAAGCAGAAAGGCTTGGAAACTCAGGCAAAAATGTGGGAATTCAGTGCTTCAAAGTGTAGAGAGAACACATTGCAGCTCTCTGTGCCCCTCTGATGATAACAGGTACTTCTGTGACTCAGTCACTGTGTGCTCTCAGCTGCTTTGCAAACACAGAAGAAAGGGAGACACACATTCACAACACTCACTGTATCTCCAGTGCTCACCTTTAAAGAAACCAAATCTATTGGTTATATCAGAGAACAGAATAAGAGTCTGGAAAGTACATATTTGATTTTAAATCTTATGTTAGTTTTTAGGTTTAAAGTTATGCAGGCAGAAGTGTTTCTCTGAGTGGGATGTGAGACATGAGCTTTTCTTGGAAATAGGATCTTCCTGTAAGGTCACTCTTCTGCCCTTACATCTGAGTCTTTACTGCCATAAAAGGAAGAGGCAGAAGAGGATTCTTGAACTATGCAGGTGTTTCTGAATTACCTTCTAAAAGATTTCTTGCCCACTCTTGTCAAGGAGCTTGTGATAGTTGTGATAGTTTGGCTCCCAGGCAGTGGGCCAAATAAACTTCAACATAGTGCAAAGGTCTCTGTGTTGGCTCATGATGTGCATTAGAAAGTTTGTGGTAACTGAAATAAGAGTTTCACTTTATTTTACTGCAGTAAAAAAAATTATATTTTTATAAATATTAAAAATGTAAATAGATATAAATCTAAATAAATATAAATACAAATAATATTTTTCTAAAAATATAAGTAAAATATTTTTATTTTTACTGTTTATTAATAAACAGTAAAAAAACCCTCAACAAATCACCAAAACAGCCAAACAAAGGAAAACCCAGCCACAATAGGTCCAGAATTTGGCTGCTCCTTTTCCTGGAAGCACTGAGACCTTTTCAAGGTAACTATATTTAAATTTAATTGAAAAGCCTTATAATGTAATAGCAGTAACTCTAGTGAGTGATCAGTACTCATTGCCTGTGTTAATGTGAGTGCAGCAGTGAGGCACGTTTGGTTTTTGTTTTCTTTCTTTTTTTTTTCTCCTGGAAGGCCACGGTAGACCACATGGGAAAAACATCTTTCCCACTTTAAAAATTGCTGGAAATTGCAGGAAGGGGTCAGGAAGCACAGTGCAAGTGCTCCATCTACAGCTCAGAACATCTCCTGAGATCCTTGTGCAGTACACTCAGAATCCTTTTCTTTAGAATCTTAATTAAAGTCCCACACTGCTAAAAGGGAGTACCACACTCCCTTAGTGAGCCCACCAGTGTGATTCTGAGTAGCCAGCTTCCAACAGAAAATTGTGTTTCACCTACTATAAAACCACCTTTTTTTGTAAAGAACCTGGCTGGTTTATTCAGTGAGAAAGGGCTGGTGGCAGAGAGGGAAAAGAAAAAAGCTGCAAAAGTTAAATGTTGATGTGGGGAAGAGTGTGACACTGCTACGTGTGAGCTGAGGTGAGCAACTGGATGCTGATCTGCAACACTCCCTGTGGTGAGGTTTGAACAGAGAGTGAAAACCCAACTCATTCCATGTGATTTGGACACATTTGGGAATGAGACTTTGCAAAAGTGGCTGTGGTATCAAGGCACTGGCCTTGGGGACACAGGTGAGACCTTCCAGACCAGTAGTCAGTGATGTTGGGACAAATAACCACAAGATTCGGGAGGGCAAAAGCAGCCACTCGTTTCTTTTTGAGGCTTTTTTGAAAGACCCCAGAGGAATGGTGTGTGAAAACAGAGCAAAGTGTCCTCACAGAGATCTGAACAGATCAGCAGCAGTGAGTTTTCCCAGAAAACCTCACCAATGTGGCTCCATTCAGAGTTGGAGGCACATTCCTGGGGCAGGAGCATAATTCAGTCAGTAGGGCTGTTCACTGGCCTTGGGAGCTGCCAGCACAGATAAGGCTTTATTTCCCCAAGAGAGAAAAACACAGCCTTGAACACATCCTAAACACATCTAATTTAAGGACAAGCAGAAAAACATTTGGGAAAATGTTCCTAACTCATTAAGCTTTATTAGGTGACAGTGGCAAAATTGTTTTAATAAAAAGAATATGTAATAGGTATGTGTGTGCTACATGTAAAAACCTTTAAAATACCAGCTATACTGAGATATCTTCCATCACTCTGGTGCAACAGATGTTGAGCAGCTGGTATTTTAAGATTTTTCTAAAGGGACAACTCACTAGGTGGAATTTAGAAAGTCTGAAGAGATGGCTGGAGGAGTCACTGACCCAATGGAGTCAGTTTTTGATAAGCTTTGGGAGATAAGGCACATGTTCCAGAGAAGCTCAGCAAAGAGCTACTTGTCCAAACATGAATTTGGAACCAGAGGGGAAGCTCCTGGGAGATCAAGGGTGCCTTGAGATCTAAAATTACTCTTGAAGGCTTTTTATGGGACATAATTCTTGTCAAAGCAATGTAACTTTGAGGAATTACAGGTCTGGGATAATAGCAATACTGAGTGTAGACATAACCAGTCCACAAAATCCTTGTTGCTTGTACCTTGATGCTCCAAAATAATGTTCCTGTACTGCTGGGGCAGGTGTTAAAAGGATTAAAACCCAGTTAGCAAAGTTTTAGTAGTAACAGTTAGTGGGAATCCCCATCAAAAAGGTGTTTGAGATACTTTTCCCCTGCTGTGGTCTGTGCTGTTTGGTGCTTTCCTGGAGGTCTGGAAGCAATTGTGCTGACAGCTGCTGAGCAGCAGTGAATCACACCCAGCACACAAAATCCTGAGGCCTCTTTCTGCAGGGGAACCACAGAAGCATTTTTGGTAATTTGGCAAGTTTGAAACTGCACATTTAGGGGGAAATAGGGGGCTGTATTCCTATTCCTGAGGCAACAAGGAGTTCTGGTGATTGTTGTGGACAAAGCTTTGTCTTAGACAAAGTTAATGAGAAATTCTCAGTGGGTTGGGTGGAAGGATTCCTGTGGAGCTTGATGGTATAAAAGGCAAATACATAGAAGATGAGGGTGGATATACAGAAATACATATACATATAAACAGGTTTTCTTGATGCAGTGCTGATGAAATTGAATGTATCCAGTTCTGGTGCCCAGTTTTCATTTTATTTATTAAAAAAACCCAAAAAAATTAAAAAACACTCAACCAAGCAAAGGAGAAAATATCAAGACAACAGTCTAAAGGCTAAGGGAAATATTTTGATGCCTGGAAGTACCTACTGCACATTTATTGTAGTAAATAAACACCTAGATGGAGGGAAAAGGCTGGAGAATAAGAGTCTAAGAGCTGAGAGCAGCTCTTTCCAGCAGAGGAAGGAGATGTATGTGTGGTGGAAACCTTCCCCAAAAAAGGGGAAGCAAAAAAAAAAAAAAGCACCACTTTAGTGCTGAAAATTAATTTTAAGGAAATTAATTTTAAGGAAACAAAGGAGTTCTCTGTTCCATTGTATCTTTTAGGAGGAAGCCAAAAGCTGAACACAAGGTGACTCTGCTGAGCACAGGGGGAATGGTGAGAAATGCAGCAACCTTGGGTGAGAGGTCACAGCATGTCCTGGTCCTTCCCTCTCATCTCTGTGAGCTGGAGAAGGTCAATCCTTGCTTGGCTTCCTAAGTGGTGCTGTCAGGGAGTGCTTCACACACACACACCTTGCAGGCTCCTCAGATCCTCAGCAAACCCTCAGCCCTGAGGCCAGGCAGGTTTCTGAGTCTCCAGTTGCATTTGTGCTCAGGTGCAGCAACACCAGTGAGAGGAGGAGGATGTCTGGTGGCTGATGATGTTTCCTGTAGCCCAGGAGCAGGAGAGGACCCTGCTGTGCCATAATCAGCTGGATTGCAGAGTTCTTTGTTCCAGCTCCTCACACAGAAGAAATGCTGTTCTCATTCCCTCACCCATCTCCAAGCTGGCTGGTAAGGAACAAATTCAATGTATTCCAAGAACAAGGCAATTTTTCTGAGCAGTGGTCTTAATAAAGTCTAGGCAGCAATAAACCTTGGGAGTCAGAAGAGATTTTCCCAGTGTCCAGGTAGGGAATGCTGCTCAATTACCTTTGTTCCAAGGAGCAGCCAGCAAAAATGCTACAGACAGAGAGGGACACTAGGGGAGAGGTCTTCATCTTCAAGTCAGGGAAGATCCACGTGTTGACTCAGAACAGATGGAGTGTATAATCCATCAGCAGCACTCAGGACTGGGTAAATAGAGTTATATGGCAAGAAGGAGGTGGGCAGAGCAAATGGAGAGGAATTTCCTTATGGGTAGCTTTGAATGTTGGGATATTTACACTGTAGCTGTTAGCCAAGGTGGAAGCATGGAGTGTAAATCCAGTGTCAGAAGGAATTTTTCTGTGGTGACTTGCAGGGCTGCTCTGGGGGAGTGGCAGGGTTTGGGAAGGTCGGGTCCTTGAGGAGGCCATTGCTGAGGTGGGGAAGGCAGCCTGGAGAGTTTTGGTCCAGAGGGTGCAGGTTTAACTCTTTCCCTGGGCTGCATTTCTGCAGTGACTGCAAATCAGGCTGCACTTGCTGGACAGAGTGTGTGAGGAAGTGTTCAGCTGGTGAGATGTGCAGCTGTGGGGAGCAGTTCCAGGGCTGGTGAGGGTTGGTCCTGGCTCCCCTTTGTGGGTTTGCAGTGGCAGTTTGGGCACCTTCACTCAGCACCAGGGAGGGCTGAGCTGGCAGTCTGCAGAGAATCTCAGCCAGAAGCCCCTGAAATGGGATAAAGGGATTTCCTTGGTGCTGCAGACCCTGTGTTTGCTGGGGATGGGATGAAATCCAGTAATTCTCCAGGCAGTGCTGGCTGTCAGCACAGAGCTGTCTGCAGACAAGGAGTCCCTGGGGCTGGGGCAGGAAGGGCTGCTGCACCCAGAGCACAGCTGGGAATGTTGGTGTGTGCTGTGTCACAGCTCAGGGATGTTTCTGTGTGCACAGGAACTGTCAGGTGTGCCTTGGATGGGCCACAGCAGCAATTTGGGAGCAGGATCCCCTCAGGCTCAGCACAGTGTGCATGGCAGACTGGTGTGGGGTATCCCTGTCCCTCTGCCTGAGCCCTGGGGATAAGGGCAGCATAACTGTTGTTGTCTGACTCTGAAATGCATTTCAGTGACCTTGCATCTTGTTAAGTCAGTGCAAGTAATCACTTTTTTTAATAAGCCCATACAGGTAAATGAAAGAGAAATCTTAGTCTTATTTCTCTGCTATTTGTTTTTTAGTTAGGCAGGTAAATCTTCAGTTTGCCCATCAAAGAAACCTGTTGTATTAAGATTAATACAATTTTTTAAATTTCTGTAAAATAAAAAAAGGATTCAAAACTAATTTTTGCATTCCCCTCTCCCCCAACAGAATTTTTCTCATTTATGCAGCTCTTTTGGGGTGGAGGGTGATCAGTTCTTCAGCATTACATATGTACAGTTGCATGCTTAAATAGGTACTTCAAAAAGCAAAAGGGGAGGAGTGCAAAACACTGTTGAGGAGGTCACAGGCATATGGAGGATATTTATTCTTTTTGGCTGCTTCCTTTTTCCCTTTTAGTTGTCTCCTAGGAACTGAGCAAGTTGAAACAGTCACTGTAAGAAAACAAGTGCACGTCTCTGTAGCATTCCACTGGGCTTCCTGTGTCAAACTGTCCACTTTAGAGCCCTTTGATTAATACAGATGCTCTGGTAAAGAGGCTTTGAGAGTCCCAAAGGAGTTTGGAATTCATTCCCAACTCTGAAAGAACTTCAGACACACCTCTGGGCTTGGGAATATTTCTGGAGGATCACTTTCCCAGTGCTGACTGTGACGTATCAGTGTAAAACCAAATCAAATGAAGAAATGACAAAAAGCTGACATAGAAACATTCTTTTTAAGTAGCAGGAGGTAGAGTTCCAAACAAAAAGACCTAAAAGGCAGATTTATATAAAATTTTCCTATTGTTTAAGAGAAGTATTCCAATACCATGATTAACAGGACTGGCTGGGAGGAGGAATTGCTCCTTTTCCCTTCTTAGCTTTTCAACACTATCCCAACACTTGCACACAAGGAGTAGAAAATGTACTCCAAGGAACACTTAAAACCTCAGTTATCTGCCCCAAAGCAATGGGCAGGAGATTCATGGGTGAAGAACAGCAGAGGATTTATTATGTTGGATCTTGTTGCCACTGTTGTGGGGAACTCCCTGGGATCTCAGTAACATTCAGCAAAGAGAACTTCCCCTACCTTGGGTCACTTGGAGTTATTCCACACAGAGTTATGGAATATTCTTGAACAGAGTACAGAAGATTTGGGTAAAACCAGGTCATAATTTAAAAATTCTTCTGGTTCCTAAGACTGTTACTGGCTTTTTACTGCTTTGTACATGTCCCTTTCACTTTCTTTATAAGCCCATGTAGGTAAATGAAAGAGAAATCTTGAAGTGTTGTTTCTTTGCTATTTGCTTTTTAGTAAGGTAGTGAAATCTTCCTTTTAAAATAAAAGTAAAGGATGTTTCTCAAGTGTCAACTCCTCACCAAGAGGTCCAAGCTGCTTGTAGCCAGAGATGGGAACCCAGAAGTGGCTTTTGTAGTCTGAGGGATGCAATTTTCATTTTTCATTTTCAGACTGCAATCCCCCTTTTCCAATTATCATCAGTGTTACAGGACCAGGCCATCAGTGACAGCAGCAGCAGCAGCTCTGTTTCATTAAGCATCTCACTGCCAGATGCTTTCTGGATGGGGGTGACAAACTCTTTGTCTTTGGCCCCACGGAGTATCCAAGAGCAAACATATGCACAGATTAAAAAGAAGTGTTTATTCTCTTTTTGATTGTTATTTTTGAGTGGAAGTAAATCGTGGCCTTACGGGAAAAATGGGAATAGTTCACATTGAGAAGGATCAGTACCATGTGCATTTTGTGTTGTACTTGAGAACAGCTACAGGATTCTTATGAGTACTGCAAAGGTACAGAATCTCACAGTATCTTTCTGGGTTCTTACTGTATCAATTGTGAGTTAATGACTTTTATTTCTTTATAAAAACTGAAGAGTATGGTGTCTGTTAACTAGAGGCAACCAAAATATCCTCCATATCCAGCTAGATCTTATCATTAAAAAAACAAAAGGATGCAGTGTAGCTGTTCAAATACATACATTAACTATCAGAATGAAAGAAAACAAAATTGTACCTGACATTTAATGTAGAAGTATTTTCTTATTCAACACAGCATTTTAAATGTGCTTAATTTAAGAGGTTGCTTTATTCTCAGTCTTGTGGCTCCTAATATAATTTGGGGGGGAAAAAGAAGCCAAATATGGTTCTAGATAGGGAAGGGCCTCGTTTCACAGGAAGCTCCTCTTATTTGAGGGCCTGAGCACATTCTTGCCCCATCCATCCCTGGAGGGAATGGTGGTGAACAGCTGCTGCCACTTCTTCCTGTGCCATTCCATGTGCTCCAGCAAGGCTGAAGGGAGTTGTAGCTGAACACAGAAAGGACAATCTCACCTGTGCTGTCTTAGCTGCTTAAAAGAGGTTAATTGGCATAAAATGTAATTCATTTGTTGGCAGGTGTATTGTTTTTCACACTAGAAAAAGCTCCTGCAACTGTAAGTCTGCCCATCCTTAAGTGGAACAGTTTTGATGGGAAGCATAAGGCACCTCACCCATCATTCCCAGAGCCACCAGACAGACTATCTGAATTTAAAACCCCACAAAGTAGGAAATACCTAAGCTGATGAACTCTATAAGTTGCCCTTAATGTGTTTTTTTTAAGAGTTTGGGCCCTTCCTTCAGCTGGCTGGAGAAGAGCTGCTTTTTCTCTGAAGTCGTGCTCTGGAACAGTTTAAACACTACAATTTATGTGTCCTTTCAGATTCCTCCAAACCATGACAGGATTTGTAACACAGCAAGTCCAGGAGAATATCAGTACTATTGGGTTGAAGTTCTTACAGCACAAAACATTTACCTGTATAAAAACACTGGAGGCACAAAAACCAAAATAGTTTGGATTTCTCAAGGTGACTGTATTTTGTACTAGAAATCTCCTTTTAGTTTTTACATTTCAACTGTTCAACTCCTCAGTGTTACAGGGAGCAGACTGTTAACCCTACAGAATGAGGGGAACTGGGTTTGAGGGTTTTCTTTAATTGGTATGTTCATAGTACAGAACTATGGCAGCAGCATCTTTAAAAATGAAGACATGAATATGAATGATAAAACTAGCCCAAGGTAATTAATCCTTGCAAGAAGAGACCTTCTTGTCTGCACAGAATGAAAGCAAATGCAAGTGAAATATCCAGAAACCCCAAAATCAAATTAGGACAGTAATGTGTGCAAGGAAAAAGGATGATCAAAGGACTGAGTGGGAACTAAAGCTTAAGACCTATGAACTCTGAAGTTTTTATTGATGTGACAACATCCCTGTTTGAAGAAAAATAAAGTTAATGAAATTTACATGATGATAAACTTCCAAGCTTCCACAGATTTTTCATAAACAAGAAAAAAAAAAAACATTCATGAATCAGTGAACCACAGCAAAAGTAAGGCCCTACCAGTTTTGCAGACTGATTTACTCTTGGAGCAGGAGGAAGGGAGGGCACTTTGATTCAAGTCATATAGGCTAGGATGAACTCAGTGCCAAATTCTGTGTTCTGCTCACTTGGTAAGCTTAGGCATTTGCATTTAGATGGGCATTTAAATAGATTGTGGTAGCTTTACATTAAGCCAAACCCCAAAGTTGGGCCATGAACAAAGACAGGAAATAGAAAATCAAAATAATGCTGGTTTTGTTACAAAATCAAGGGCAGACTGAACAAATCCAAGAAATATTTTCAATGGTTTGAAAACGTGAAGGTGAAACATTGTCCCAAATTCAAGGCATAATTTAGAGCTTTATAATGTTACCTGGAAAAATTATGTCCATCAGATGAGGTTAGGACGTATGCCTGCAATTCCCAGACTGCCAAGTTAGATCTGAGGCTAAACTGGAGCTTCATCACTGGTGGAGGCAGCAGCAGCTGAAGGAACAGCCTGTGGCTCTTCTGGTGGATTGTGAAGTTTTGTTTCTGAGACTCTAAATTCCATCATGGGCTCTTGCATCTCCACCACAGGTGCAAAACACCAGTAATGCTAATTCCAGCAATCCAGATCCTATTTCATATGCAGAAATTAACCCAAAGGCAAGTAATAGAAATGCATACATCATCCCATTCAATTATTCAGCAGTTTTGCAGACACGCTGGAAAAAAACCTAGCTTCCAATATAAAAATTGTCTATGAAAGAGTCTAACTTGAATTTGTCTCCATGGATCATAATTCCACATGTGCTTCTGGATCTGCAGAAGAGGAGAGAAAAATGAGCACTCAGTTTGAGCTGCCTCAGGTGGTAGATTGGTTTGAGAATCAGTAGAGCCTCCCAAGGTTTGTTCTTTGCAAGGTACCAGTCCCTGAAGAGCAATTCTCACCCACAGTGTGTAGCAGCACTTCTTTAAGGGTTAATTTAAGGCCAAGCTCATAAAATTGCAGGAACAGTGAGAACTGGAACAAATCTGTTCTCTGGCTTTCACAATTAGGTAAAATTACACCCACAGACTTGCTCAGCAAGGTCCTTCCATCCCCTCACACTCCCTGATGATTTAATTCAGCCCCCATTCCCTCATTCAGCCCTGTGCATGGCACAAGCTCACAGTGAGGGAGGACAAAGCACAGACCAACAGGCACAGAGAAAGTCACAGAGGTACAGAAACAAAGATTACCATGTGTGTGTTGTCCTGGCATCTCAGCTGGTGTTCCCATTTCTTTCTCCTTCTGGAATTGACTCTGGAGCAATTTGATTTCTTGATCATAGTCCTGCCATTCTGGAACTATCCTCATGGCTGCCTGCAGCTTGGGCTCTTTGGTCATTGGGTTGTTGCACTGCAAACAGAACAGAGAGGCTACAAAAGGTTTCTGCACTCCCCAGAGGTGTGCTTCCCTCTTCAGGGATCAGTCTGGTGAACAACACCTGCCTGTACTTCAGCTGGAGAACAGTGCCAGGCCTCTTTCCAAATTCAGAACAATGCCACTGCTCCAGGTAAGAGAAATACAGCAGCCAAGGGAAAAAACCCAAGTGCTGAAAATGTGCAAGTACCAATACAGGCTGAGGGAGGGAAGTGCCTCTAAAACTGGTTTGCTGTATTTTAATGTTATATAAGAGTGTGGGAATGATCCTGCACTCACCAGATCAATGGTTTTTGCTCTCTTCTTCGAGGAATCATCACACCATGTTTCACACCACAGCCACTCCTGGGGGAGGGACTTAATTGGGACTTGGTGGATCATGTTGTTTGGCAAATCCTGTTGTGGCAGAGTAAGAGTTAGCAGCTGTTTCCACAGGGTGCAGAATGGGAGGAGCAGCCCCCCTCCCAAACCCACAGTATTGCAAAGGTGAACTTTTATAACAGTTTTCTTTTTTCCCAATGCAAATAGAAAGTGATGAATCAACACTTCACCCCATTCCAAAGTCCTTTGGAAAAATTGCAGTCCCACCCTGACACCACAGCCCAGTGAAACAAAACAAACCCAATAAAACACACCTGGTCAAGGTTGGACAGACTGTTTGGATCCTGACTCAGACCCTGATACTGTCCTCTGAGTCGATCTCCAGCTGCAATCTTCCTGAACTTCTTCAGATCCACAACATACAGAGCACTACATGGAGATGATGCAATTAGTGATTAGTAATTTCACTGGGGGGTAACACTGCAGCCCCAGCAGACCCCTGAGACACAAGACACAATCTCAGGGTGGCAGCACACCAGATGATCTACTACAAGGCAGGAAAGCAGTTCTAACAAGGTCATGACATGTACCAAAAAGAATTTTCAACAAATCTGTCTTAGCTTTGCTGTCATGCAGTCCCTGCTCCAACATTTGTTATTAACAAAGGAAGATTTCTGTTAGTTAACACTTCAGTTCTTCATCTGTAAAAGCTGTGGCATACTGAAAATAACTTCAGTGTCCCTTCAGTGCTTCCAAGGGACCACTGGCCATGGAACCTTAAAGAGGCAACAGGAAGCAAGAAGTGGCTCATGCAGCACTGCATACCTCAGCTAGTTTTCTGCTAAATCTAAGTAGCAACAAAAACTTTACCCCTCTATTTTGGGAAAAAAAACCCCAAAACAACAACAAAAATAAAAAACCACCAAAAAACCAAAACCACCCCAAACAAATAAAAAAAGAGAGAATTCTTCAGTACCTGATGTGGTATTTTCTCCCAGCTAAATGACTTGCCCAGTACCCAGATTTCCAGAACCTGTAGCCATCCATTTCCCTCCTGCTGTCACAGAATGGAGTGTATCCATAGGGAGCACCATCCAGGTTAAAATCCCTCAATTCCTTCAGATCTGTGCGCACAATCTGAAGGGAAAGGACATTTTATTGTTATTTATTGGAGCCTGCCCTGGGTTATTTGCAAATGCTGTACAGGATTTAATTCAAACTGAGCAAACAGATAAAGGGAGAGTCACCTGGTGTATGTGGCAGTCTTTTGCACTATGTGTATGGAGTACAAAAATAGAGCACAAAAGGTGTTGTCTCCCCTGCCCTTAGAGCTGGAGCAAATAAAATAGAGCTTCAAATAAGCTGATGGGGCTTGGTTTGACAGATGCAGTGCAAAGCTGTTTCTTAATAAGCAGCCAGAAATTTCACTGTACATGAACTCTACTGTAATTCTTGGTATTCCTTCCTCTTCAGTGTTTGCAGACCCTTCAGGGATGAAAGTTTTTTAATGTCTTTTTGACACAGACGTGGCACTAGCACTACTTTAAAAATACCACTCTAATGGGAAAAAATGCTTTAATGTCTCTCACAAGCAGAGAAACAAACTATCTAAAATGACAAGTGGGTAGCTGGAAATGTCTCCTAACTGATCCCTCAGCTTAAGTTTGATCTGGCATGGCATGACACTGTCCACGTGCCAAAACCCCCAAGGCAGTTCACACTCACTTGTTGCTAATCTGTACTTCTCATTTCAGATGTATTTTTGAGAGTAGTTTTGGCAGTTCTCAGTGTGCACATTTCCTGCCTTTTCCACCCATTGAGGAGTGAGCACACACAAAGCCTTCCAGTCCTGTTTGCCTTGCAGCAGGACATGGCCTTGTGCACAAGGGATTTGCCTTCTCCTCCTCTGAGAGCCACTCAGATGTGGCCAAGTTAAAAGCAGGGGCCTGGGAGGGCAGGGTGGTCAGGAAAATACTGTCTGTGTTAGTGATCTGCAGGCTGGGAGAACAGATTGAACTGGGAAAATGGAAGGGTGAAATGAGAATCTACTTGGCAAACGAGCTGGAATCACAATGAATGAGGAACCAGATAACAGTAAAAGACAGGCCAACAAAACCAATCTTGTGGAAACAGGCACAAAACCCAGCCCTCAGTGAAACATGCAATAATTAGAGAATCCACCTCCAGTCATGCCTATGAAGGGCTCAAACTTGCAACCCTTCCAACAATATGGAAATTGTATACAAGAACTTCTTATTAAAAAAAAAAAGAAAAAAAACAAAAGATCAAATAACTCCAGCCTCTGTGTTACCTGATCAGCATCCACAAAGAGGATTTTATCAACAGCTAATGGGAAGAGCACATCCAGAAAGAGGATCTTGTAACCCCAGATGATGCGCTGCTTCTCTGTTTGCTGGTGCAGCCAGCGTGGCCATTTGTACTGGACAAGCTCATACTGGAAATTGTACTTCTTGGCCATGTATGGGATGAACTCCTGCAGAGGGAGGGGAAAAAAGCAGCTTATCTCAGTTCTTTGTTCCTCTGCAGGAAAAAGAAAAGCACATTACAAGAGACAGACTTCAGTCTGAGGCACAGAATATCAGAAAATGAAATACCACAAAGAAAATCAGTTTCATTGTTAATTCACACAAAACACTGAGCCCCAAGCTGAACAATCACTGCAAATTGAGTAAAACCAACTATCCTGAGACAACTAAATATTTCAGCATTTTTGTCCACACAGTTCCTTATGGGCCAGACTCAAATTATAACCATTTCCAGATGGAACAATGATTTAGGGGTGTACAAAGCAGTGGAAGTGGGAGCATGTAAAACAAGAAAAGAGCCTTGGGAGAATTTTTTTACTAGAAAAACTTGGCCCACTGTTACATCAGCTGGCATTCTCATCTGTGATGCTTTCTCCAGCTTTGGGTGAGTACATTTTTAGCCAAGTGATGCCGGTGCAGCATTGAGAAGGGAGGGGGGAAGCAGCTTGTGGCATCTTTCCCCCACCAACTAATAAATTTCTAATTAATAAATTTCTAACAAACCTTGAATGTAGGTGATAAATAGTTCTTCAGAAACCAAAACTTCAAAGGAGTCTTGGTGTGTTTCAGCACAGACAACATCATTATGCTATCAAAAGAAAAACAAAATAAAGTAGTTACAGGAACAAGTGGCACTCACAAAAGATGAGCTGTGTAATAGATCACAAATTGCTGGACTACATGATTAAACTATTTGCAGTTATGTGTCAGGTAACTGAACTTCATGCATAAAGAAAAAGTGGGTAGATTCAACCTATTGTAAATTGCTTCATTTTATCTAAAAAAACTACTAAACCCCCAACATCTCTATATGTTTAACTAGGCAGAGAATATACAACCTGCTGGCTGTCACAGTCCTTTGAGAACAACAGAAGCTCAGATTCTTTCCAAAGCAACTGTGACTTATTCTGCAACCTCTTTAACAAGACATTGGTTATATTGTAGTGAGAAAATTTAGGACAGCAACACACCAGCTATTAAACCAAGTCTATTTGAACTCATGAATGCTATGCAGACAAAAGTTCCTATGACACAGTAGGTGCAGATTCTAGTGGACTTCTGAAGCTTTGAAAAAGTGGAGTTTTTTATACTCTTGCAAATTGTAACCTTTTTCCTTGTGCAAAGACACTATCATTTGGCACATGGGGATTATAAATTCTCAACTGACCGTAGGAATCTCTCATATAGGTGTCCTGAAGCCACAGAGAATATATTTAATACATCATCTTTATCCTGTTTCACATCTTCATTCTTTTGTCCTCCTGTGAATCCCCTGAAAGGAAAAATATGGTTCTGTGAAGGACAAGATAGGAAAGGCTGCAAATATGAAAATGTGCAGAGATTTTCAGAAATTTGCAGGAAATGGCTACATTTTGGCTTTAATACAGTTGGTCTGTGGGCTTTTGCCTGCTGTGTCATTCCCTGCTGCCCAGGGCACCTTCCCCAAGGCAGAGTGCTGTGCACAGGCACAGGGAAGGTCCAGGAGCTCAGACATGAACACCTTTGGATTGAGAGAGCACTGGCTGAGGTGCAGCTCCTGGGAAGGAACAACGTTTTCAAGCTCCCAAGCAGCAGAGGGAGAAGGAAAGGTAAAAGCAGGTGCAAAGCAGGAGCCCAGATCTCCAGCAACAGAGGAGTCCAGTGAATGACAGCCCTGAATTCAAGCAGCCTTAAAAGACAGCTGTGGAATTTCACAGACATCATGGTATTGCCAAATAGTTTTCCAGTTTCAAGAGACTGGCAGGTTATCATTGAATCAGTTTTACCATTTGAGAGATTCCCAAAATCCAGATTCATTCTCGTTGGTGCCATCACTTAGCAGATCTTCATTCATCATATCAAACTTTTTCTGAACCTGTGAGGCATAACACTGCTTTAGTGACTTGGAACCACATATTGAGCAAATATTGTCAGGAGTGTTATTCTGACCCTGGTTCTGATTTCACCTACTTGAATTACACCCCATGAGCTGACAGGTAACCTAAGCTGTCTGGGAAAACAGCTCAGTAATGAAGTGACTTTTTCCAAACAGATTCCAAAGGAGCTTTCAGACACCAAAGGCATGTTAAAATGGATAGTTAAAATGCTTCTTCTAAAAGATGTTTAGTGAGCAACCCTGATGATGGAGACTGGTAAAGAAAAACCTTCAAAGAAACCTCACCCCTCAAAAAGCCTGAAAATCAACACACCAATTGCACCAGTCTCTAAGTGTGGTGTAATTGGCCACTGAGACTCTAAAGCAGATACACAAACAAGACAGTGAATGGGGAGAACATCCCAAAATTAGTCCAGCACAAATAGTGTCAGGTGTGAACTGGCTCTGTTACAGCCATCACTTATCTATCAATCATTCTCCTTTAACTTCTCAGCTATGGCACGAGCTGATAGGCAGCCCTAAGAGACAGCAGATTAGTAATTCACCTTTTTTTTTCCCTTCTTTTTCTCCAAGTGTATTCTCACCTAGCCTGTGCCAGAGTGACAGAAAATGTATTGCCAAATGAATACAATTTATCTGTGACAGATAAAATGCTGGCTCAATGAACACACTGAATGTTTATTACTAGACATATAGAGGACATACAAAACTGCTTTTTCTTGAGCTATAAGCAGTCAGGAAATTGTATCTCAGGGACATACACAAGGAACAGGACTTACATTTCATTCTCTCCTGTATTAAAAACCCAAATCAAGTCTACAGATGATGCCCTCTACTCCTGATAGTGTGAGGTGGGCTTTGTGCACTCTGCCTCAAGTGCATGCTCATGGGAAGGGAGCTTCAGGCCTTAGTCCAAGTTTCTCCCCCACTGCTGGTCAAACAGACTTCTTTAAGAGCACTCTTGGTTTTTAAACTCACCTTCACTTTAATAATTTTGCTCTTGAAGTTGTTGAGAACAACAATAACTTCACTGGCTTCAGGTGGAGAGTCTGTGCCATCGTGGCTGAAAATAGAGCAAGATACTGACTTTTACTGCAAAGCAAAAATCTGTTCTTTACTTCTTCTGCTCATTTTTATACATGTATTAAGCCTCAGCACTGCAAAACAGGTTTGAGACGTGACAAAGAAACAAACACACCTATTTCAACACACTTAAAGGGGTTCTTAATTAATTCATTTCACCTTGCATAACTTATGTTCAGTATGAAATATCATGTGCTGTTTATGTAACCACACTTTGGAAAGGGAACCATTACAGATTCCCATATTACAATGCCTACCTACTTCAGGAGTTTTACAAGAAAAACACTGAAGTATTTCTTATCCTGACCTACCTGTAGATCCTGTAAATATCTTCAGATCTGCCTTTTCTCAGTCTTAGAGTCCATGCACCAGGATTGGCTTTTAACTGAAAGTAACCCTGTAAAGTGAAAAGAATATTTGGCAGTTTCCAGAAAATGCAAATGCAGAAAAATTAGCTTTAAGGTTATGTGTTTTGACTCACTGTTTTATATCTAAAAGGTTACTTGCAAGACTGTTGATTAACATGACCTTAAGGCTTTAAACCCAGAGAACAGGAGAAAAGCCCCAGAAATCATTCCATTCAAAATTTTGGGGTTTTCTGAAAGAGGCAGAAGCTTGAAAAAGTCTGGCATTATCTGTTAGATCAAAGTCTTCATTGTCTTGATGGAAACAGTGCAAACCCAGAGTCTTTTCCTGCAAAAAGTTGCCTTTATGAAGGAGTGAGGGAATTTCAGAACACTAATTTGTAATTCTACAACAAAATCTGAAGGAATTCTGAAGCTCTACAGGGTGGTAACAGAGTGGTATTTTATCTACAGCAGAAGCAGTAACATAATTTACATATTACAAGATATCTCTTCAACAGAACCTAGAAAATTACAATGTGAAATTCAAATATTATGTTCAAGTCTTTTTAAGCTTCAGATTCCAGATCTGAATATTTTCCTCTGTGATTTGGATTATTACACCTATGGAAGATACATGCAACTGTAGAGATGCTTTAGTGTCCCATTCAGTTTTGTACTGTGGTTTCAAATGCTTGCAGTTCCTATATGTTCCTATGTGAGCTGCTTTAAAAAGAAAATTAAAAACCATTTTTTAAAATTTTGGTATAGCTAATTAGAAAAAGAACACTTCTGAGTTTTACTCCCCCACATAAACACATGTAAAATAAGGGACATCTTTCTTTCTACAATAAGAAACACTACACCATTCTAGGATATACTCCAGCTAAGAAAAGGCACAAATTGAAATGAGTAAGAATTCTAAAATAAATATTTAGCACTAGTGAATATTTTTCCTCGCTTTTATATTAATTCATCTAAATAAATGTAATACATTTTTAAAAATTAAAGATAAAAAAAAACCAAAACCACAAGAGGCAATTTACTTCAGTTTTTCACCAACATTACATATCAAGAAACCATTCCAGCAGCTAACTTCCTCTGCCATCAGTCCATTACCTCTCTCCTGGCCCAGTGTGGACACTGAGAACAGACACATCCTTTATGCAGTGACATTACAAAAGCAGCTGCAGGGAACAATCACACACTTGGATTTCCAGCACCTTTCCTCAACTAAAATAAGGAAATGCCATTCTTTTATTTATTTATTTTTAAATAAAATTCTACACTTCCTTTATTTTCTACAATGTCAACTATTCCTGCTGACTGTCTCCACTTATGCCACAGATCTCCTGAAGGAACAGGCACCAAAAACAAGACAGCCTGAGGCTCACAGCACCAGAGTGGGTGGCCTAAGGAGGACCCTGTCTCAGGAAAACAACTGTCTGAGCTTGCCTGGAAAGGGGTTGCTTAAGAATATTGGCAGCATTTAAAGATATTCCAGAATATCTCAGCCAGCTGAAGGGAAAGGAGAGAGCATCTTGAAAGAGAGATCTTGTGAGAGAGAGGCTTCAGCCCTCAGTGTGAGGAATGATGTGGTCCTGATGCATTTGCAAGCAGCTGTGGGGTGCAGGTTCCAGCCCAAGCCCAGAGCCCCCTGCTAGAGAACCCTCAGTGGCTGCTGGCATGAGGAGCAGCTGGCAGCTCAGGACACTCACCAGGTTGGCCATGACAATGGTATCCACGATGACAGGGCTGCTGGAGGTCCCCAGTGTGAACTGCAGTCCCCGGGGTGGCTGCCCAGTGGTAATGTCATAGCAGTGTCCCTCCAGCAGCAGGTACTCCAGTTCATACTCTGCAGCCACAACACTGTCCACCTGAAAGGAGCAGATACTGCTGACTGAGCACTAGCTATAAAGTGCCAGCTTTTAGTCATTCAGTTACTCTCTAGAACAGCCATAGCAATTAAAAAACTATTTCAACAGAGTAATTTTATTATTATACAAATATCTAGAAAACTTTACAGAGCTCAGCTCCTTCAAGTGACAAATCTCACACAAATATTGTTAAGAGTTTCCCAGACCAAAAGAATTTGAATCTCAACACATGCTAGGATAAGAAAAGGGGAGAATTATTGCTCTATTCCACAATTTATTTTTTTTAACATTTACTGGAGAATGGAGTTGGTCTCTCACAAAAGGTATATATGGTGTGATCCAGAATTTTGCCTGTAAATCTGTTTAAAGCTGGTCACACCTAGTATTAGCCATCTGAAATAAACATTTTGTTTTGCTCTGCATTACTGTTACAGTGTGCTAGGGTACTGTCAGGAAACACCTATTCCTTTTTTTCTACACTGAACAAAGGTGCCAAGGAAAGAAAAGAAAAAAAATAACTAATAAAAAAACCCCACAACCCCAAAAGACTTGGGTCCCTACCAGGCCAAACTCAGATGTAGCCTGAGGACAGTACATAAGCAGAATGTTAGTCTAATCCCACAAAGCATCTCCTCTCATTGCACATCCAAAATGACATTTTAATTGCTACAGCACCACCAGACTGCACATTGGGAACTGGAAATGGTGCACCTGCAAAAGCAAAGCTGCTGTTTATTTGAAAGCTCAGGAATGCACTTTGAATGCCTGAAGCATTTAATCCCCCTCTCTTTCAGGCTTTCAATTAATCTAAGGGGTGGGCATGGAAATCAGAGGCTTGAAATGTATTATCAATGCTTCATTTATGGCTTTACAGTTAGGGTAAGAGATGAAAAGCAATAAACTCCTAAACCAAAACACACTAAACCAAAACTCTAACCATAAAACACACACCCTATATCCTAGATTTCTGAATAACTAGTATAGGATTAGCAATACCAGTTACACCATGATACCATATCATGTTCCCAAACAGTATCAGAGGGATGCAGAAGTAAGAGGGAGTTAATAATATAGTGATCACTGAGAAGGGGAGCCAAATTTGTGATGCCCACAAGACTGTGAAGACTGTGACTCTTCTAGAGGCCTGTTTGTAAAGGCTTTGACAGTCTCATTACACATACATGTGTAATACCTTTACAAAAAGGTAAATAAATAAGGGTTTTTCCCTATTTTCTCCCTATTTTCTGCCCAGACCCACAGTCCAACAGTCTGACCCGAGGTCTGTTCAAGCAGCAGCAAGTTCCTGAAGCTACAGCAGCTGAGTGGATTTCTGCTGCATGGTTTCACTGCTGCACTGATACTGCACATCCTTCTGTGGGCTGTCCACAGGAGTGCTTGCCAGTTAACAAGAACTGAGAAAATAAACAGGTAGCTAAAAGCAGCTTGGTGGCTTCTAGGAGCAAGGGAAAGGCTTCAAGCCTGTGGCAGTCTGAACCTCTGGGTCAGGCATCCAAGAGTAACTGAGAACAGCAACCTTGCTGTCAGGGAGCTTATGCTTCCCCTTCTAGAAAACATTGAGAGGTCTGCAAATGCAGTGATAACCACAGCTCTATGTTTATTGGCATTTTTAAATTCTGCATTTTTTTTCCCATAAGAAAACAAGCCCTGGGAAAACAGCACCATTTAAATGCAGCAGGAAGATGATGATTTCTCGTACCTCCTCCAAGAAGATATTGTCAAGGTCATAAGGGGTTCTAACAGACTCCACCATCCAGCTCTCAGGAGTATTCAAATTCAGAGTGAACAGTGGAGACTGGGGCATGTCTAAAAACTTGGCAATTGGTCCTGGAGCAAAGTTATTCTCTGCTGTGAAAGAAATCTCTGGCTCCAAAACATAGCGGTAAAAGCTGAAATTTCAGACAGAAAATGTTAGAACACCAAAAATTGCCAAAATTTGCTAATATTTCACTTTCATTAAATTTGCAGATGGCATCAGCTTTCCCTGACCTCTAATATCTCTAAGCCTTTGTCCAAAGCAATGCAGGTTGTGTAAACGTTAGGACAAGTCAGAATTTCTATCTTGAAGGACCAAAACAGACTGTGCAAGACTCAACCATTAAGACTAGTAAGTTATTTAATTTTATATAAATACAAAAAAAAAAATTAAAAGCACCCAACTTGTAAAAAAGCAGAATTACTTCATGCCAAATTCCCATATTTTCTGTGGGAACTGATGCTATTATACAAATGAGCTCAAAGCAGTTATGGAGATTTCCTATGGGACAGCTGACCATGCTTCTGTGCTTGCACATTCCAGCAGGTTTTTCTCTCTCTCTGCCCCCCAGTCCCATGGCATTGCTTACCTTTTCAGTGGCATGTCAGAAAGCTTAGACTGGCAGTTCATAAACACTCTCAGGTTCATGTTTATCAATTGGTTCAAAACCTAAAATAATGAGAATGAAACATCCTTAAAATGCTGCTGAGGTGAGCTCACCACTGTTTTATAGACAACACCTCAGGGTGGACGTTACCTGCTCATTCCCAATCCTCCCTCCTTGTAATTTGCTTTACCACCTCCCCCATTTTTAACTGGTGGTTTTAAGCACAGTTACCTGCTCCTCATAATTTCAGGCATTTTTTTTGGCATGCAGAGATCTTCCTCAAGAACAGCCACTGGGAATTAAGCTGTTAGAATAGTGAACCTAAAAGCTCTTTGGGCAATACCTGAGCATGATCTTGTTAGTGTGTAGTGCAGCCTAATTAGTATTTCCACTGAAAAACACATTGTGAAACTCAGACACACTATTAGAAAGCCACACAAAGAGGAAGCAAACATTGCAAAATGATGGAATTTGAAGTTGCTCAACCCTGCCTACGTACCAAAAGTAATGGAGCAAGTCTTTGAGCATCTCTGGTCACGGGATCAACAATAGCCACAACATCAAAGTATGTCTCCCCCTCTTTTGGCCTCAGTTTAACTGCACTAAACAGAAGAAAATACAATTTTAAAGTATCAAACATGTGGATAAACACTTGAAATGCATTACAACCCACTGCTATCCATCTCATCCTGAACTGGAATTATTTCCTAAGTACTGTGCACCTTCAGAAACTAAATAGAGAAAAAAAAATAGGCATATATACGTATGTTTATAGAGATAGGTAGAGAGATAAAATTAACCTCTGAAATCTTCCTGAAAACTGCTGGGGACTTTCCTACTGCTACTTAGATTTTTTTTTTTTTTAATTAAATGCAACATAGAACAATGAGAAAGTTAAAAGACACAGAAAAGCATTGTTCAGCAATTCTATACCTGTATCGTTCTTCAAAAAAATGATACTCAATCCTTGCCTCTCCTTTTGGCTGGGAAGAAAGAAGAGCATCCACTTTCATTACCAAGTCACTTGCCCTGAAAAGAAGGAAAAGATAAAGGCTTGCAGAGATCCAAAAAATGCCTGTAGTTATCACATTTCTGCCAGGCAGCAGCAATGTGAGAGGGCAAACAGAATCCAAATACCCAAACACTTCTACTACCTCTCTACTCAGGCTCTGAAGAAATAAATATATTTAAGGGGTTATGCACCAGTAATTTAAAACTGGTTGCAGCCTTATTACTGAGTACACCAAAGGATTTAACTCTAACAAATATAGAGCAGCTGTATTTTAGGGGGTCAACCATGTTACAGGCACTGCATTCCTGATCTTCACCTGAAAGCCATTCAGATCAAACCCTTGTTTCAGTGCTATTCCCATTTTACACTGCAACTCTGAGCACTAGGAAGGAATCCTGTAAGTAGAGAAACATTTGAGAGGGGTCCTATCATAAAAGATAATTACTTTAGAGCACTTCTTCCTTTTTAGTATTTCCAGTCTAGTGTTTTAAGAATATATTCAATCTTAAAGGTGTAAAACCTCTTGAAAGTTCAATGAAAATTGATTTGCACATCACACCTTTGCCAAGAAGAAAAACTGTAACCTACAGGTCTGTGAGCTTTTTCCTGAATTAACTGTCTCAGAGAGCTATAGTGACAGCTGTTTAAATTGTTCATACCAAACTCACAAGCCTATTATGTGGCTATTATAACTTAGTGGTGAATTCCACTAAGTTCTACAGTGTTTTCCAATGCAGCACATAATTTCTACAGTTTTTCAAAAACCTTGGCAGCATTCTAATAAACAAAAAGAAACCTCAAACCCATTTCTCTGTCCCAAACTAGCCTATGTTAAAACTATGCTCTCTCCCACCACCCCAACACCCAATGGATGCAGAAGTGCTTGGAACACAGTTAAAACCTGTTCTGCTGGGAATCACCCACAATCACACAGCATTTCTGCAGAACAGAGCTCATGTTTCACTTACCTGACCAGCCCTTAACAGTCAAGCAGCATCACAGAAAAATGTGATGGGAAGTGTGGCAGAAGCTATTTCCACAGCTACATCATGCTCCAACACAAACACACACCTACAGGGGACTCCTGATCTTCTGACCTTCAACATGACTTCCTTTTGAGTAGTTCACCTCTGCTTTGTGCAGTAACTACAACTATAGCTTCCCTTTCCTTATCTCTGTCTCTTTTCCTTGTCTTTCTCTCAGAAGTTAAAAGCAGTTTACAGGATTCCCATAGTACTGATGGGGAAATGTATTACTGAAATAATTTTTAAGTTGATAGCACTTAAATGAATTGCAAATCAGATTCACAAAGTCATATTATCAAGAGTCCCAGCATTTCTCTGTAAGCCTCCTTATGTTTACTTACAGATCTTCTTCAAATCCCAGCTGCTGAATCTGAGATTTGATTTTCTGTCCCGATGTCTTTAGTATGATATTTTCAAGGAGATGAAAATCATCCTGGTTGAACATCTCTCCATCCTCTAATGGGCCAATAATCTACAAAAAAAAAAAAAAAAAAAAAAAAAAAAGCAGAATCAGCATTATTAGGTAAAGGCTACACTGAAACAAAATTTAAAGAGACATTAAATAAATACTCCAGCCCAGTCTCAGTGGAAGCCAACCATTTAGGCTGGTATTAATGTCAGTGGCAGCAGAGTTTAACAGGTAAATGCAGGTATTTAGAGCCAAGAGTCCCAGAGTAAGGCATAAAATACACATTTCAAATTTTCATTGGGTCAGGCACATTAAATTATACATGAAGTACCACATCTGGAAGGGACAGCAGAATACCAGGCCAATTCTAATGGCCCAGAAAGACTCCAGCAAATCTCCCTCCTGTAGCCTTCAGAAGCTTAAAAGCTACTTAGAAAAGTCTTGTTGTTTTGCTAATGAGAAAATACAGGATGCAACAACTCATCACCTGAGAGTTTTTAAGCTATTGAAATACCCAGCAACCACAAGGACCTGCAGGGGTTTTTCCTGACTAGAAAGAGATGACAAAAGAAAATCCAATGCTGTACAAAGCTGGGTTTCATTATTTGCAGTGGCATACTATTGTAACATCATTTACCTTATCTCAGATAAACTATAATAAAAACAGATGGTAGAAGAAACCAAGACACCTTGGTCAGGGCAAAATACAGCAGCATTTTGCTCAGTAAACTGAAGCAGAATTATCTTGAAAATTTATCATCCCTCTCTACCCCTGGACTCAATTCACTGCCAGCATGAAAGCAACTTTGTTATTGAGAGACCTGAAATTGTACCAAACACCAACAGCTAACTGCACACAGTAAAAAGGAAAGGTCACACAGGTGTGAATAAATCAAACTGGAAGCAGTCCTAAAGACTGCAGAACCCTAAAACAGGCTGACACACTCCTGTGTCTGATCCCCAGACTCTGCTGCTCAAATCTGCTTCTCTCTCAGATGTGGAATGATCATCTCACCCGTCCATTGCTGATCACAGCCCTCTGCCCCTTCTTCAGCTTTAGAACATCTCTGCAATAAACAGCATGGGACAGAACAAAATCCATCTTGGGAGATTCAAAGGCTTCTTTGAAAATGTTGGTATCCATACCCTAAAAGAAAAGAATACTTGACATTGGAATAGGGAGAAAACTAGACCTCTGCACACTTCTTTTAAAAGACACTTTTTTGTTTCCATTCAAGAACATCTTCATATCTTGCTAAAATTGATCCCTGCCCCCCTTTTCTTTGTGGTCTTAAACCTAGTTCTTGCTTGGCACCATCAAACACTATCCCAACTTCTGCTGTGAAGAGCCACAGCTACTTAGACCAGTTCCAATCTTCCTGCTTAACTTTTTAAAATCTACTTTGGGAAACTCACTTGTATTTTTTTCCCAGCTTTTAAAAAACTGTTATTCTCTTAACCACCCAAGAAACACTTAAGTAGATCCCTGGACCCATGTTCCTTTTGCCTTTTCCAAGTTACATAGCTTTAATGTGTATGAGGATTTACCTGATGTTTAGATGGATTGTTATATTTAGGCAAGCCCTCCAGAGATTAAAAAAAACAAACTAGCAAACCCAAGAGAGTTACTTTTCTGTTACTGCACCTTCTGCATATGAATATACTACACTAAAAAATTAATTTGAGGAACAAATTAATTAAACAAACAAAGCACCCTCCCCATGCAAATGCCAACAGACATGCCTACCCCAACAGCAAATTCCAAGATGTCAGCTCCTGCCTCCAGTGCCTTCACAGTTTCTTCTTTTGCCATCTTGGTGATGAAGTTCTTGGCATTATTGGAGGTTTGTGTCTGCAAAGCTGCCCATATGGCTTTAGCCACAATGGTATTCTGGCTGTTGGGTTCTTCACTGGGATTATTAATCATGCTAATTCGAACGTTATTGCTGGATTTCTGTGTTTAACAAAACAGGTAATGGGGAAGCTTAAAATTTCAGATATAATAAATATATAATAAACACTATAGCAAAAGCTTTGCATTTCTTAACCAGAATACCAAATTCCAAGTTGGGTAAATAACAGCACGAGGTTAAAATGATGAATTAACTAATTTAACAGCAAGCATTTAGCTTATGTATAGGCACCATTGTGACAGCAATCCTTCCAGACAACCCTGTGCTACCTAAGAAATCCATGGCCACCATTCAGTCTGGCAAACCAGTGATTTAGCTGTAAGCTGTGCATTTTTGTTTCAGTTATCCTCCCAGAACCAACGGGACAGAGCAGAGAGCAATGCTTATGTTTATCTCCAAATCAAAACACAGATATTTCAGTTTAACACCTCGGGTTTAAAAGATCATTTATTGCATTCTGTCTTAGCTTAAGATCAGCAGTGTTCCAGTCCCTAGAAAAAAGATGAGGCTGGAAATTAGAGACCCTGCAGGGAGAACCAGCCTCTCCAGGTTATATCACAGGAAGATGCACAACTTGTGTTTTACAAGCCTTTACCAAGTGCTTTGTTAGCACTGCTAACCCATTCCAATGAAAAGGTTACCCACCTGATGTTTAATGGCATCATACAACAATTGCCTCCCTGAAGGTTTATCAAAATCACCAACAATCCAAAAAGTAACTGGTCTAACAAAGGAATCATCTGCAATTATTAAAAAAAAGGAGAAATTTGAGGGTGAAGGGAAGGAAAGCTTCATTTTTTCCCTCATTTGGAAGTAAACTATAATGCACATGCAAAGACTTTAAAAAAAGTAAAATGGATGAACCTAAGCTATGAAGCCTGGCAAGACAAAATTAATAACATTGGTATATTAGTCTTAATTAGGTCATTCAGAAAACCCATGTGGGACAGCATGCATTGCTCCTTCTAAGCTGGATTCTTTCAGTATTTTTGTTTGTTTGCTACCTTTTCAATTACAAATTATAAAGAAACATATAAAAAACTTGCAGATCCCAACTGGGGTTGGAACCCAGCAGACATACCACTTCTTTGTATTGAAGCTGTTAGTTTACAAAATCAGTTTTGTATAAAGACAGAAGTGCTGGAGCAAACATGCATTTCAACAGCTTCCTTCACTGCCTGCTGGTTCTAAAGCCAGTGTTATAAAGGAACCAGAAAATCCCAAGAACAATATAAGAAATGCCAAAGCATGAGTTACCATAAATCTCCTTGGAAGACATTCCTGGTCAAAGAGCAGAAAGGAAAGGGGAAAAGGAGAGACACATTAATAACTTGATGGTAATCCCAATGTGTATCACTGGGCATAACTGAATCACTACAGCTCAGATCCAACAGCAACAAGTTTGTGCTCATTTTATTGCAATAAGCTCTGACTTTTTCTTCCCCTCAAACAGATGGATGCTTGATTTTCATATTACAGCATTAGTTATACTATATATTACCAGTTTCATACCATAGGGTGAGGACATCATTCTGGACTGTTTACAAACACTGCCATGCCTTTGTGTTGTTACATTCCCTCTTTGAAAACCAGCAGGGCAGTGCTGTATCAGGGCTGGTGCTGAGCCAGCAACACGTATAACTTCTCCATTACTTTAGAAAAGAAATGTGGCACAGCATTACTGTAATCAGATAGCAGTTATTTAGTATCTTAAGCTGCAGAAGAGGCACTGACCAAAAAAATGTCAAGCCATGGAATTGCAAATTAATGCACTTTCCAACAAGCATGCCAAGGTGTGGATTTAATTAATGCTCTACACAAGAAACTTGTTCAGATCCAAATGACTGCACGTGAATGAAGAGCAGGCATGAGACAGGAAGGGCAATGGGAACATTTCAGGTGGTGCACAGGGATGGCAGTGACTGGAGACAGGACACTTGGGACAGTCTAGTAAAGACAGGAGACAGGAATAGCAGGATTTGGGTCTAATGACAGCAGCTTGTTTCTGAAATCTAATCAAAATGGATGAAGGAAACACCTGATGATGTCTGGTTAGACCTGAATAGGCTCTGTAATATGTCTATGCATGCATTTTCTACACTGGAGAGGTCCAGCCAAGTTTTAACACTCTCATGTGAATCTGTGACAACACTGCCACTGGAAAAGCAGTGCATGCACTGGAGCAATAAACCAGCACTGACCACGTTAGGTCATGTCTTTTATAATGGATTCTTCTGAATCCATGGAACTTTCAGCAATTTTGAATTATGAGGCAGAGAGCTAAAACCCCTTTTATATTTTTCTAGTACTTTGCTTACACTGCTGTATTTCTGGGAGTCACTTGCACTACAGCAAGAGCAGTTTGGGTGAGACTTCATTATACAGTAAGAGGTTGGACTGGGTTTAAGAGGGGAACATTCTTGTTCCATGCAGACGTCATGTCTTATAAAGAAACAAATAAATCTTTAACAGACTATGCCATTCCCCACAGGCCTGACAAGGCTCAGAGTGTGTGTGAAGAACTGCACATATGCTTGGAAACACACATAAAAGCAGCTCTGGATCCAGAATCCACCACAGATGTTACCTTTCTTTGTTAAGTAGGTCATGCTGTTTGCAACAGCAGCTGTCTTATCTTTAGACTCCAACGTGGTAAATCGAGCAAAGTCATCCACAAAATGGTTATCTGAGAAAGAGAACAAGTATTATATGCCAAAGCAACTATTCCAGGTAAAATGAAAACAAAATCACTACTATTACCAGACCATTAAGAGCACATCCCATTTTGCTCCTTGTGATACTGCTTATGTCTCATTTTCACTGTTAATATATAGGCTGAGAAATGAATTTTGCTGTCTCACAAGTTACATTAATAACTACGTTGCATGTTTGATAAGTAGAAGTCAGTTGAAAGAATTGCCCAAGTCTCACTTAGTTGACACTAGTATATGCAAATAATATACATTGGAAAATCCACTGTGTCACTATTTTTCAAGCAACTCAAAAAAAGCAGGTGTAATGTCATTGTACTGCAGTCTCTGTATTGGGTGTTCATCTAGCAAGGGAACAGTTTGCTAAATCTGAAGAAATTCCAGAGATGACTGTCAACTCTGCTCAAAAGAAGGTCAGAACTAAGAAACAAACTGCTGCTTTATGCATTATATAATTTCTCAGCTTCATGAGTCATATTCCCCTCAAGGTCTGCATAAAAACAAAATAAATTCCCATTTTGAAAATCAGTAGACATTTAACGTTGTAGATAACATCTGCCCTGCACCAGGGCTGGCTCATCACTTCAGGTGCTCTTAATGCTTTGTCACTAGAGCCTTCCACTGGAACAGCAAGTCTTTCACTCAGACATTTCAGGTTTAACACAAATAAAAGCATCCCTTACTCATTCCTGTCAGATCTAGGTACTCTCTGTCAGACCTTAGGATTCTTGAGTTAATTCTTGGAACAACATTAGGCTGGTTCATGATATACTCAACCACATCTTGATCATTAGATAGTTCACCCTGAAGGAAAGAGGAAAGAAGCATTATTTGTTACTTCACATATATAATTGCCTTACATAACTTTAATTTAAAAAAAAAAAAGTAAAAAGCAATTATGAAAGTTAAATAGTCTTGTATAATATGTAGCCAGGGACTTGTGAACCAGCTTTTCCAAATCTGATTTCTCTCAAGCCACAGATGAGCTCAGCACTCACCAAGTACACAGCTCGCTGGAAGATGCTTGTGGTTTCCAGGATTTTGTGCATTGTCACAGTTTCCAGGTCATCAGGATCCAGCTGATCTTTTTGGAAAGGCATTCCATTGAACAGGACAACAGGGAGAGGGCCTACACCTGTTTGCTCATAGTAAGCTCTTGCTGCCTAAAGACAGGAACAGAAGCAGCTTTAGCACATCAGCCCTTTGCCACAAAGGTTCCCAACAAGCTGTGCAATATCCACAAGTCTAAACAAACCATGAGATCCTCACCACTTCTGTTAGACACAGAGAATGCAGCTTTGAAACTTGCAGAGTCTCAAAGCAAAAAAAGTTACTTCACAATACAGAAGTGCAAAATACTCCATTAAGTTCATTTCATAAATTAATTCCAATGAGCACTTTCTGGTGGTGGCAAAAGATGCACAACAGGAAACATGACTTTGCCTGTGGAAGCAAATGCAATGCAAGCAGTGATAGCTGCAATGTAAGACAAAATAGAGATTTTTTTTTTAAGTATGTGTTTTTTAAACCTGTAGGAAAACACTTACTTATGAGACAGGGAGTTATTCTGTCAAGACAAATTTCCTTGTTTCATGCAACCATTTAAAAATGCACCACCATTGACAGATACCCTGTTAGAAGTTAAAGTTAACTAGGTTTTGCTGGTTAGAGGTTCTGTTTGAGGCATCCCCTCTCATGCAAAAATGTCTGTCTTACTTCTATGGGTTTTCATTTCCTTAAAATGTTTTTCTCTTCACTATCCTACACTGGAAGACCCTGGAAGACCACCCCCCACATGCATACAAGCCTATTTTCTGTCACCCTGACTGCATTCCTGGCATTTACAGATGTAGGTAGCATCACGTGAGTTACAGAGCTACTGGCAACAGTATTCTCATTTGTTTTAGAACAACAAAAAATAAGAAACATCCCCCTATAAAACCTCAAATAAAATCTGCTTCATCTCACATATAACTGGGTCAATAGTGATTTGCCCTCCTAATTTGCTCCATACAGAAAAGTATCAGACCTAACAATCACTTCAAGAATTATTTGCAGAAATTTGTTGGATGTCTTGCTACAGAAAAGGCATTTTGAATTCATAATCATGGCTTCATCTCACCCACTATTCAAACACTGATTCAGAAGCCCCACACTGATCCCTCCCAATGTTAAGTCTCTTGGTTTTCCCATGAACCATCCCATCACCTTGATTTTTTTGCAAACACTTTTAAACTCTGCTGAAGGCTGCATTCTGTAATGAAAGCATGACTTATGAGTCACAAGAAAGCTAACTTGGTTCTTTACATATAGATTTTTAAATATATATATTCCATTATATGTATTACGTATATTATGTAAAGCTTGTGTTGAACATAAACAGTGAGGCATTACTAGAAGTTCCCCAATGTAGTAACAAAATAGTTACCTTGTTTGTTAAGAGAACTGGAACAAGAAATTGTATGTAATTATATTTTCAAAACTGTTGCAGCAAAAGAAGTGGGAAAAAAAATGCTCTGTTTCATGAATTCTTACCTTTCTGTTTTGATCATAGGCAGAATCAATTCCCAGAACACTGCTGATTTCCACATAAGGATACTGCTTCTCAAGAACACTAACAACATGTTCCACTTTCAGCTGATCTCCTGTTTTCACTTTGTTATAGATCTGAAAGGGGAATACAAGTTTACAGCTGCAACTGTAAAGCCTCTGCCCTTATCACAGGTAAACTGACCTGTCACCTGTAGTACAGTAGTCATAATAAGGCATTAACAGTCAGACTGCAAAACTTTTATTCATATTTATCAGCTGCAACAGTTCCTAAGCACTTGTAGCCATTGTAAGTATCTTGCTATACCTTGTAGTCACTCCAGTGAGATTGGAAGAAGGTAAATACATATTTCTTTAAATAACAACTTGCATCTTTAATTAGAAAAGGTATTTGAGGAGGGAAAATAGTTATCTGGGGAAAATAGCCTAAATAAAGCATATCCAAGGAGCTACCTTCCCTGAAGAGGGGATATGTTATGAAAATTACAACCTCACATGTAGAGCAGGTAACTCATTCCCTCTTGAAGGCACAAGATTTTACTTCAAGCTACAAATACACACCCAAAATAAAAAGAATAGAAGTAACTGTCTTTAAGTAATCAGCAATTTAACATCATAGTATGCCCCAGCTTGCCAATTTGCACAGAGTATGAAACCACAGGTGAAATTCATTTACCAGCACCTTTATTGTCCTTTGATGTGGCAAAGGTGCACAGCAGGAACTGTTCAAACCAAATTATAACACTGAAGGAATGGAGCAGTTCAGAACTCAGAGACAGAATGAGCAAAGGGACAGGATCAGAAAAATGTGCTAAAGTTTTAAATGTCACAATGAAACCTTGTCTCACCTGTTAGAGTTAGGTCAAAAGCACATTACAAGGACACATGTATTCTCTGGTACCACTGCTTGGAGATATTCTGCATACTAACCAAGCCAAAGAACAATTCCTTCCATCATCTACATAATTAGCCCATTAACATAATCTTATGTACATGGAAAATATTCAAAAATTCATTTTCATTTTAAATGAATACTTACAGACATGACAGTCTGAAAAGCATAATTATTGTCCATTTCTTGTGCCACATAATTGTATGTCCTCAGGAGGGCAACACCAGCATCCTGAAGTCCATCAACATCCTCTGCATCATTAACCACAAAGGCCAGTCCTATCCTGCAATCACACAAATCCCCAGGTCATTATTTTTATAAAGAATCAACTCTTCACACAACTGCTGGCTGTGATCATCACCTTAAACACAGGTTTTTTTCTAGAATAGCCTGGGAAGATGCTGAGCAGAGCAGCCAGGAATCAAACTTAGGACATATCATCTGTAACAAGATTCCCACCGGAATCTTGCTTTTCAATTCTCTCTCATCCAAAACTTTAAATTTCTTTTGGACTGTTAAAAAACTGAACTCTGTTTTGCTAGTGGAATAAGTTATATTCCAAAAATATACACATACCTATATATAAGGTATGTAACATTTCTGCAGTGTCCTAGCAATGAAAATTTTACAATTGCAAAAGTCACATGAATAAAACTGATGTAAAAAACCCCCCTAAAACACAGTGATTACCTCAATGGGATGTGGTTACTGAAGAACATTTCTGCCACATTCAGTAATTCTGCTGTGGTCTCATGAGTAGGATCTACTATCAGCACCTGTATACAAACAGCAAGTGAGAAGTTTTCATGTCCTGGAGAGCCAATGCTGCCAAGATGTTCTCTGCTGTCCCAACCCAGACAAAACTGGGCCATTCTGACTGCACATAGGGCCTTTCACTCATGAAACTCTTGTCTTAGAATTCAAAAATTTCTATGTTAAAAGCATTGAACTCCAGAGAAAAAGGTAACACATCAAAGCTCCCACAGCTTCAGATGGTTCCAGTCCCTATTTTCCCCTAATCATTAGTTCTTTTTTTGCATAGGGCCACTTTGCCACATGACAAGAGTTACAGTGGACAATTTGCAAACTGTTCATCAGATCTAATTTACCTGCAGACTAAAAGGACACCCAGGACTAAGCTGAGGGTTGTTGATCATTTGTTCAAGTCTTGGTGCATGAATGCTTTCTAACTGAAACAACTGAAGTTGCTCTTAACTCTGCTAAGAAGACAATAGTTAACAAATTTGATGGATTTCATTAATCAACTTCAGGTATTATCACAAAGTTGAAACACACCAAATTGTTATTAATCAGATGATAATTCTGTCCATTGACAAAACAACTCTTGGCATCTAATGGATGCCACAGAATCATGCTCAGCAACCTCTGAATCTCAGCCATAACTTACTAAGACAAGGAGAACAAAACCTTTTAGAAAAGCATCCTCTCTCTCAAGCTATTTAAGTGACAGGGAATCCAGTGTATATGTGAGGTAAGCTGCAAAAGCTGATGCTCCTGCTCTTGGCAAAACAAAATGCTCATTTCATCCAGTCAGATGATTACTTACAAAGTTATGGAAGTTTTTTCTAATTTGCCTGATCACACCAGGAAATGTGGGACGCAGCAGTTCTTGCACACTGGAAGGCCAGGAATTGTACCGACTGTCAACCTCCAGATTGTTGATCCACTAAGAAAAAGTAAAGGCATTTAAATGGTTGACAATCCTCCTGCTCTGCTCTGAGACTGAAATATTTTCAAATCAGACACTATATTGTGAACTGCAGAAGTAACAAATTAAGCATTTTAAAAAGAGCTAATTATAACATTATTATCCTTTTCATTTCACTGCAGTTTCAGAGCTGATTGTGAGACAAGGACAAAAGCTCTTGAGAATGCACTGCCCAGCAGCAAATCAAGTATTTCCATCAAAAACCATACTCACAGAAATGGCAGGGCTTCTGATGTCCACAGCATAGTCAGAATCTGAAGGCTGGATGTTCAACTTCAGCACATTGTGTAAGGAAATTCCCTCAATCCCCAGGCTGTGCAGGCCTTCCATAACACGGGCTTCATTGCGGAGCACATCAATCAGGCTGCAAGGAAAAGCAAAATGAATTTTGATATGATAAAGTTGAATTTTAACTAACTTGCCCTTACTCTAAGGGTTAATAGATGAAAGGTATAAACAAGTCTGCCCTGCTGCCATGTCCAGGCATTAGCTCTTATTTATCACCTATTTCCTGCCATCCTAAGAAACTTGAGATGACTTGAATCTATATTGTATAACTAGGAAAAACAACTTGAAGCAGGATGACTAATCCATTATATATATATATATATATACACACACACATATAGTATTTAAACACATCTTGACAAAGGTATAGGGTGGTTTCCAGATGAAAAATTTCCAGTGGTTTATCCTTGGAGAATCAGTCTGCTGTCTTCAGAATAAATCTGTATGCTGACAGTCTTAGAAACCAAAATCTTGCTAGCCACAGCACAGGTCAAAAGAACAGCACAAAGGTGACTTCCCATTCCAATCTTCAAGGGTATTCCACTTTTCACACTAGATTTTTTGTTGAAAATGCACTTTGAATAAGACAAGGAACCCTGATCTGCTTTTTACAATACTTACCAATTAAACCTAGTCTAGATTATGAAGAAGGTTCAAAACTGTCTACATAACTTCATCATTCACGCACAAGCAAGATGCAAGTTTCTAAACAGGATGCAACTTTTGTGAAAAATAAAACATTCTTACCTAAATATATCCTGAGTGTCTAAATCAATAAGTAGTCCATTGATGAACAGGGCAGAATCTCCAGGTTGCAATCCTAATGTTCCCTTGAAATACTGAAAAGAAGCAGGAAGCCATTAGTGGAGTGTTCAGCCCAGAAGATAATAAAGAGTTTAATGTTGCTTTTTTCCAATAGGTATTGTCTGCAGCACCAGTTACAAATTTCTATTGAGAGGCACTGTGGACACTGAAGGAGAAACATTGTATTTGGATATTTTACAACACCACCATGATGAAGACCCAGAGCAAAGGGAAGAGAGGAATAACAAAAGAAACACGTGAAGTACCAAGAACAGGAAAGTAGCTTCTGATCAGAAAAAAATTACATTGTTTATTAAATAAATAAGGTCTCCAAAAAAAAAGCTGAGTGTTAAGTTGTATCTTTGTGTGGAAAATTACATAGTAAACTCTAACATAACAGTAGCAGTGAACTTAACTAGCAAATAATAGCCACACAAAGTGAGTAGAGCAGAGAGCAGCTCTGAAGGGCAGGGTTAAATGAAGCCTGCTCTGGATGTAGTAGCCCAGGTATTCTCTGAATAAAAATGAATCCACAAAATCATGAGTTCATTTGTGGACCAGCGTCTTCCCTAACACACAACAGAAAGGCCACCAAGCTTTAGCTTGGACTTATATCCTATATTTGTCCCTTCCAGAACCACATGGGACAAGAGTGTCAAATTCCATCCCTTCTCTTCTGATTTTGTCACTACTGAACAAGGCATTTCTCTCTGAGAACAGGAGCCTCAGGGGACTTGTAAGTAGCTTTGCATTTACT
The DNA here is from genome assembly GCA_024734555.1 of Trochalopteron elliotii. Taxonomy (NCBI): domain Eukaryota; kingdom Metazoa; phylum Chordata; class Aves; order Passeriformes; family Leiothrichidae; genus Trochalopteron; species Trochalopteron elliotii. The sequence goes on from JANPWX010000233.1 coordinate 1,275,938, forward strand.
ACTCACCAAACATCATTGATTAGATTTCTAAACAACATGTGAGTACTTAACATACACTGTCTTTTTTCTAATAATGCCAAATCAGACTGAAATGTGTGAATAAGGTAATGTAGCTCATACAGCAAATGCTGCTGTTTGACTTTTTCTCATTGCTATATTAAACTTTTGTTTTGCACTCTATCCAGACCACACTGCCTGGCATATTTCAGTTGCACAAAGTTTTATATAGTAATGAGCGTTTAATATAGTGATGAGAAATTTGGACAGGCTTTTTTCTGTACAAAAGCCTGTACAAAATTCCCAGGTGGCTGTGGGTTTTTCCAGTGCTTTGCTAATGCCAAGTACACAGCTGAGCTGTCTGAAACACTTCTGCAAATACAGAGCCTACTCAGTGACCTCCAGAGGCCCCTCATGACCTAGGGGGGTTTATGATTCTGTTCCAAAGCACATCTAGACTTAGCTGGTAAATTTTATCCCTTCACTAGTTTCATTTGCACAGCACCAACATTGGAACCATTTCCTCCACATTGCATGAATCATTCTAAAGCCATGGCAGGTTTTGAATTTATTTTGTGACTTCCTAGTGATCACTGATGTATACAGATATCTAAACATCATCTCAAATTGGATAACAAGAACCAATTTTCTTCTGCATCATTAAAACTGTCTGAAGATGCTTAATACAGCTGCTTTTCAAGCAATAAATTTCTAACAAGAGCAGTATTTTCATAATTGAGCCAAGAATCTTAATTATGTTCCTCATCCATGTTTGAAAATCCACCACTTGGTCTCTTCCCAGATGTATAGTACAAAGCTGTGTGTGAAAATACTGGGTCATCATCCTGAGCAACATGTAAATATAAGTGCAAAGGCACTGTGTTACTTTTTTGGACACTTTACCTTTTGGTTCTCTTCAATTTCTGCTCTGAGCTCCGAAGAAACAACTGTTTTTGTTATGGCTCTACAAAAATAAAAATATCATGCTATGAATCCTCTTTCTGTTGGTCTGCTTATCCCACCTTTTGTACCTTACATATTAAGATAATTAACCCTCTAGTATAAAGAGATGCAGCAAGAAGCAGTTGCACTTGGTGACACCATTAAATAGCAGGATGCAGCATTTTTCTTACACTGTATAATCCAGCAGCACAAAAATGTTAACCACGTGCCAACTCTCAGGGTCTAATTTCACATTAACCATAATAAAAGTGTGCAGCTGCCAAAAACGTAAAGATGGAGGTTGACAACAGAAATTAGGGGATTTCACTCCTCATGGTGGGTTCCCATCCCTTTCCTTACTTTGGATCTAGTGGCTGCATCATCACAGAGTGATGTGAGTGAGTACAGCCCACAGATCAGCCTGAAAACACAGTGAGATGCAATGCCTGCCTCCAGAAACTCTAAATAACACCTTGAAATCAGGTAAGGGGAAATAAGAGCAGAAATCAGTTTCTTTTTACTCTCATCTCAGGTATCTCTCCCACCTACCCAAAAAGGAGGAGGTTCTATAATATCATCTTCACAATGCAGAATTTATCAAGAGAAATATATCTCTAGACTGGCTGGCCATGCCAGACCATTATTGAGTTTTTTGAAACTGATTTGAATATGTTAAAGACAGTCACTGACAAAGTGCAGAAACCAGTGGAATTGCACATCAGCCTCTGACATGAGACTGGCTGGGTTGTTTGGCAAAGTGGCTCCCAGAAGAAGAGTGGGATCCTGTGAACAGATTAAGGCTAAGACCATGAAACAGAAAACCCAGCCACTAGATTCTTGATGACTTCATGCAATAGGTTTAGATGCATTTCACAATAAAACAGCACAGGCAATTCTGGCAAATTTTCTACCAGTCCACATCAGCTGCTATCCAAGAAAAACACCATAAAATCCTCTTTGTAACCATAGGCTGAAGAACTCCCCAACATAAACATTCCCCAGTGTTTGCTTCCAGCTAAATGAAAGTCAGAATTAACCCAACCAATGCTGCTTGTCTCAGGTCCTGCACAGTAAAAGGAGAGTAATAAAACTTTCTAGGAGTCAAAATTGAAGTTACCTGGCCTTTGTAGGAAAGTTCTGGCTAAGATCTTTCATGACCATCAGAGCATCCACAGGGGGAGCAGCCAAAATGCGAGCAGCAGTTTGAAAGCTCAGATCTTAGCAGTGAAAAAACAGAGGTCAAGAACTCAAAACCGAAAACAAGGCAATGCAGAGACATCTTAACTTTATCTTTCAACGTTTTTGCATGTTACCTAAGGAAATTCACATTCTATCTGCACCTGTAAATACTTCTTTCAATCTCATCTTCTTTGTGTTTGACTCCTGTGTGCTGCCTTGAAGTAAGTAACCTTCTCCAGCTGAAGCAGTGTGTGCTGCCCACACGTTGCTTCAGTGAGTCCAGACCAGCAATCTTTTTTTCTTTGGCTGACATGGAAAGTTCTGCCCTTCCACTGGATATAGGTACATTCCCTGTGGCTACAACATACACTCAGCCTTTTGAATTACTCTTTTTGAGAGGATGAAAAGCCTTTTCCCAGGCTTTTATAGATGTTTTCCAGGGAATGAGGCCAGAGGAGCATGTAATTGACTCTGAAATACAGATTTCCTCTGGTCTTGAGAAATCTCAAGATTTCACATCCAAAGTGTGATCATGGAAAGAAACTCTACATCCCTTTCTTTTCTGCATTCAGCAGACCATAAAAGCAGTCAGTTTAAGAACAAGTAGCTTACTGTACTTCACAATATAGAAAATAATCTTCATGTCAGAAGTCCCGTGAAACAATCCTAAAAGCTATTTCAACAGGACTCTACAAAAAAAGTCACTTTAAAAAACCAATTATTTTCCAAGTGAGACTGAAGGCAGGAATTTACAGTCAAACTCTGTCAACTGTACACAGCCACTAAAAACCTCAATAGTGTAGAACACCAGAAAACATATTTACACTGAGTTTTTGTACACCATAACTGAAAGCCTCTATCCAGATTACCTTGCAGCTGCCACACTTTCAAAGGTGCCATTTCATTGGTACTTTCCACAAGGTGTTTTCTGAGCTCTTTCAGCTCTTCTGACAAGTCAGGATACAGCTGCCTAAAAGGATACAAGGGTCAAACAACTTGTGTGGTTTCCTATAAGAAAGTCTGCTGCTAATTTAAAGAAACTACCACATAAAAAAAGTACCCTGCTAACACATACAGGAAACTCAGACGTGAAAAATAGTAACAAAGCAAAAAATCAGCATTTCTGCAAAAAGTTTTTTGATATGACAAAGTCCAACTGTGTTTTACCTTAGCTTCCCAAATAGAAATCCTTGCACTTCATCAATAGGGTCGTCTTCATCTATGACTGTGGCATTCACATCTGTGCCTATAAACACACAGAGAACAAGCACCAAGCTATTCTCAAACAGAGAAGCAGGAAAATCTGGGGTTTGTTTGTGTGTGTGTGTGTGCACATAAAGAAAAAGTCCACACACAGATTACATTATCCAACTAGTTTTGGCAGATGCATGGGAGTTTGTAGAGCAGAGATCAGTGCTCTGTAAAAGGAGCAAAACCAAAAAAACATGTGCAGAATTCTGTCTTCCAAAAAAAAAAAACCCAAAAAACAGGAACAGGGAACACATTCTGCTCTGAGGATGGATAAGTTAAGGCTAATTAAAGTAGAGAAATTTGCTTTATATCTGCAGAGTAGCTGGTAAAAAATTAGTTGCATTAGTAGTGCCATTACTAAAATCTAGTCCAGGGCCATGACTCCAGGATTTCACAAATGTGGAAGTGGCATGGCAAAGATCTGCTTTCATAAGGAACATGGTCCCCAAAGGGATTTCAGAGCTAAGGAAAGAAAAATATCTGCAATTCAGACATTCATAGCAAAATGAGTATAAAATTGCCTTCGTGAAATTAAAATGTTCACAATAAAATACTTAAAATAACAATTCACCTTTCACCTGGGTATCATCCTTGGCCTTATATTCTGTACTTTTAATAGCCAGCTCTACACCATAGCCAGAGAGGTAGACCTTTTCCTTGCTGGGATTCTGTAAGGAAAAGCCAATAGAGTGATGTTGCCATTCTTATTTGATCCAAAAAATAAAAAGTACCACTTCTCAAAGCTAAGAAATCTCAGTCTGGTATTTCAGACATAATGGGTACCAAGAAACAAACATGGTGAGTGACTGCAGTAACATACTCTAGTCATTTTATTTCCTACTGTTTTTCAACTTCTTGAAGTTCAGCAAGCAAGAATAATCTCTATAAACCAAAAAAAACCCATCAGAATTCACAAAGTAAAGAGGAACACAAAACAATGTTTTCAGGATTCAGTGTGTGAGCAAAGCAGAGGGAGACAGACTCCTGTCATCAAATCAGACAGAGGGTGGAAAGGAGCTTCAGCTGTGAAGTTCAAAAATGAAACATTCAATGAAGAGTGACCAGAGAATGACAAGAAATAAAATAATGACAAAAGACATTGTGCATAATTAGTTCTGCCTTTAATGAGAGAAACACGATCACTTTCTAAAAGTATTTTGAAGTATATAGGAGTCACATAACTGCACCAGGATCTAAAGTGTAATACACTGAATTCTGGATGAAAATACTTCTCCCAACACTGATAAACAACTACTTCCTTTTATAAAAGGAAAGTGGTGTATGCAGTGTGTGACTTCATTTTATTAAAAGTACAAGTAATATTAGCAGTGAACCAGCTGATGCCTTTTTTTTTTTTCCACATTCAAGCCTGACTGCTACACTGCAGGTTCTGGCAATACTTAGTAAGAGTCAGGTAACAAATCCAAGAACTCCAGCTCTTCATACCTGTTGAAATGCAGTTTTAAATACTAAACCAGTGGCTGTGCACGATTTAGTGGAGGAAGGTGGAAACCAGGATAAACTGCACTAGAAATGGTAAGTGGTTCTGTAAAAAAATTACTACAGAAACCATGTCTTTGTTTTGAAACTGGTACCTTAATGTTAATCCTGGCTTTTTATATCAAGTAACTTAAGTAACTAAGTGGCCTGACTGTGAAAGATCTATTTCCTATGCTCTAATACAGCTAGAGAAACCACTTTTTTTACACTAAAGTCTCTAATTAATCTGGAATTTAAATCTGGATTTGTGAAATCAAACAATCTTACTTAAACAATCAGGAGATTTAAAATATTCTGTATCACTCAGCTACATGCAATAAAGAAATAAAACTCTGAGCATTCCAAGTAAATGAACAAGGACAGTAGGTAAATATCAATTTAAAGAGAACAAACCTTTTTTGTTTGTCAGTTTTCTTTCTGAAAATCAAGGCCAGTTACTCTATTTCAAATCCTCTGTCACAATGCACAAATATACTCACAGCAATGTAGTGTCTGAGCACATAGGTGATTTCTCCTGCCTCAGCCTTTGAAACAAGCCCCCTGTGGTGTCTGTAGAATTCCTCTGAGCCAATCTCTGCATAAAGGATGACCACAGGGCTTTCAGGGTTTGATGCTGGGTACTTGTGGTCCCCCTTGAACAAAAATGGCTTTGGCCTGAGAGGAAACAGTGAAGAATGCCACAGTGTGAGTCACAGCATTTCCTCACTCAATGCAAGATGCACATTTTGATCCTGTTTAATCATTTTCCACAGAATACATATGTCAAGTTATTCTCACTTATTGTATCAAGGCTGGCAGTACTTGGTGCACGTTGATAAAAGCTTTGTGAAAAATGAACATATGAAAAGGAAACAAGTGACTAAGAGCTGGTTTGAATCTAATATGATCCTAATTTTAAAAATGAACAACTCCCCTTAAATTTCCAATTAACTTTCTCTCCTCACGGTGATTCATAAATTCTGTATGAAAAATTAAAAAGTCTGATAGAATAGATGTGCCAAGGGCACAAATTAATTTGAACTTGGTCCTTGGTTTAGTATACAAACAAAAAAGTGTGTGGGAAGTCTATTTTCAGCTTTGTTTACATTTTGTCTGAAGTGCAATGAAATATTTAAAATATTCCCAGTAAGTCAGAAGAATAGCACGTGAGCTATGGATGCCATATGCCTGCACAATGCCAAAAAACTCTTTATGCTTCAAAGAACCAAACTGCCAAGATTGCAAAAATCATATTGAAAACAAAAATGTTTTCATATTATGAAAACAAACTGAAATGTAAGGATTTGGGTTGGTTTTGGTTTGTTATTTAGTTGGGCTTTTTTAGTAAGTATTATATTTTACACCTTCTTTTTCTTATTAGCAGTTACAACCAAGTTCTCTTCTTGTAGAGAAATCTGAATTTTACCTATATTACGTGGTGATGGATTTCTTTGTCAATGCTGAGAAAACTACACAGAGAAAAAATACTGTGCATGCTTTCAGCCATTCATAAAACAATTTGTTACATTAACTCTCATTTGAATATGCAGCCCAGCTCCTTCTATTTTCCCCACATACTGAAGGTTTTACACACTCCTGAGAATTCCTACTCTCCTTCAATAGTTTCCAGCTATTTCCAGCATTTGTTTCCAAATTCTCCTGTGCACATTCCTCTTCCTAACAGAACTATCAAAGAGCAAGAGATAACAAAACAATCATTTCAATCTGAATTAACAGCAAATCAGAGACTGCCACTCCTGTGCCAACAATGGACAGGAGAAATCAACACAGAAAAACATAAAAACAACAGGGTTATTACAACCTCTTCACAGCAGTAAGTCTAACAGGTTAAATGTTAACAGCTACTCCAGTAAGAGGAAATTAAGCAAATACCTGTCTGAAGCTGCCTGTAAAAGCTTTCCAAGAGAGTCAAATTCACATGTTTTCTCCCCATGCACAACAAAAAACAGGGTACAGCCCTCTGGTGGAGATTCATCTGCTGCTATCTGTGTAAAATATTTATAATAATACAGGTTGAATGTTTGCCCTTAGAACAAGTGAAAATTATAACAGTGTAGCTGTGCAGCAAGCAGTATTATTTCCTACACCCCAAACTAGTACTTCTTCCATGTTTATGAGACAATTTAAATGCAAGGTGAAATTGCAAGATGGGAGTTAAGCCTAAACTTATTTTTCAGTCTGTTACTATTAACTGTAAGGTTAGTTGCAGGCACAGAAAGCAAGGCTTGCAATTGTTGGGGTTTTGGTTGAGGGGTGTTTTTTGGGTCTTGGACATCACAAACATCTGTATCTGTTAAATATCAAATGACAAAATGACTCCAGATGAACAAGAAAGATGTTTTACAGTATTACTTAAATAAACACATCCTAATGTGAGACAATTTGCAATGAATTATACAATATCCCAAGATTAAAAAAGAAGAGAGAACACAATGAATTTATGAGTTTTAACCACTATATATACATATATATACATATATGGATTACTATCTTCAAGTAAGTTCAGCTGAGCAACAGGAAAAGCAGCAGCATCACAAGTACCAATGGAGCCAGAGATGGTCCTCACAAAAATCTTTGCACCAATTCTTAGTGCAGCAAGCACAAAGATCTGCAGACATGTCAAAATGCCAATTCTTCAGACAAGATTTACTCTAGACAAAAGATTTACTCTTCACAATTTACTCCAGACAAAAATCCAGCACCTCATGAAATTTGTATATAGTCCACTCTGCAGCTCAGGTGTACAGAGCAGTGAATCATTTCAGGTTTTTTATCCTCTCAAATGTTTCCTTGCACAGCTCCCTCCTTCCTGAGCCCTGGTAAAATGCTCTGCACATCACCTGAGCATTTCCTGCACTCACCTGTTGAAAAGCTTGAACTGCTGCAGAGTAAGAGCGTAAAGACAGGGAAAACTTCAACAAATTCTGCTGCAAAGGGGACAGAGTCTGGCAGGCCACCTTCAGCATTTCTTGGTAAGAGGAATAATCACTACCTGCAAAATCAAAGTACAAGCAGTTATCTTCCTATCCCATAGTCTCATTGCAGAGGGGCTTCTCATCTCAGTGTGATTCACACCAACAGAAGTCCATGACATTAATTCTGAGCATGCACACGACCATTCCTCCTCCAATTTTATTACAGCCAGTTCTACAGATGGATGAGAGTGAACTTCAACAGAGATCCACAAGAGTACACTTGAATACATCCCTGAGGATGTAAACTTGGGCAGGGGAGGAGGGAAACAGTTTAGAACTCCCATTTAATTTTGGCTGAGAAATAGTAACACTGAGAAAAGGCATTTAAAATACTTCATACTTCATGTTGAAAAAGAACCTGGCAAGCAAAGTGTTTCAGACTCATCCACTTTAGCTTTTGTCAAATGGATATCCAAAAGCCTTGAGCACATTACAGTAAAAAATATTACTGAAATAAGTATTTTAGAAGTCAAATGAGGACTAACACAATGGAAGACAAAATACTGTGGTATATTTTTCAACTATCAGTCAGCATCAAGAAAAAGACAATAAAAACTTACCATCGTGCTCAGCTGTCTTAATATTCTCACTGGCTTCAACAAAGTTCCAGAATTTTTCTTGACCTTCTTCTGATAGAAATTCACTAAATAAGACGAAAAGAGTGAGCTAGATCTACAAATTTTCTCTCAAGTTACAAATGTAATACCTGTTAATGCTTTACAGAAGGTTAGAACCTACCACCTATATGAGAAAACTGTGTTACTAGGAAAAGCACTGCAGGAAAGCTAAAAACAAACAAACCCAAACAAATAATAGCTGCAGACCAGGACAAGCACAGAGCCCATGAAAGCAGCTTGTAAGGCACCTCCTGATCCTTTAAAAATGCCACTAACAGGCAGCAGTGTCCATGCTGGTAGCTCTCCTCCCTAATGCATTTCTTTGCTATCCCTCTTCTATGAGAAACACACTTTTTTGTTTATTTTGCAGAAACAAACTGTAATTACAAACTTTGGTGGGTTTTAGTGCATGTTTTCTGTTTGCTTGTTCTCAAACAAGCTAAAGGAGAAGTCACAGCTTCAAATCATGCTATAATTCCCATATATTAAGCAGATAATAGGGTAGGTATGCAAGGTTAGATAATGAAATTCATCCTCTAACCATTGCCAACCACAAGTACTGTATCATGTCCTCACATGTGACATAGCTGCTATGCTAAAGGATGCTATAACAGAAGATCTGGAGCCTGCCCACTGCCACAGTAACTTGTGTGTTCCTATCCAAGGGTAAGTGCTGCTCCAACACCTGGGTAACAAATGGCAGTGCTGGGCTGAGTGCAGGGACCAGCAGGAGGGATTTCACTCTGCAGTGCTGCATCATGCTGCAGTTCATCCCAGGTGAACAGTCCTTCCCTACCCAAAGCCTTTGAATGCAATGGATCAAGTCTTTGGCACATCATTTTGATTCTTTCCTTACTGTTTCACACCCTCCTAGGTTGAGTTTTTCCCCAGCAGTGTCACACAATCTCAGGGCATCTAAATCCTGGCATCAACACCTGTGCTTTGCACTTTACTGCTTAAGGAATTTTCAGTCTTCAGCTTCTCCAGAGAAGGCTACAGAAAAGTAATTTCACCTAGGACACACCTGTCCTCTGAATGAAAGCCATGCTCATGGCAATGAAACCCAGCAATGCCCAACTATTTTCATGTGAAACTATCTGCAGTAAAACAGACAAAATTCCACATTTGGCAATACCCTGAAGTGATACAAATTTAAGCACACACGAACTTAAAATTCTAAAAGTCCTACTGACATCTCCAAACTATAATATGACAAAATTAAACAATGGGGGATTTCAAAAGTGCTCAGCAGACTGGCACTGAAAAGAGCACATCACTTTCCTTTTACACAGCATCTTAAAAAAAAAGTCTTTAATACCACAGAAGAAATGTTCCCAGGGTGACTTCCACAATTCTTAACAAAGCAATTGACTTTAATCAATGCAAAACTCACATGAACAAAATGAAACTCAAGCTTTACTGAGCTAAACATACACGAGCAGCAGACATGTATCAAAACCTACAACATTGAAGTAAAATACATTCAGCTACAGAATCTTACAAGACCATGCTAAACTCCTCTAATGCTTTGAGTAAAACTTCATGAGGCAAAAAATACCAACCATGCAATTGTTTATGGTTATTAATGTTTGTTCTAATCCAAAATAAAAGAATTTATCACACAAAAAAACTGCTACTGTCTCCTGTAAAATACCCCTCCCACCTCCCCATGCACAGCAGGGATCACATTCCCATGTTATTACTGTTGGCAGTGGCCAGAAATCAAAGTGCTGCACAACAAAGAGAACACTTTACTTTATCCTCTAAGCATATTCTGATTTGACAATGCAAAAAATCACAATGCACTTACCTTGTTTCAAGGAGTAAAGGAGTTGAAGACCACTTTGTAGTTAGAGATGTTGTCACAGCCTTAGAATCTGCTTTTACAAGTGAAGAGCTGAACCAGACTCCAAGAACTGCAATAAGTATTCCCATTTTCTAGAAGACTGAAAAAGATGAAGGAAAATAATAAGCTTTGCATGGTCTCTTCTTATAGATAAAGGATCTCAAATATATTGAGACGTAGGTTAAGATTTTAAGATTGCATTTAATGCAGTACATTAATGAAAGGATCATCCTCTCACCTGAGCTTACAAAATCAGAAACTTGAAGAGAGGCAAGAAATTTACAGACTTACTCCTGAGATGCAATTAAACCTAAATCAATTCCAGCTTCCTCTGTGTTTATGCTTTCAAATGAGCTGGCTTCTGTTTTGGGACTCCAACACCACATACTCCTTGCTTTAAGAGGTATTGCAAACTGCACACATTTCAGGTTGGGTGGGAAAACAACCTGCTGTTCATTTTATGGGAGATAAAATCACACCTTGTGTTAGCACAGATCCAGCAGCTGTGGTCAGAGTCAGATAAGCCAGGCAAGGATGAGGTTCCCCAGTCAGTCCTTTAGGATTTTTGGGGAATGAAGAAACAAGTATTTCCTGGCTGCATTAAGCACGACCAAATTTAAAAGCTGAAAAATTAATGAAATAATGCAAACAGACTCAAATGATACAACTTACTGTGAGAAATGAGCCAAAAAAAAAATAAAAAATGCCATTTCTCTATTGTCCTTCATTTTGTGTATTTTCAAGCCTTTATATTCTCTGGCCTACACACCAAAACAAAGCCACGTGGAATTTCCTTACCCACAACTCTTCAGCTTATGAAAGACCTGAATTCTTCTGTTGGCTTTCCATTGCAGTCTCCAAAGGTTCAAGATTTTTTCCCCCTCTCTTTTATAATACTTATAATTTATTGATTTATATCTACTACACCCCCAATATGCATTTAAGTACTCTTTCATTTCCTTATCTTTTTTTTTCCTGGATAACTCATTTTCCATGCCCCCCTGAAGCTGAAAAAACATCCTGCTGCAGTTCTACATATATCACAAGTTGCCTGGATCTAAATTCTGCCTCTTTTTTATTACAATCTCAATATAAAGAATAGGGTTATATATCTGTAGCTCTAAGCTGCCTGTATATATACATAAACAAACAAACCAAATCCTACTCTCTTCAAAAGTTTTCCCCCCCCCAGCTAAATGTTTCCCAGCAATAGCTGAGACATTGTTCATTCTCTGGGGATAAAACCAGAAATTCCTGCTGTGACCTCCAAAGAGCAGCTTGGTCAGCTGCACACCACATTTGCTTTATGCCACACCTGGGAAGCAGACAGATGGCATCACAGAGTGGTCACAGCCATCACTCCCTGTGTGCACATGGGGAAGCTCAGCCAATATTTGTGGAGTGAAACATTGGCTTCTGCCAAGTGCAACAAAAAAACCACAGTTCACAGCTCTTCCCAGAAACGGGTCCTTCTTATTCTCTGCAAATCTTACACTGGAGTTTGGAATAGGTAAATGAATATCAAGAACAGCACCCTCATGACTAAAGCTCCTATGCTGCTCTCCTGTGCCTGCTTTCCTGCTCTGGGAAAGACTGAAATAAAAGCCTTTTCCTGTACGAAATAGGAAAGAAACCAAAGGACACATTTGTCACCTGACAGTTTAGCCAACTGAAAACCTGCACAGCAGAAATATCTACAAGCCCTCAATAATAACAGCCATAAAACAAAGGAATGACCAATATCTCAAAGAAAAACCCACCATGGAAAAAGAGAGAAGGGGAACGGGAATGAATGTAAGTGACACAGGGAAATCCAGCTCTGTGCCAGGTAACAAAGCAAAACCCAATCTGAATTCTGACACCACAAAGCGGACTTTTCACGCTTCAGCTTGAAAATATTGAAATGTTTTTGACATATTTTTCCTCCATATTTTTCTTCCAATGACTCCCTTTAAAATACTCCTGGAAACTCGCACATCCGGCCTCGGGGAAAGGAATAAATCAGCCCACATATAGTCAGTGCCCTCTGCCATTCCCTGCCAGGTCGGTCTGGTGGCAAGCGGGTGAAGGGCAAAGGAAAGCGAGCTGCTGCCGGGGCCAGGGCAATCCTGCTGCAGACACGGCGTGAGGCGCCCGGTCCGACACGGGGCACGGCAAAGATCGCTGAGAACAGCGAACCCTGAGGGCTCGCACCGCTGCGGGTGAGCACGTCCTTTAAAGGGCTCAGCTGCCGCGCTACGGATGCCGAAACTAAACGATGGCGATTCACTGCTCAGCCCACCACTAGAAATCATGTCACTGAAGCGCTGAGCAGCCGCGCAGGGCTCAAAACACACATTAAACCCGGGCCGTCAAGGCGTTAATGGCGCGGGGCATTAAACCCCAGCACAGCCTCTGCCGCTCCCCGCTCCCGCTGACAGACCGACCCCCGCGGGGCGCGGAGGCCGCTCCAGGGACCCCTCGGCTGTCGGCCCCGTAGCGAAGCTCCCCTCGGCGGGGCTCGCCCCGGCCGCCCCCCATAAGATCTATCT